>JANBXA010000031.1:4285000-4697500 GCA_030556225.1 Cricetiscus sungorus | reverse complement strand
TACCTCCAAATATGTCACCTTTTTTTTGTTTATTTTGCTTTGGTGGCAATAGTCTTGCTACGTAACCCAGACTGGCCTGAACCTCTATCATCCTGCTGCACCTCCCAGTACCTAGATCTCCGTCGCCACACCTGGCCTTGTGTCCCTTTTCCTTAAACTGTGTCTAGAAACACTGCAGTTTTCTATATACTCCTATCCCTATGTTCATCTTACAAAAGCAAAATTCTTGAGTTCAAACCAAGTACGTCTCAAAAAAAGAAGTTAGGGGTTCTGTTGTGGAGACTCACACTGTAACCTCAGCACACAAAAGACAGGCAGGCAGTTGTGAGTTTGAGGCCATGAAGAGGACTACCCAGAGAGACCTTGTCTCAAAAAAAGGGGGGGGGCAGAAAGAAAAGAAGGAAGCAAAACTGACTATGCAAGATGGCAGGAGACTGAATATGTGACACATGGAAGCCTTCCTCTCCCAGCTGCCTCCAAGGTCCATGAATCATTCTGTGCACAGATGGATCTTGAGTGAACCGAGCCTCTCTTAAAATGGGCTTTAACAGTTTATTCAAACAGGACCAATACACAAAAGACCACTGCCTGTCCCAACAAGTGGCCACACTACCACAAACAGGCCTAAGACAAAATGGCAGCAAAGACAGTCT
This sequence comes from Cricetiscus sungorus, assembly GCA_030556225.1. NCBI lineage: Eukaryota > Metazoa > Chordata > Mammalia > Rodentia > Cricetidae > Cricetiscus > Cricetiscus sungorus. The sequence goes on along the minus strand of JANBXA010000031.1, from coordinate 4,696,847 downwards.
CCATCTACCTAACTGGGGACAGAGATGCAGGATGCAGAGACTAGATTCTATCCTGTTGTTGCAATGAGTCAAGCAATCAGACTCCGGCAGCAGATCTCCCAATAAAACTTTCATGCCATAGACCAAGGGTGACTTTATCCAACGGCTGTAGAGATAGGTTTTACATTACCTTCCTCCTCACCCTCATGACCTCACTATCTTCTTCTCATTCCTGATCACACTCTCCTCCACCAGGCCCAGAGACCATCAGTAATAGAACCCCAGAAAGGAACAAGTCTCTTCAAAATAGAGTCACACTTAACTAATCAAGTGGCCCGTTTTAATAGGAAACTTTACCTCCCCACCTCCCCCTTCCTTCAAAGGACCGGCATAAGCAATGGCTTCATTTTCTGTTCCGGGAATCCTGGTACTTCCTAGAGAAAGAAAGCGGATTGGAAGACACAAACTCAGGGCCAGTGACAAGATGCTCCCTCCTCCAGTGAGACCGCCCCCGCTACGCCTGGGGGAGGAAGGCCCCACCTCTCTCCTCCAAGCTAGCTCAGGTCCCCCTCCCCCCCCCCTCCAGCCTCCTCTCCGCCCTCTCCCACCTGCTGCCCTCTTCCCAACCTGCCCTTCCCAACACCCCAAAGCAGGGCGCAACCTCCATGAGAACAGTGCACAGTGGTGCCCCACCAGTAGGCCCTGATACTAAACCCCGGTCCCCATGCCTCACGATGGGTGAGGAAGAATAGAACCACAGCAAGGCTTTTCTTTGGTTCCCCCACAGCTCAGGCGAGGGAGAGCGAGGAGGGGAAAAAGGCAGCATCCTCACAGCCCTTAAACAGAAGGAAAAGATCCAAACAGCCACACCGCCCCCGCATCACCTCCCACCGGTCAGCTCGCTTCCCCCTCAACCCCAAGCCTCGAAAGCTCCACCTCTGCAGCCCAGGTCGCCCCCTCCTCGGGCGAGGCGGAGGACAAACCCGCGTGCGCCCCCCACCCCCACCCCGGCTCGGCGTCCTTCGGCTGCGGGGCAGCAGTGGGGCTGGGGACCCCCGCCCCCAGCACCTCGCCAGGCAGCGCTAGCCGGACCCTGGCAGGGGAGGGCCTCGGGCTCCTCAGCTCGCACCCCGACCCAGCCAGCCTCTTTCCTGCCCCGGACCCGCCTTCCCTCTCCAGCTCCGAACCTGTGCCTGCGCCCAGCGCCGCGGCTGCCACCGCCACCTCCGCCCCCGCAGGTTCCGCTTGGCTCTCGGGCCGCTGCTTCCGCTTCCCCGAGCCGACCGTGGCGGCGACGCTGGTCCGCTGGCCCGCTCCCTGGCTCCCCTCCTTCCTTCCCTCCACCTAGCACCGGAAGCCGCGACGGCGACAGAGATGTGCGGCGAGCCCCCACCCCCAGTCCGGGATACTTCCCACCTCCACGATCGCGCGAGAAGTGCGCGGTAGCGAGCGGCAGTTCTCGCGAGACTCATCACCATGGCAGCGGCTGCAGCAAAAAGCGGTCGGGTGCTGAAGCAGAGCCTGGTGTGGGGGCTGGAAGAGGCTGAGTGTAGAAATGAGGCTGTGTGTGTGGGGACCGAGGTGAGGCTCCGGGCCTGGCCTAGAATTGAGGACTGAGGCCACATTCGGGACGCACTGGAGGCCGGACCTGAACAATGGAGTGTCTGGGGTTTCTCAGGCAGAGCCAGCAGTGGAGTATGGATGAGAAAACCTTTGCTGACACCTGCCCCTACTCCAGTCTTTATTTCTAGTAAACACACAGCACCCACCTGCTGCTGCTCACTGATCCCTAAGGATGGTTCTCTGAGGTCTGAATCAAGAGATCGTTTCTCATGATGGAAGAGGGGAAGACAGTGATGCATTTAAGATACTAGAGGGAACATCTGGAATCTGGGTCGTCTAGGAAGTAGAAAGATAAAGGGCAGAAATGTAATTACCCAGGAGCAGGTCTGATGAAATCTCTCTGGATGAGTATCTCAGGAAAGATCACCCACGACCCCTCCTTCCTTCCCTTACACTCATTTTTCTTTTAAACGTGATGGAGACACTGCTTGAGACTAATTAGAATCTGTATTAGAAGCTGCACTAGAGGAGCACTCACTAGTAAAACTGAACACCACATTCTTTAAATGCATATCGTATAAGGGAACACAGCTTTTCTCTAGAGCTTGACCCAAAATTATTGCTCTTCCAAGAAATAGGCTGGCCAAGTGGTGGTGGCACACACCTTTAATCCCAGCACTCAGGAGGTGGGCAGGCGATTCTCTGTGAGTTCGAGGCCAACCTGGTCTACAGAAAGAGATCCAGGACAGCAAAACTTACACAGAGAAACACTTTCTCAAAACACACACACACAGGACCTGAACAAGGGGGAGCTCATGGACCCCAGACTTGACAGCTCAGAAACCAGCAGAGGACAGAACTAGGCCCCCTGCACGTGGATGTCAGTTAGGTCTGGGCAGTCTATAGGGCCCTTGGTAATGGAACAGCATTTATACACGAATGAACATCGGGAGCCCATTCCCCATAAAGGGTTACTCTCTCAGCCTAGACACACCAGGGAGTGCCCCAAATGATGTGATAGACTTTGATGATTTCCCATAGAAGATCTCACCCTTTCTATGCAGCAGAAGAGAGATGGGATGGGGGTTGGTAGGGGTATGGCAGAATGGGAGGGAGAGGGAACTGGGATTGATAAATAAGATTGTTTCTAATTTAAAATTTAAAAAAGGAAACACACACACAAAATAAATACGTAAATAAATAAGTAAATAAATAAATAAACCTGCGAGCTGGAGAGTCTTTGCAAGAAGAGGGAACCTCCACTAAGAAAATGACTCCATCAGATTAGCCTATGGGCTAATTAGTCTGTGGGCTATTTTCTTTGACTGATAATTGATGCCAGAGGGCCTTGCTCACTGTGAGAGGTACCACCCCTGAGCAGGTGGTTCTGCTGAGTTGTATAAGAAAGCAGGCTGAGCAAGCCATGAGGAGCAAGCCTATAAGCAGCACCCTCCGTGGTCTCTGCTTCAGTTCCTGCCTCCAGGTTCCCGCCCTGTGTTCCTGCCAGATTCAGTGATGGAATCTGCAATCTGTGAAATGGAATAAACCCTTTCCTACTCAAGTTGCTTTTGGGCATAGTATTTAGTAACAGCAAAATAAACCCTAACTAAGACGGAACCTGATAATGAGAGTGGTAAAATTGCTGTCACAGACCTGACTTTGTGTTTTGGGGGAGGATTGTGGTGGCATTTGAACTCTGGTCTGGAAAAGCCATTGCTTGCTGAGAGCTCAGTGAGCTGGGAACTTGGAAGATCGTGCTGAAAGCAGTGCAGTCAAAGGAGGCGTGGCTTGTGAACTTACAGGGAGAAATTTGAGAGTCTCTTAAAGATTCTATGCTTGGCCAGGCACTGGTGACACTCGCCTTTAATCCCAGCACTCAGGAGGCAGAGGCAGAGATCTGTGAGTTTGAGGACAACCTGGTCTACAGAGTGAGTTATAGGACAGCAAGGGGTACATAGTGAGAACCTGTCTCAAGAAAAAAAAAAAAAGAGGAGGAGGATGAGAATAGCATCACTAGGTTGAAATCTACTAGTGTTTTCTCAAGGTTAGCAAGAATCTGAGGTCCGGGGGGCTAAGACTGTACCTCACGCTGTTAGCTGAATTTGGTAACACATATGAGTCTCCAGTCGGTACAAAGAGGTCATAGAGAGTAGCTAAGGCTTGGCATTGTGAGAGGCCATTGATGAAGGTACAGCCTCCACTGCAGTAGAAGCCCCAGGATTGAAGGATTCATTGAAGTTGAGGCTTGGCACCATGTGGCAGGATTAGAGAGTCCCTACAAAGAGCCAGAGAAGAGCTGTGGGTGAAGGCCCCTTGCAGCAGAGACCTCAGCATTTCAGAGATGCCAGCACCATGGGAAAACTGCCAAGGGCAGAGTAACTGTGGAGTGGAGCTGGCCTGGGCCCAGGAGACAAGCTAGCAAAGTTGGAGAAATGGGGCTCTTTGGGGCCCCAAGAATGGGGTCCCAGTCTTTAAGCACTGAGCTCTTTACAGTGTTGGATTTTGGTTTTGCATTGATCTGTTTGTAATTGCCCTTGTTTTTCCTTTTTGAAGTATACAAAAGTATGTAACTCAGAGACTTTGGAGTCTTTCAGAGATTTTGGATATTTTAGAGAAACTTTGAACTTTAAAAGAGACTATGAACATTTTTAAAGATACCAGATTTTTTTTAAATGTTTGAATTTTTAACAAGTGTGGAAAATTTAAACATTAGAATGTTGTATATCATTACATTAATATTAACACGCCATATTCGGGGCAGCTGAGAAAGGAAAAGTTCCAGTTGAGTATTTATGTGTCAGATTGACAAAGGTACAGTACATTAATACTAACATGCCATTCTGGGGGCAAGTGAGAAGGAAAGCTTCTAGTTATATAATGTAATTATATGTTAAGTTGACAAAAGGTCAGTTGTACTAGCTAGTTTGATGTCAACTTCATACACACTACAATCATTTGGGAAGAGGGAACCACATTTGAGAAAATGCCCCACCAGATTGGCCTGTGGGCAAGCCTGTAGGACACTTTTCTTGTTTGATGATTGATGTAGGAGGACCCAGATCACTGGATTATATAAGAAAGCAGATAAAGACTGGAGAGATGATTAGAAGGTCAGGGCACTGTCTGTGTGAGGGCCCACATTTGATTCCCAGCACCCACATGGTGGCTAACCACTGTCTGAAACTCCAGTCCCAGGGAATCCTATGCCCTCTTCTGGCCTCAACTGTCACTTGTACTCATTTGGTACAGAAACATACATGTTTAGCTCAGTGGCAGAGTGCTTGTCTAGCAAGTACAAGGCCTGAGTTTGGTCCTCAGCTGGGGGTGGGGGCAGAGAAAACATGACATATAAGCAAAACACTCAATACTCATAAAAATAGGTTAAAATTAAGAAAGCAGCTGAGCCACCCATGGTGGTGCACACCTCTAATCCACGTCCTTAGCAGAGCAGCCTGATCTACATAGCAAGTTCTAGGACAGCCAGGGCTCAATTGAAGAGACCGTGACTCAAAAAAGAAAGAAAAGAAAAGAAAGCAGGCTGAGAGGCTGGACAGATGACTCAGAGCTTTTCCAGAAGACCTAGGTTCAATTCCCAGCCCCCACATGGCAGCTCACAACTATCTATAAATTCAGGTGCATGGGGATCTGACGCCCTCACACTACTGCATATGGAAAAATAAAGTAAATGAAAGTATTTATAGTTTTTTAGTTAAAAAATAAAAGCAGGCAGTGGAAGCTGTGGGGAACCAGCCACTACGTAGCCTTCTTCTGTGGCCTCTGCCTCAGTTCCTGCCTCTAAGTTCCTACTCTGAGCTCCTGCTCTGACTTCCCCCAGCGATGGACTATATAATCTGTGAGGTGTAATGAACCCTTTCTGCCTCTGGTTTCTCTGGGTCATGGTGTTTATCACAGCAATAAAAACCCTAACACAGCTACACACTCATGTGGTGGGTCCTGTAACACCTGCGACATACCTTTTATGTGACTATTACCCTTTCAATTTCTTTCCTAAAACTTTCCAACCACACTCCACCAGGCTATATACACCACACTCACCACCAAAAATATACTTTATAACCACTCACCCTACTCCTCAGTACCCCAACCATACCAACATGCCTTGTGGAACCCCAACAAGGAATTGGAATCTGTTGATGAATGAACACTTTAAATTTTAAATCCTTCATGTTTGTGTGCCAGAGTGAAAGAAAAATTAAAATGGTTGGCAGCTTCATATGGCTAGGAGGAATTGCTACTTAATTTGGGGGTGAAGGATGGGACTGGAGAATCTGTCAGATCTGTCCCTCACTCTCCTGGAGTATGGAGAAGAAAGTGTCATTTGTAGCATCAGAGGAGGTTGGCCATGGCACCGGCAGAGCTAGGAGAAGTGCTACCTTGCATACAGCTAGCTGCTCCCTGCCACTCTCTACCTTTCTAGCCATGTGATTAAGAGTGGAGCACATTGCTCATCGGGAGTCAAAGAAGCCCCAGCAGCTCATCAGTCTCTCCTCCCTCTAGCTGCCACTGGAGCCCAGTAAAAGCTGAAATCGTAGCCACCAGCTCTGTGGGTTGCCTACTCCCACCCTGTCACTGACCCCAGGCCTGGGCCTCAGCCCAGTGCTTGTGCCAGGAGGGGTGTTGGCCTTGCTGACAAAATCCAATTGGAATTTGTCAAGGTTGTGGTTTGGGGCTTAAGTTTGCCACAGAGTGTGTGATGAAAGAAAAGGGAAAGCTAGAAAAGAAAGGGAACCAATGGGACTACAGAGGAAGGAAGCAGGAAAAAGTTAGAATACTCTGGCCACAATTCCTTTGGAGAGTGAGGGCTTCCTCAGGAAGGTATGGCATCCCCATTCTGGATACTCCGTTATTCTCAGTTGATCTTCAGTCCCCTCTCTCTCTTCCTCCTCTCCTCATCCACACATTGGATTAGCAAGTGTCTGACATCTGTTGCCATGGAGCTGAGAAGATGGTTCAGCAGTGAACCCATGTCAGGCAGCTCATACCACCATAAAACTCCAGTTCCAGCAGATTTAAGACTCTCTGTGGATACTCATACATGCACATAAACATATTATTTTAGTTTTTTTACTTATTTATGTGTATGAGTATTTTGCCTACATGTATGTCTATGTACTATGTATATGCCTAGTGTCTGTGGAGGTAAGAATAGGGTGTTCGATTCCTTATAATTGGAGTTACAGACAGTTGAGAGCTGCCATGTGGTAGCTTGGAGTCAAACCCAGGTCCTCTGCAAGATCAACTCTTAATCATTAAGAGTACTCTTAATCATGGAACCATCTCTCCAACTCCCCCAAAATTTTGTTTTTGTTGTTTTGTTTTTGAGACAGAGTATCTACAGAGCCCTGTCTGTTCTGGAACTCACTGTGTAGACAAGGGTAGCCTTGAATCCACAGAGATCTGTCTGCCTCTGCCTCCTGAGTACTGGGATTAAAGACATGTGCCATCACTCACCCACCCAACACACACACACACACAACACACACACATACTTTAAAAACAGTTTTAAAGTCACCATGGAGTACTACCCTGATCCAACACTTCTTAAACTCCCCCGGACCCCCAGTGCTGTCTCACTTGACTTAAGGGAAATGTGAGCAGCAGATTTATCTATTGCCTGGGGAAGTGTAGAGAATTATTACATTTCCTGGAAGCATCTTGGTGTTTTTTTAATTTTTATTTTTATTTTCTGTATGAGTGTTTTGCCTGCATATATGCCTGCCAGGGATGTGCAGGAGCCTGCAGAGGCCAGACAAGGGCAGCAGATCCCCTGGACTGGAGTTACAGATGTCTATGAATCACCATATGGGTGTTGGGAACTGAATCCTTGTCCTCTGCAGGAGCAGCAGGTGCTGTCTCCAACACCTGAGAGCATCTTTGCCCCCTAAATATGCAGGTGTTCTGAAAGTCTGCTGCAGATCCTTTGTCCACACTGTATCCTCATTTAAAAAAAATATTTATTTATCCTTTTTGTTGTTGCTTGTTTTGGTTTTTCAAGACAGGGTTTCTCTGTGTAGCCTTGACTGTCCTAGAACTCACTCTGTAGACCAGGCTGACCTTGAACTCACAGAGATCTGCCTGCTTCTGCCTCTTAGATGCTCAAATTAAGAACATGCACCACATCTGGACGGTGGTGGCACATGCCTTTAATTACAGCACTCCTTGAGTTTGAGGGCAGCCTGGTCTACAGAGCAAATTCCAGGACAGGCTCCAAAACTACACAAAGAAACTCTGTCTCAAAGAAAGAAAGAAAAAAAAAAAAGAAAGGGAGAGAGAGGGAGAGAGAAAGAGTGAGCATAAACCATCACCACCTAGCTGAGGTTTATTTATTCTTATTTTATGTGCATTGGTGTTTTGCCTACATATATGTGTGTGAGGCTATCAGATCCCCTGAAACTGGAGTTACAGTCAGTTGTGAGCTGGCATGTGGATGTTGGGAATTGAACCAGTGCCCTCTGCAAGAGCAGACTGTTGACCCATCTCTCCAGCCACCCCTGTCCTACCCCCACATTGCATCTTAAAATGTTCCTTTTCAGTTACAGGGAGAAATTTGAGAGCCCCTTAAAGATTCTATGTCTGATATTTTTAATTGAGAACCACTAAAGTAGCCTGTGGTGGTGCACACCTTTAATCCCAGCACAGGGGAGGCAGAGGCAGGTGGATCTCTGTGAGTTCGAGGCCAGCCTGATCTTCAGATCAAGTTCCAGGATAGCCAGGGCTACACAGAGAAACTCTGTCTCGAAAAACCAAAACCAAACAAACAAACAAACAAACAAAATTTTCTTTTCAAAGATGTCAGGCTAGGAACTGGAAATGTTGGAGAAGAAATTCTATTCTTTCTAGGTATATCTAGGGGCAAACAAGAGGGTCCAGCAGGTAAGGGTGCTTGCCATCAAGCCTGAAGACCTAAATTCAGTCCCTGGAACCCATGTGGTAAAATGAGAGAGCTGGCTTCTGTAAATTGTCCTGTGACTTTCACATAGGTGCACATCATGCCTGCATCCACTGTGACATGTGCACTTACACTCATGCTCGTGCACACACCCACAAATAAATGTAGAAAAATGTAAAAGATAGAGGAATTATTTTACTTGGATTAAATACAAAAGAACAATGAATAAAGAACAAAATATATATGCAAATAATTCAATGGCAGAGAATGTTAGTTTTGGTAGAAAAGTCTTATTTCAGTTGGGCCTGACAGAGCCCACCTGGAATCCCAAAACTCAGGAGAATGAGGGAAGCCTATATAAATAATTTGCATTTGGGATAGGAATCCCTTTCATGTTTTCCCATCAGTCTTGCTTGTACCCCCAGATTCTCTGCCCGCTCTTCCAAGTTCACATTCATTGTTAAGTGACATTTAAGACTTGAAACTCCCAAAGCAGATGTGACCTTGTATAGGAGAGGGGTCAACGAATGACAGTCAGAGGAGCAGTCTCTCTTCTGCACACCAGTTTTGTGACTGGATTGAATCCGGCTATACCCATCCAATTATGTGTGGTCTGTGTCTGCTTTTGTCCATCCCCTGCCCATAACTATTTTGGGTCTATAACAGCAGAATTGAGTAATTATGGTAGAGATGAGTAGATGACATAAAGACCACAATATAAATAGCCTCATATATTTATCATCTAGCCCTTTTCAGGGAGAAAAAACAATTGCCAATCTTTTTTCTAAGCAATGATGAAGGTAATACACAGAGTTGAGGGCTCCGGGTGAGAGGGACCTATGTACATTTGGATCTATATGTCCTCCCACCCTCTGGTCTTACAGACTAAACATCTGAACTCACTCACTGAGCATCATTTTGAACCCTTGGTGGAAGTCAGCAGGATATACATAAAAAGTCACAGAGTGCAGGAGTGTAGGTTTCACATAGGAAAAAAACAAAAAAACAAACCAAACCACAGGCTGTTACCTCAAAGGTGGCTAGACATACCACCATCTGCATCCACCAGCAACCAGTCCAGTAAGCTAATTTATTTTAGTTTCAAACAGGAACCAAGACTATGTCTCAGTACAATAAATTATCCATTCCCACCCTTCCTGCTGAAGAAGAAAGAAGAGCCTCCAGGGTCATAGCTAAAGCCTTTCCTTTGGAGGGACCCTTTCAACAATAGAATGGAAGAACAATTCCCTAAGAGCCTGACAAGACAGCTGTCTGAGGACTCAAGAGGGGAATTCACCACAGCGCTCTGTCATTATTGTCACCCATGGCCCCACAAGAAGAGGTTCTGAGTTGTCCTAGAGGAGTTTGAAAACCACAAATAGGAAAGGGTGGACTGTTTCTACCTACAGGTCTTAATGATGCCACACAATGCCTGGTGGTACCCTCCAAGGAAGATGAATGGCTATATGATAGCTTCCCTATCTAAAGGAGCATAAATATGGTCCCAAGAGACCCTGGGGGTTGAGAAGAGGAGAACAATACAGTGCATTTAATCCTAGACCATTCGGGTGTTTAAGAACAGAATATGATGACCACTTTCCCCACAAAAGGCTATTCATCACAGATTTCACCTGACTCAACTCCCCTCATAGCTGTTTCCAGGAAGATACTTTGAGCTTCCAGGGGCTATGATCAACTAACCTTGGGCAGAAATCAGAGCAAAGGGCTGAAAAAGGAGCACCCATCACGCAGTGTTCTTCCCTAGTCCCAGGGTGAGGCTCACCTTCACTTACACACATTTACCCACTCTGTGACCTTGCATTCATCACACAGCACGTAGCAGCACCAGTGGAAACGGCAGTGGCAGCGTTCCACTCGTGTTTGCCGGAGCACATTGTGCCCACGGCCACAGCACAGGCTGCCACAGCCATCCAACAGGCGGCTGGTCTTGTTACAAGCCCGGCCTCTTGTGCCCGGTGAGCCCACGGTAGGGTCTCGCTCACAGAAGTCAGGAGACTTCTCGAAGTAGACCAACTCTCCTGAGAGGCGACGGGGACGTAGGCGGGGCTGGAAGGCTCCAGAATTGCGGTTGTGGGTATCAATGAAGATGGCTCTGCCCAACCGCTCCCTCAATGCTGCCCCAATGGCCCGGAACTCTGGGGCTGCTCGCCAACAAGTCTTGAATTGGCAGCTGCCTGACGTGCCGTGACACTTGCATTTCCGCTTCAGGTTTTCAGTTACCACCTAGAACATCAGAGCAGCATTAATGAAGAGAAGGGATGGGCGGAGGGCGGGGTGAGGGGAATAAATAGCACAGGGACACAGGAGAAGGAAGGGAACCGAACTCAAGAAGGGACAAGTAGACTGTCAGGAAAGTTAGCCACCAGCCCAACGGCCTCCTTTGTGAAGGTAGAGCCATCAGGATGTACTCATCTTCGATCACTAGCTGCTGACAACCCCCAGATTTCTAAATCCCAGTCCAGTGCTTTTTCCAGATAAAAATGGGGGTGTAGGCCAGAGGGGCCCTAAAGTCTGTGGGGAAGGTAGCTGTTGGAATAGTTTCTATGCTATGAGCTGAGTACTAGACACATACAGAATATACTTTATGCGGAGCTGGAGATGTGGCTCCATAGTTAAGAGCACTGGCTGCTCTTCCAGAGGACCAGGGTTAAACTCCCAGCAGCCTCATGGAGACTCAACTGTCTGTAACTCCAGTTCCAAGGAATCCAATACCCTCTCTTGGTACAGAAGTGTTGCACAGACATAGACATGCAGGCAAAACAATCATACACATTAAATGTTTTAAATGATAAAATAAGATACTATATGCTAGCTCAGCCTTAATATACGGTCAGTACCATCAGGCAGTTTCCTAGAGATTGTGAACATGTATTGGGTGACTTACTAGTGACAAGCTTGTAACAAGTGGTAATCACTTATCATACCTCATCCTATTGTTCTGTGGGGCCTCTCAGGAGGGTGGGGAAGAGAGAGAGAGAGAGAGAGAGAGAGAGAGAGAGAGAGAGAGACTGAGAAAAGTTGGGCTTGATGGCCACGCCTACAATCACAGCACTCATACTAAGGCAGATTCCGAATTTGAGGCTAGCCTGTACCACATAGCAAGACCCTGTCTCAAAACAAAATAGTGAGGGACACCCAGGGCATGATGAAGACACATACCTGGCGCCCCACCCTGTTGTTATGGATTCTCATTCTTGCCTGGATGTCTCTGGGAGCTTCTCTGGAATCCAAGAAATCCCGAGAGAACTTCTCTCCAAAGTCCATGTCATGGTTACAGCCACCCCATTCCCATGTGTCTTGGGGGCCAGGGCTGGAGCCTGAGCCAGGAATAGGGCTGGGCTGTGAGTGAGGAAAACTCTTGCCCCGAGACAGTGCCTGAAGCTGCAGCAACTTGGCCCGGAGCCGGTCCTGTTCACCACTACCCTTCCAGCCGCAGCCACAGCTCACCAGCTTGCCCAAGCTACAGGCTGTAGCAACAGCGTGCATGACCCCAGCAGCCAGCATGGAGAATGAGAAAGCACTCTCTCGGAAACCTGGGGAGGAAATGGGTGTGAGGTAAGGTTGACAGGCAGCTATGGGGGGAAGCAGGTGGGGGAAAAACAGCCACCCTCCAATACCAATATCTACCTATAGATGTACATAGATACATCTATATAGGCATAGGTATAGATATTTGAGATAGGGTCATGCCATGTAGCCCAAGGTGGCCTTGAACTCTTGACAAATGTCCTGCCTCAGTCTCCCAAGTGTTAGGATTACAGATGTGAGCCACCACCTTGCCCAGCCAATGTCAGAAATTTCTAACTAAATCCTGACTCCATCATTTACCAACTGAGCATTTGGGACAATGTCCTGAAACAAGAAATAGCACTAGGTCTCGGTTCTCTCAGCTATAAAAAAGAGACCCATGGGTCAAGGTATTGCTAAAGCCAAACCTTCTCTGTAAGCTGTCATTTTGGGTGTTGGATGTAAGAGAGAGCCTAGAGCAGCGGTTCTCAACCATCCCAATGCTGGGATCCTTTACCACAGTCCCCCCAACCATAAAATTATTTCATTGCTATTTTATATCTGCTACTGATAGGAATCATAATATAAATATCTGATATGTGACCCCTGTGAAAGAGACATTTATTCCCCTGTAGCAGTCACGACCCACAGGTTGAGAAACGTTGGCCTAGAGAGCCCTCTGGCATTCCAATGAATCACAGGGAGTCCAGAGGAGTTTAGAAGGTGTGTTCCAGGAGTTCAATGTCTAAAAGCCTGAGAAATTCCCCAACCCTGCAAGGAGCTTAGCAAGAGGTGGGGGTGGAGGGGAACTTTGGTTTTAGGATTCTCCCACACGCACTTTATTCAATGAGTCTTTTAAGCAAGCTACCATGTACTACCACAGTAACAATCCTAACACTCTGGAACTGCCTATCCCCTTCCCAGGTTCTCATTTTATATTTGCCCTTCAAGATTGCCCTTTATGTTTGTTCTAACCTGCTATTACCTTATAAAACACTGGGAGGAGGAGAAAGGCCAGAGTGGTTTTCCCCAAGGCCCTTTTAAAAGGTTGGCCTCTTTGTTATGATTTGGGGGTCACCGAGGAGGAGGCTCCGATATGACAAATCTTTCCCAGTCATAGAGGGACATCCTCACCATTCGGGTGTCAAACCCTTCCACTACACCAGGCCCTGCAGAGAAGGAGGGGGCCTCTCATTGCTTTAAGCAAGAGCTCTTTGGAGCCCTGAGAAGATGAAAGACTTGTTGGAGGCCAGGCGTCTCTTACCAGGGAATCTAGGGCTCCAGGGCCAGCCTCAAGATCCCCCAACCATCCTAGGGTGAGGCTGTTTGTACACGTCTTGGGAATTCCCCTGCAGATGGCAGCTGCCTATTAACCCCATAGTCCCCAAAGCACTACCCTACCCTGGACTGAGCCCCCTGGATCTTTACTCCTGGGGGAGGAAACTCCAGTTGAGCACGGGGAGAGACAGCGGAGCCTCCCAGACCTTTCCTTCCAGACCAGGCCAGCAGTGACCTGTTCTCTGCCCCTCCAGCCATTCCTCACCTGTTCAGGTGAGGGACACCTGGGGCCCCCACAGCACAGAGGAGGGGGCTGCTCCCCAGCTTCAAAGCCACCAGGGTCTTTGTTCCCAGCTTTGGCTCCTGGGAACCCCAGCAATTAGGGGAGCAGGTTTAACCCTTAAACGGTTGGGGGCGTCACCCCACCCCCGCTGAGACTCTGGGGACACCAGCCTGGGCTTGTCTGGGTGGAGAGGGAGGGGAGAGAAAGTAGGGGGTAAAGGGGGTGTTTGAAGCTTCTTGGGTTGGGGGCATCTCTTGTTCACAGGTGCATCCCAGATCGAGTTGGGTGGAGGCAGAAAAGGGAGGCCCTAGGGTAGGGGAGCAGGGACCCAGCTGCCTAGCCAGCAATGCAGGTGGAAGGCAGGCAGGCAGAGGCCCAGACTGGTGACCAGACCCAGCTGAGCGCGGCTGCTGGGGAAATTCCCGGCGAGGCCCCTCCCGCGGCCGCGAACCGGTCCCTTCCCGCCTCCGCGCGCGCCTCGGCCTGCCCCCAACCCCTGGGCGGCAGCACAGCCAGCAGCCCGGTCAGGCTCACCGCGCTTGAGGATGGCGCTGTGGTGCGGCAGCCGGCCGCCGCCCTCCAGGGCCGAGCAGTTCCAACGCTGGTCGCGCAGCTGGTGCTGACACTCGTGAACCGCGATGTGCAGCCCTTGGAGCGCGGACGCCGTCACGTCGGGGCTGCGTAGGCACAGCCCCAGCTGCCGCTTACTCAGGCCCGACAGGGTCAAGCACACGGTGTTGGCCGTCAGCGGCGGCTCCCCGGGAAGTTTCAGGCCCAGGATGTCATTGCTTAGAGCCCTGGGAACAAGGCAAGAGGCGTCTCGGGGTCTGTGGTCTAGTTGCACGCCCTCCAGCTACCCTCTCGCCCAGGTTGGTGCCTTTTCCCCAAACTGGAAAAAATGCTCACCGAGTGAACAAAGCCAAGAACAGGAGACCCGCGAGGCCCAAGGGCGGAGGCCGAGACCCGGGCTCCTCCAGCATGTCGAAGCCCGGAGGCTCCGGTGGGCGAATCAGTCAGCGCCTGCAGGACAAGGGATTTATGATGAAGACTAGAATGACTCCCTGGAACCGAGGGATGTGCTATTCCGGTTCCCTAAGCCACCAATGTGGCCCCACTGACTTTTCTCACCCCTCCCCAGTGTCTGGGTTCTGGAACCCTTCAAAGAGGAAGGATCCAGGCAGCTCAGGGCCCTCCGGGAGCGCCCCTGGAGTCCAACCCAGCCAGACACAGCTGGGACACTCACATGCGGACTTGAGACAGTTCCTCTCAGACCCTCGATCGCTCCTCGCCAACTGTTCCCTCCTTGAGGGCCCCACGACTAATTTACCCGCCCTTACAGGGTGAGAGGGAGGGACCAGAAGGGGGTTCCCCACCACCTGGAGGGGTGTCGCCTCCTCATGCAGCCAACACTAGGCAAGCTAGGTTAGAAGGGTCGGAGACCAGGCGCTCTGACCCACTGTCTGACCTCCACGCCCAACAGGGCGACTAGGGAAGCCAGGTACCCTCCCCAGGCACCCCGCAAACGCGGGGGGTGGGGGCTCTAGTTAAGTCCACTTCTCTATCCACCCTCCTTACCCAACTACACATTCCCTCTGCTGAGCACCACCCGTCTAGTCCGCATGGGTCCCACCCAATCCCCACCCCTTTGCTGGCGCCCATTGCCCTCTAAGTCCGAAGGCACCCCTTTATTTTGTAGGTACCTTTAGCGATAACTCTGGCTTTCTTGGCGTGTCTGTGCTCTTGAGGATGGACGCTTGTCTGTCTGTCTATCTGCCCGCGTGCCTGTCTAGTCTCTTCCCACCCTGCTCTCTCCCGCCCCATTACCTCCAGCGGTTCAGGTGCAGGATCCACAACACTCCCGGTTGGGTCACTTGGGCTCGGCTCGTGCGGCTTAAACCGTGGGGAGACTGGGTCGGGTTCGGCCCCCTCGGCAGAGCAGCATTCTTCCAGCACTGGGCCACTCCTCTTTGCCGCTTCTCCAGCGTCGTCGCGGCCGCCGGGAGGAAGGGAGGGTAGAAGGGAGGGAGTGATCGAGACAGCCAGCGAGCGAACCCGCGACAAAGCACCGGGGGCTTTGGCTCGGCTCGACCTAACTCACGGGTGGTTCTGCTGGAGCTGACGGAGCTGCGGCCCCTCCCAGAGCCCGGGGCATCCCCACCCCACCCGCACCCCACCCCCTGCCTTGACCAGGGGAGCGTAGCCGCTCCCCCCCACTCCAAAACGTGTACACACACACACACACACACACACACACACACACACACACACACTCTTCTCCGACGCCCGAGATCACGATTAGCCCCACTTCAGGGGAAAGTGGCCGGAGCTCCTCTCACCTGCTCTGGGGTCGCAGACTGTCTGCAGAGTGTAGTGACCCTGACTAAGGAGCCAGGACCTGGCCCCGGTGGCAATATCTTTCATCGTTTTTCTTTGCCTCAGTGTGCCCACCGAGAGTAGGTGACTAGAAAGCCCCTTTAACACTCTGAGGACGGAGCCGGACGACCTTCGGGTTTCTGACAGTCTCTTGTAGAGCCCAGGAGCCTGTGTGCATCAGGGCACTCTGAGCCTGCTAGTGAGGAACACTGTACGGCTTGGCTCCCGCCCACCTTGGAGCCACAGGCCTGCCCCTTGGGAGGGGTCAGCTCTGGTCTCAGGCTTTGGCCTCCTTCAAAAACTCGGGTAGCCCCAAAGATCTCAAGTCTGCCTCTAAGCTTCCCTTCCCTCCTAGGCATTCTCTCCAGGGGTCGCCTATAACCGGAATTCCCGAATTAACGCTTGAGATGACCCAAATTCATACTCCATGCTCTCACATTTGCTTCATAAGGGTTGAGGGAGGTCTTGGGATCCCAAATGGAGCCCAACACCAGGGCAGCCAGAGAAGAACCTAGCCTGGATGTGCGCGGGCGCGGGGAGACAGAAACCTTACCTCTGGCGGCAGCGAAGGGGTTAGGTGCCACCGCACTTCTGCCTGACTCACCCTCCTAGCTCTAACCACTGCGGACTATTTTTGCCAGAGAGGGGCCTCAGGCTTCCCAACCACCCCCAGCCCCTGCCAGACCGCAGCCCCAAGCACAGCATGGCTGGCCCTGTGCACCCAAGGCACATCGACTCAGGGACGACTCCCCAGGAAACAGGAGCACAGGGCTGGTACCCACAGCCACAACCACCTCTCCATTGGTGGTGGCAAGCAGCAATGCTGGGCAGCCAGCCCCGGTCTGCATTCTTGCACATCTTGCCTTGTGCTGGAGAGACACCACTGGCTAGGTGTATACACAGTACAAGGGAGGTTAGGTCTGCAGGGCTCTCACTGAGTGCTGGGGAGCAGAGGGCTCTAGAGCCAGTATGCTGTGCAGCTTGGACCACCTCAGTAGGGTACTCTTTCCCATTCCACCACCTCTGGAGCAGGGAAAAGTGACCCAAGACCTCCTGCACCTCCTCCTTGTTTAGGGAAAGAAGGCCAAACCAAGTATGATCTTGAGGTGGCTTCTGTCCTCACTAGAATCCAGAATCCTCACCAGTGTCCCATCCTTTTTCTACCTGTCAGCCTGGGACTCACCCAGGCCCCTGGAAAGGTATTTCCCAGGCCCTTTTCTCCAGCAGCATCTCGTGGACATTTGTGTTTCTCCACATGGCTGTGGTCCCACTCACTCTTTGGATTTTATTTTACCTTGTTTTTATTCATCCCCTTTCTGATGCTATCTGTCTGGTTCCAGCATTTAGTTAGATGTAACAAAGGAGATAAGGCAAACTGGGGAGTGGTGGCCACTCCTTTAATCCCAGCACGTGGGAGGCAGAGGCAGGTGGATCTCTATGAGTTCGAGGCCAGTTTGGGCTACATAGTGAGATCCAGGACAGCCAGGACTATGTAGAAATACTCTATCTTAAAAAGAAGAAGAAGGAGAAGAAGAAGAAGAAGAAGAAGAAGAAGAAGAAGAAGAAGAAGAAGAAGAAGAAGAAAGGAAAGGAAGAAAGGAAAAGAAAAAAGAAAAAAAGAAAAGAAATAAAAAAAACATTAATAATAATGAAGGTGCCAAGAAAGATTAGCAGCCAGGGCCTCAAATCAGTGACTTAGGGGCTCCCCACATAGGACTGTTCCAAGCCTAAGAGCTCATCCTGCGGTTCTCTCTTCTTTCTCTTTGATAGAGGATACAGGCAGGCAGTGGGTGGCCTGAGTTGGCCCACGGTGCCCTCCTGCCGACCGTCTGGCCTGAGCACTGACCCACAGGCAGCTAGAGGGCGGTGGGACAGGCGGGGCCTGGAGAGGGCTGTGGGTGCACACCCATTGCCTAATACCCCAAGCACGCAGCCAGCTCCAAGAAAGGGGAGGGGCAGGAACCAGAGAGACCTTGACAAGGGTTGAGACCAAGACAAGAGGGGGAAGGAAAGGGGACTGCCATGACTGCAGGGAGGAAATGGCAGCAACCTGGTCCACCATCCTTTTGATGAGAAAAGTAGCGGGCTGCTCTTCCCCTCATGAAGATGGAGAGTGTAGCAAAATCCTGTGGGAAGAACATCGAAGCCCTGAAGGGTGGAGGAGTGTCAGTAGAAGAGTGGGGGCCTCTGGAGATGGGGGAATCAAGCAACTGAGGCGGTGGCTAAAGCCAGGCTACACTCGGGAATCTGCTCCTCCTCCCCCTCCCCTGATGTTTGCCTTGGCTGGGGTCTTGGGTGACTCATCTGTTGCTAAGCCTCTGATAGGGGCGGCCAGCCCAGGGAACCCAAATTATAGGCCCGGGAGGGATGGATGTGCCTGTGGCGGTGAGCTCAATCGTGTTGCCTCCCTCCACCTCACCATTGCAGTACCGAAGGCCACCACCCAGAGGCGCCGGAGATGTTGCAGACAAAACTACTAGACTCCAAGGAAACACCCACATTCAACAGTTAGCCCCAATGAACCTTGTGGAGCACCCTAGGGAATTTTTACCCCCTTGTCTACTAGAGGCCAATGGATGGGTTGCCCATTCCCAGCCCGAAGGGCATTGCCTGCTGCCTGCCTAAACTTCAAAGTCGTGCCCAAGAACTCTGAGCCCTGGTCCAGAGCGCTCCTTCTAGATCCCATGGTCTAGGCAAAGCTCCCTTCCCCAACCCCACCATCTCTCTTCTACACCTATTCCAAGGGGGCAGTTTTGCATTTCTACTTCAATCCTTTGAAGTCTGACGTAGCCAAAAGTGTCAGAGAGCTCCAGGTCACATGCACCTGTAATAGGAATTTGAGGCAGGAAGATCAAGAATCCGAGGCCAGGGGGCTGAGAGATCAGCAGTGAGGAGCACTTGCTGCCCTTGCCGAAGCTCCAGATTCAAACCCCAGCAGCCACCTAGTGGCTCACAACCATTCACAAACCTAGTTCCAAGGGATCCAACAGGCATGAGTGTGGCGGTTGGTGCATGCACGTGCATGCAGGCAAAACATTCATACTATACAGGAAAATAAGTAGATCTAATAAAATAAATTTTAACAAGAGAGAGAACCTGAGGCCAGAATTCCTGTGGCACCCCATGGGCCTTGCCTTTAATTTGAACACAGGATAAGCAGAGGCAAATGGATCTCAGTGAGTTCCAGGCTATGAGGCTAGCCTGGTATACATGGTGAATTCCAGGCTAGCCAGGGATACATAGCAAGAGCCTGCCTCAAAACAACAACAAAACTCCAAGATACCCAAGAAAGAACATTCCAAAGGTCAGAAAGATACTCAGACCTTGAGAAAGGAACACGCTTGGTATATTCAAAGGATCAGAAAAGTCAGTGTGGTGGAGTAATTCACAGGGAAAATTGGTTGGATAATAAATTGAAGAGTCAGGAAGGAACAGGGCCAGATCCAATGAAGCCTTGTAAGCCACTGTAACCATAAGGAATCATTGGAAAGATTTGACCAGGGAAATTAATTTTTATTTGTTTACTTTTTAAACTGTGTGTTTGTGGGTGTGTCCTTGGAGGCCAGAGGTGCTGAAGTTACAAGGCAATTGAGAGTTGCCTGAAGTGGGTATAGGGAATCGAACTCAGGTCCTTTGCAAGAATGGTATATGCTCTTAACCACCGAGCCATCTCTCCAGCCACAACTTCATTTTTAGAATGGATGGTCTTTACTGTTAGGAAGCAGAGTAGGGGGAGGAAGGGAAAAGCGTGGAGATTACTTAGGAAGAGGTGATAGTGACTCCCACTACCACAGAACAGCAGGGAGAGGGGGAAAGTATCAGCTTCTCTGTAAACCTCACAGATTGAGGGTCAGGGCTTGCTGATAGCCTAACATGAAGTGTAAAACCCATGAGCCAAAAGGTTGATTCCAAAATTAAGATTAAAAGACATAGCCAGATGGTGGTGACTATACCTTTAATCCCAGCACTCAGGAGGCAGAGGCAGGCAGATCTCTGAGTTTGAGGTCAGCCTGGTCTACAGAGTGAGTTCCAGGACAGCCCAGGCTACATGGAGAATCCCAAAGAAGAAGATATATTGTTATTTTATTCTATGTATGTGGATCCTTTTCCTGTATGTCTGTGCACTGCATGTATGCCTGGTATCTGTACTGGCCTGCCCTTGGGGTTCTGACAGGATACACCCTTAGCTGCTGCCACCAAGAGCACCACCTGTGCACATTCACTGTGTTCCCTTTTAAAAGGGCCCTACTCACCTCCTGTCTTTCTCTCCTCATTCTCTCTTTCTCTCTCTCTCCCACCTTCTCTCCCTGTCTCTTCCTTTCCTACCACTCTTGTCCCCAGGAACTGGTCTCTGCCCCTTTTTCTGCCCCTTCTCTCTCCTCTTCCAATAAACCTCCTATGTGATTCCTGTTGTATGGCAAGACTTTTCTTTGTGGTATTTTTAAAATTACAACACCTGGTGTCTACAGAGAGTAGCCTTGCTCGGTTCCAAGGTTTTTGCCCTGAAGGTGAAGGCCAGGGCTGTCACCTATTGAGCTGGAAATGATGGAAGAAAGAACAAATTAAGCAATGGAGGGATTAAGAATTTATTGGTGGACATGTGAACTTCAAGGTGCTAACTTAACTGTTGGGTATACATCTAGAATTTATAGCCAAAGTTACAAATGGGGGCTGGAGAGATGGCTCCGTGGTTAAGAGCACTCTGTTCTTCCAGAGGACTGGGATCAACTCCATCTCAGCACCCACATGGTGCTCATGACCATCTGTAACTCTACTCTCTGGCTATCAAATGACCTCTCTGGACTCCATGGGCACCAGGCACACAAGTGGTGCACACACACACACACACACACACACACACACACACACACACACACTTCAGTTAGCATCCTTCTTCCTTTTTTTTTTATTAAGTCACATAGCCCATGCTAGCTTCAAACTCTCTATGTAGTTATATAACTTTGAATTCCTACCTCTACTTCTCAAGTGGTAGGATTACAGATGTGTGGCAACATACTTGGCTTGATCTTTTCTTTATTTTTACCATGCCTGTGGTCCACCTTTGGACTTCAAATATGCTAGGTAAGTCGTGTGTGTGTGTGTGTGTGTGTGTGTGTGTGTGTGTGTGTGTGATGTACACATACATATGTGTGCACATGCGGAGGCCAAAGGTGAGATGTCTTCTTCTACTGATTTCTGCCTTTTATTTTTAACTTTTACTTATTATGAGGGCAAGGGGTGGTGAGTGTGCATCATGGTGAACACTTGGAGGTCAAGGACAGCTCTGTGAATTCAATTCCTTCTTCTTCCCACTTTGGCACCGGTGGGATGATCAGGTTTCACTATTTTCCACCCCTATAGAATTATACCAACATTTAGATAAAAAAAGGTATATGCCACGGACACTGATGCCACACCCCTTTAATTCCAGCACTCTGGAGTCAGAGACAGGTAAATCTCTGAGTTCAAGGCCAGGCTGGTCTACAGAGTTAGTTCTAGGACAGCCAGGGCTACACAGTGAAACCCTGTCTTAAAAACACAGAAGAAGAAGAAGAAGAAGAAGAAGAAGAAGAAGAAGAAGAAGAAGAAGAAGAAGAAGAAGAAAGAGGAGGAGGAGGAAGAGGAGGAGGAAGAGGAGGAGGAGGAGGAGGAGGAGGAGGAGGAGGAGGAGGAGGAGGAGAAGGAGAAGAAGGAGAAAAAGGTGTAAGTGATCCAGGCCCCAGTGGTGAGAAATTTCTTGGGGACAAAGTCAGGTTGCCCATGTACATTGTTCATTCCCTGGAGCATTTTTGTGGGGCACTATTTGCAGAAACTCCTGGCTTTTAGACTTTCATAGAATGCTGATCCATTCCAAATTATCCCTCAGGAATGAATCTTTGGAGGAAGCAAGTATACTAGGCTAAGGTGGGGCCTGGAAAGGATGTAAAAACAAACACTCCATCAAGCTTCATTTGGGTTAATGTGATCTCATTTTAAAACATTCACACACTGTGATGTGACTGAGTAAGTAAAGAAACTTGCCTTCAAGTTTAATGACCTAAGTAACATCCCTGGGACCTATATAATGGAAGGAGAGAAGCAACTCTTATAAATTGTTCTCCGATTATGCATGCTATAGCACTCTCTCCCTCCCTTCCCTCCTCTCTCTTTCTCTCCCCCCTCTCTCTAAATGTGATTTTAAAAATTTAAACAGTAACTAAATGTATCAGTCATTTCTTCCTTAGAGTGATCATTGGGAAAGCCTGATCAATTCTGGGAGTCAAGCTCTTTGGGATCAGACTTGGGTGATCTAGACAGACATCATACAAAAAACCAGAAGAGATGGAAACAAAAGGCCCCAAAGAGTAGCAGGCAAGATCTAAAAATCATTTTTTTTCTGTGACAATTCTGAGAAGGGACCCCAGCCTGCTCTGCTGCAGAATGGCAAACCACTGAGCCACTGATAGGTAGAAACAGCCCACATGGGCTTTGAGTTAAAATATTCTGGGCTCTCAGGCTTGGTGCAGCCTCTAATCTCCACCCCAGAGGTGGAGGCATGGAGATCAGAAGTTCTGGACAGCTTAGACTATTTCTTGAATTTGAGGCCAGCCTAGGCTACATGAAGACCTTATCTCAACAAATAAACAGCAAAACAAAAGATGACTCAGTACTTAAGAGCACTTGCAGAGGACCGGCGTTTGATTCCCAGCACCCACACAGTGGCTCACAACCATTTGTAATTCCAGTTCTAGGGAATCTGAAGCCCTCTTCTGGCCACTGAGGGTACTGCACACACATGGTACATAAACATGTAGGCAAAATTTTCACACGCATTCTTAAAAATTTAACCAAAAAAGACCCTCCCCTTCCCCCAGAAAACACAACAGGGTTTGCTCTGATTTTGAGATAGAATTTTACTATATACCCCAGGCTGGCTGTGCAGGAACTCACTTTGTAGACCAGGCTGGCTTCAGACTCACAGAGATGACCAATCTGCCTCTAACTCCCAAGTGCAGGATTAAAGGCATGCACAACCATTCCTAGCCTCTCCAAGGCTTTTTAATCCTCCTACCTCAGCCTTCCAAGTTCTGGAATTGGCAGACATGTACCACCATGCAAAATTGGTCTGTGATTTATGTACTGTATTTTTCATTAATTATTAATTTGTTGTTTTCAGTGGGATCTTGCTACCTATCTCAGGGTTGTCTCAAATTTGGAACCATCTTCTTATATCAGACTTCCAAGTACTGTGATCGTAGGCACACTCCACCATGCCTGGAGGGTCTGATTTTGTTAGTTTGTTCATTGAATTGTTTACATTTATTCATTTAGAGTGTGTGTGTGTACACGTGTAGAAATGAAAAGTTCTTAAAGTCAGCTCCCCTTTCTTCCTGTGGGTCCCAGGAATTGAACTCAAGTCATCTGATAGCAAGCACTTTCACCTGCTTTTTATTTATGTAATGTGTATGTGCTTGTACATGTATGCACATTCACATATGAATGCCCTTGAAGTCGAGAGAAGGGGAGGTTGGAGCTGGAGTAATAGGCAGTTATAAACTGCCTGAGCTGGGTGCAGGGAAACAAACTCAGGTCTCTAGAGGAGCAGCAGATTCTCTCTCTCTCTCCTAAACAGGGCTTCTTTGTGAAGCCCCAACTGTCCTAGAACCTGCTGTGTAGACCAGGCTGGCCTTGAACTCACAGCTCAGCCTGCTTTTCTCTCTCTCTCTCTCTCTCTCTCTCTCTCTCTCTCTCTCTCTCTCTCTCTCTCTCTCTCTCTCTCTCTCTCTCTGCTAGGGTGTTTTGTGAATGCTTTTGTGTTTTGAGAATGTTTCCTGTATGACAGGTGAAGGAGGATAACCTTGAACTTCTGATCTTCCTGTCTCTTGAGTGCTGAGGTTGCAGCCATGTGCCACCATTCCTGGTTTTTATAGTCCTGGGGATCTAACCCAGGGATTTGTTCATGCTAGGCAAATACTCTATTCCAGTCCTGGAGAATATAGCTTTAACACGGATCCATTTATTAGGTGGGACCACTGCCTCATCAATTGTTTTCTCTGTAAAGTGGTAGAGAGGAAGACTATTAGGACCTCCGGGGGGGGGTGGAGTGGGGGCTTCTCTGTGTGGTAATGGGGCATGGTAATTAAGCTGGCAGTGCCCTCTGTGTCCCATGTAGGGAACAGCAGCCAGGAAATCCTAGGCTACTGTGTCCCTGAAGATAATTTTGGAGTCTCTGGAAAAACAGAACGTGCCATGGAAGAGTTACATGGGGCGAGAGTGGGGAAACACCAGGGTTTGCAGGACTGCAGAGATTTGGAAGAAAAACCCAATGAAAACACATGGAAAGCACAAACTTCCCCCCCCTCCCGCCGCTGCTTTTGTTTTGGGTTTTTTTGTTTTGTTTTGTTTTGTTTTTTTTTTTTTTTTTTTTTGAGACAGGGTTTCTCTGTGTAGTTCTGGCTGTCCTGGAACTTGCTCTGCAGACCAAGCTGGACTCGAACTCAAAGAGATCCATCCACCTCCCAAGCGCTGGGATCAAAGAAGTGCCTGTACCACCACTGCCTGGCTATTGTTAATCAAAAGAAGGAGGAGAAAGAGGAGGAGGAGGAAGGGGGAGGGGAGGAGGAGAAGAAGGATTTGTTTCATGTATGTGTGAGTGTTTTGTCTGTGTGTATGTATGTGCCCCTGTGTGTAGTTGGTGCCAGTGGGGTTCAGACAGCACTTGACTCTAGAACTGGAGTTACATGTAGCTGTGAGCCACCGCGTGGGCAGGTATGGTGGCTCAGGCCTGTAATCCCAGCAGTCAGGTGACTATCATGGGTTCTACATAGTAAAATTCTATGTCAGGTAGAGTCACAAGAGCAGCAGCAACAACAAACACAAATCTGCAGTTGCAGATCCCTTTCAGGGAGCGTTCTTTCTTCCCAGTCCTCATCATTACCTGACAATTGCTCCTCCGTTCCATCCTTTCTGAGCCTAGTTGCCAGAGAAACGTGCCTGGCTCATCTTCACGACTCCCTCCGCTAATGACATGCACAGGTTGACACATGCATAGAGTGACACACCATAGTATGACACAAAGTACCCAGATCGATAGGATGACACATGTGTGCACATAGTTAATCTCCCCCACACACTCACCCACTCACCCACTCACCCACCCGCCTGCAAACACACACTCACCCGCCCGCCTGCAAACACAATCCCAGACACTCAGTTCTTGAGTCAGGGCTTCTGGACCTCTTTTGTCACAGCTCCCACCTCCTTCTTGATAGCTGCTTCAAATGGTGACTGTAGAAAATGACTTCATGATCTTCCTGTCCTGAGCCAAGTCATTTGGAAAGGGCTCGAAAGGTCAAAAGGTCCTTCTTTAGAAATTTCTGGATACACCAATACACAGGGGAGCGTGCACCTTCAGAACAGATGTGTATTTCCACTTGACCTGACGTTGTGACACACAGATGGGTACGCTCCTAGCCCACATAATGCAAACTACTGCATGGTTATGAGTTTCTCTCTACCATCAGCTCAGTTTGGTCATCTTATCCCTACACCCCACGCCCGGGAATCCCTGACCACAGCTCCACCCCTGCTCTGTCTCTTTCTTTTCCTTCTCTGTCCCGCCGCCCGTCGGGGGTTCCTGGGCGAGGAAGCATCTCCGCAGAGTCGCTGCCCAGAACCACAGATTTCATCCGCCATTCAGAACAAGGAAGAGAAGGGACCACAGCGGGGTGGGGGTGGGGGGCGGGGAGGACAGGGTGACATCGAGGGGACAGCCCCACCGCGCGTGGGGAGGCAATCCAGGCCGCAGACAGGTTGTTCCTAAGCACTTTGTTGCCGCGCCCCCTGGCGGATGCTGGTCCCCGACGGGCTCGGGACGCGAAGAGTGAGGCCGGCGCGCGTGGGAGGCCATCCCAAGGGGAGGGGTCGGCGGCCAGTGCAGACCTGGAGGCGGGGGCCACCAGGCAGGGGGCGGGGGTGAGCCCCTATGGCTAGCCTGTCAGCTCTTCGCTCAGACCGGCTAGAGCCGCAGCCCTGCTAGCTAGCTACTCATTGTCTGTGGCCCTGACCGGTGCATCCTGGTGCCATAGTGCGGCCCGGAGGGGCAGTCTCTTCTCGTCCTTGCAGTCAGAGCCGCAACTATAAGAGGCGGTGCTTCCCTCAGTGGCTGCTTCAGCCCAACAGCCAGGGCAGCAAACCATGCTGCCTGTGGCCCGCCTCCTGAGTTACTAGAGCCAGCCTGCGAACTCTCACCACTGCCCTCACCGCTGCGTCCAGTCCCACCGTCGTCGCGGGCAGCAACCAAAGCCACCAGAAAGAACTGCAGCACAGAACCGACAAGGCCAGGCAGGCCATGGGGCTCTGGGTGCTGCTGCCCAGCTGGGTTTCTGCTACGTTGCTACTGGCACTGACCTCCCTGCCCTCAGCCCTGGCCGCCAACAGCAGTGGCCGATGGTGGTAAGTGAGCTAGTATGGGGTCGCCTCTTGTCTTGGGGCACAGAGCCAGGAACTGGCCCTACCCAGCTCCTACGCTGTGGGCATCACCAACCCACAGACCCCCTCCTGCACTATGACTTCACTACATCCAGGGTACTCTTACCTAAAACTAACCTAAAGACCAGCTCAGCTGAAGTGGGGCGAATCATTTGCAGGCAGAAGCCCAGGTATACCAGAGCCCACCCCCATCTAATAGAACCCTTCCCCACTGAGCCTCACTGTGGTGGTTACTCAGGTGTCCCTGGGGTCTTGAGCCGAAGAAACAGTTATTAGCTTGGAAAAGAGGTGAGAAAATATAGAATTCCTAACTTTTCAAGGTAGGCAAGGCTGCAGGCTGGGACCCCTCTCCGGGGCTGTCTTGAGGGAAGATAAAGAGCTAAGAAAGCCATGCATGGACTCATAGTGCCTTCTCTACCTCGCCACTAAACCTAGGGCTCAGGTCTACCAAACTCAAGAGCTGGGGAGCTATTATTGATCCTCTGCTGATCTCTATAGGCACATAGGACGGGGTTGGTACAGCCTGCATAGTTAATGTGCGGGCCTTCTTCCCCAGACTGAGTCCTTATGCGTCCCACCAGGGGCATCGTGAACATAGCCTCCTCCACAAACCTGCTGACGGATTCCAAGAGTCTACAGCTGGTGCTCGAGCCCAGTCTGCAGCTACTGAGCCGCAAGCAGCGGCGACTGATCCGACAGAACCCGGGGATCTTGCACAGCGTGAGTGGAGGGCTGCAGAGCGCAGTGAGGGAGTGCAAGTGGCAATTCCGAAACCGCCGCTGGAACTGCCCTACCGCTCCCGGGCCCCACCTCTTCGGCAAGATCGTCAACCGAGGTGGGTGCCCAGGAAAGCGACGCTTCCGGGATTAGGGGAAAAGCAGGGTCAGCTCCAGGGCATGGGCGGGCGAATGCAGGGAAGATGTCTCAGATGTCACAGGGTTCCGTGATCAACCCAGCAGATGGCCTGATGCCCTGCCTTAACGCTAACATAGGTCAGACTTTGGCTCCAGGTTCTTTCCAGCCATGTATTTTGAGTGTGATCTTTAACTTTTCTGAGCCACTGACACACAGTAAGGGAATTCTGGATCTTGGGCGCTGGACAACAGTTGTCCTTCTCCAGCATCCCTCAAAGGTGCTTTGGGAACCTGCTCGCAGAGGGCCAGGGTTGTGGTCCTCACTCAGCAAAGTTTGCACTGCCAACACCGACCATGAGTTTGGTCTCGTGGAGATCTCGGCTATACAGAGTGGTTCTACTTGGGATACCCGCTTTGGAGCTGTTCCACTCACGTCCTAGACTGGCGTCTCAGAAAAGCACGGTGAGGAGTGCATTCGTGGATTCACTCATGCGCACCTGCTTTCTCGATGAGACCTGGAGACCAGTTTTTAGCACTTCAGCTTGTCGGGTTATCAGGACTCCGGGTGTTGAACTGTAGGCTACCAAGCCTTCCAAAGAGGGTGCTGCCCCGGCCCTGCGTGTTCTCTCAACTGGTGCGGGGTCGCTTCACCCACAGGCTGCCGGGAAACAGCATTTATCTTCGCAATCACCTCCGCTGGGGTCACACATTCGGTGGCGCGCTCCTGCTCCGAAGGTTCCATTGAGTCCTGCACCTGTGACTACCGGCGGCGCGGCCCGGGGGGCCCCGATTGGCACTGGGGAGGCTGCAGCGACAACATCGATTTTGGCCGCCTCTTCGGCCGAGAATTCGTGGACTCTGGGGAGAAGGGGAGGGACCTGCGCTTCCTCATGAACCTTCACAACAACGAAGCAGGGCGCACGGTACGTCGGTATGTCCGGCTGTGCACCGGAGCCAATGGCAGGGGCGGGGGTGAGGTGGGTAACGGTCCAGGATAAGGCCAGAGGCACACAGAGGGGGCTTCCTGAAGGAGTGGGAGTCTAGGAGGAAAGTCAGGAGAGGGCAAAGGGATCCCTGATCTGATGCCAGACTAGCTTAGGTTAACAGGCTACTCAACACAATGTATTGCTATGGTTGCATTGCACACTTTTGAAAAGTAAAACTCACTCTGATGTTGAGCAGAGTCGGGTAGTGACCCTATCTCAGCAGGCATTTCGTACTTTCCCTCACCTGGGCTTGGTTACACCTGGACTTTGGCTGAGGTTTCTACATGATGGGGGTGGGGTGGGAGTGGAGTGGATGGTGGTATGGTGGATGTTGGCTTTGACCCTGCTACGCCTTTCCTCCCCCCACCCCAGACCGTGTTCTCTGAGATGCGCCAGGAGTGCAAATGCCACGGGATGTCCGGCTCCTGTACGGTGCGCACGTGTTGGATGCGGCTGCCCACGCTACGCGCTGTGGGCGATGTGCTGCGCGACCGCTTCGATGGCGCCTCCCGCGTCCTTTACGGCAACCGGGGCAATAACCGCGCTTCGCGGGCGGAGCTGCTGCGCCTAGAGCCAGAAGACCCCGCGCACAAGCCGCCTTCCCCTCACGACCTTGTCTACTTCGAGAAGTCGCCCAACTTCTGCACGTACAGCGGACGCCTGGGCACAGCCGGCACAGCGGGGCGTGCTTGCAACAGCTCTTCTCCTGCGCTGGACGGCTGTGAGCTGCTGTGCTGTGGCCGGGGCCACCGCACGCGCACGCAGCGCGTCACGGAGCGTTGCAATTGCACCTTTCACTGGTGCTGCCACGTCAGCTGCCGCAACTGCACGCACACACGCGTACTGCACGAGTGTCTGTGAAGCTCTGCGCCTGCCCCCGAACTCCCTCATTTCCAGCTCTCCCCTGAAAAACTCGCTGACGTTCAAGACCCACCTCATTCGCCCACCCTAGCACCTCCAGTCACATTCCTGAGGTTCATAGCGACCCCTCTCTTCTCCCTTCCTACCTGGGTGCTCCTTAAACCACTTGCTGGAGACAGCACAAACCCTTTTGCCATCCTGAGGGCCCTGCTCCAACCTACCTCCCTCCCTCTTAGTGGGAGACCTCTTGTTGCACTGCCCCCTACTCGGCCAGGGGATGAGAGGAGGGTTCCTCTTCTCCTGGGGGAGGAGGGGGCCAGCTATGAGGTGTTGTAGTCCCTGCTGTATTGTGCCAGTGACTTCTCTATCTCATTCCTCCTTTCCTTCCATTCTGTCCACGTCCTACAGGCCCCTTCCATTCTCATCAACACCCCTGGGCAGCAAGGCCTTTCCCCTCCCACCCTTAGCTGAAGTAAGAGGTTCCAAGGTGAAAGGGCGGCTGTGATGATGTGGGAAATGAGGATAGGAAACACCCACAGAAAAACCTCCACTCTCCTAGTCCCTGATATGGACCCACTGAACAGCTGTGAACCATGCCTCCCTCAGCCACCTCCCACCCCTTCCTGCCCTGCCCCCTCATCAGTGTGTAAATAATTTGCACTGAAATGTGGATACAAAGCCACGACTTTGGTTATGTAAATAAAACTATTTATTGTGCTGGGTTCCAGCCTGGCTTACAGAGACCACCTTCACCCCAACTCCTCTGTTCTACCCTCTGCCCTGTTGTTATCCATCTCTTTTCTTCTACCTGGTTTCTTAAAGACGCCCTTGCCCACTGGATCAGTATTTCCTTCCACTGTAGCTATTAGTGGCTCTTCGCCCCCACCAATGTATCTTTCTCTGAAGAATAAAATCGCTATTTTTATCAATGACTCTACTCCTTGAATCCAGAGCACAGCATGGTTTATAGTGCCCTCTTCCCCTCCAGAATGCTTACTTTTCTTAACCAAATAGAAGAGGTATATTGTTGAAGAACTCTTTTCCCCTTTTCCCAGCCCTGAAAGACAACCCTGAGATTCTGACCTTTGGATGACCCTAACTGGGGCCACTAGGGATCCAGGTCTCCTGAGACAGAGAGATACTTGCCCAGGAGCCCATGTGGGGCTCTAGTCTTATTCTAGCAGCAGTTGGTTTTGTGATGAGAACAAGTATGTCGACTTCATGGGAATTAAACAGACCAACAGTCTACTTCTTCTACCTGAAAGAGTTGGGAAAATAACTACAATGACCATGTCCCTCCCCCCCAAAAAAAGAAAGAAAGAAAGGCCCAAGCAGAAAAGATGTCATTGTACTTTTCTGGGGTCTGGGCTTAGGGTATTGGCAAAGCACACCTCCCAAACACTAGTACAAGACTTATGAACACCCCAACTCCAGCTTTGAGGTAAAGAAAGATCCAGGTAACAAGTCTTGGACTCTAGACCTGAGCCAGAAAGCTTTCAGACACTATCAGGAAAGAAGAAGGGAGCAGACAGCTTTAGCATCCAAGCAGGAGTGAGCCTTAGCAGCACAACCAAAAACAACCAAGAGTGAATGGTCCGTTCATTAGGCTAGCTCCTCCCACAAAGAACCACAATGAGGATCCCTTTATTAACAGTACCTGAAGGACACCTCTGCTCACACAGTAGGATATAAGCCTGCTCACACTACTCAACCTGACTCTGATCAACCTGCCTTCCTTTTCAAACCATACCCTTAGCTCTACTTAAGGGAACATTAACCCTTCCTACACTCTACTGCCTGTTCTTCACTACAGCCCCTTCCCTACAAAAGACGACCAGAAAGACAGCAATGGAGACGACCAGAACACCCATCTTTGCAAGAGCAATAACTGATCTCAGCCAACTTGAGACTTTCTTTCTCTTCCCAGAGTCCTTTGCTGTCTTTGCAGGCTACCACTACTCCCTAGAGGGTGTGAACTATGACCCCAAGCTGGTTGATTCTGAGCTCTGCCTGTGCCTGTGCATTGGAAAGTAGATTTAAGGCCTGCTCAACACTGCAGGGACATTCCTTTCCCTTTCTTTCCATTGGCAAAGTCAGCACCATCTCAGTTCTGCTGAGTGGATCCAACTTTGGATAGCAGGCATCTAAAAGGCCCTGGGTTTCCAGTGAACATCTTCAGGCAAAGAGTCAAAGCCAAGGAGAGCTATTAGCTTCCCAACGATTCCTAAGTAAGAAGTTATTGGGCTGTCCGTGTGTGTGTGTGTGTGTGTGTGTGTGTGTGTGTGTGTGTGTGTTGCCTACTGTTAGGGAGAAGCCACAAGATGGGGGAGCCCAGGCCATCTCAACTACACCCATCTAATTCCTAACTCTAGGAATTGGAGCTTGTGGACCTAGAAACTGGGGTGCTGAGCTGAGCTGACTTGCCAGAGTTGGAAGAAAAGCTTTTTTTCTTTCCCCTTACCCTCTCTCTCTCTCTGTGTGTGTATTCCTAAGTAGGCATTCAGCATATTCCTTGCCTTCTCAGTCTCCATTGTCTTGACTATTAATTGGGGACAGCCATCATTGTCCTTTCAAGCAGGTGATAAGGTTTAAGTGAGACACTGTTTGTGATGGCTTGGGTTGTGTGGACAATTACTGATACCTTTCCTGTACCAGCCATACATCAAATGCTGGTAATATGATGATGTATGAGCCAGGGATACAGCCAGGGAATCAACTATATCAACAAACACTGTCAATATAGTATGTGTGTGCATGTGCAAATGTGTGTGTGTGTGTGTGTTGCAGGGAAAGGTCCTCTGCATGCACAGGGAATCTGAGGACAGAGTCCAGTACCCCAGCCTTCAGCACAGGAAAATCCTTCTCATACAGGGGCTGGAATTTGGGAGAATGCTGCCCTAGTAAAATACAGAATAAGGCTGGGTCCTAACAGAATGCACAAATAAAATGAAAAACTTCAACTAAAAGGGCTGGGAGTGTGACTTGACAGTAGAGCATGTGTGAGGACCTGGGTTTGATCCCTTGGTAGAGGTGGGGTAAAGGGGCTGTGGGATCTACAAGTATAGCCTAGGAGCTGAGTGTTTCCTGTGCTGCTTCCACTCTGAACTGGGTTGGGGGTCAGGTGAAGGCTGTGTCTAGAAAGAGTCTCAAGGCCCAAACCCCTGGGTGATGGCAATGAGATAACATCACTGGGATTTTGCCCCAGGAACCTTCCTGCAACTTCTGCCCACTTCTGATCACCAGGTACCACACAAATACACACCAGGGGGGCCTGGGGCTGGCAAGGACCCTGGATAAAAGCTGACCCCAGTAAGCGCTGCAGGGACTAGTCCTGAAATATCCCAGAAGTAGTGGAAAAGCTGAGAAGACCTAAACAGCAGGCTGCATGGTCCCTGGGGGGTCAGCAAGCTGATTCCACGAACACCCTGCCACTTGCACCTTGGAAAAACCCTGTCAGTGGGGCTGCAAATACCCTAGGGTCCAGCCCCCCTTCCCTATGGCCCCAAGCAGGCTCAGTCTTCTCCAGGCCAGAGGGAGAAAAACAACAAAATGAGGAGAAAATAAGCTGTTTGGCTGTGGTGTGAGCAGGAATATCCATGCAGAGCTGCCCACCACTCACCCTCACTCACTTTTTCCACACCCAGCCAGGGCCTGGCATGAGACAGACCACCCCCTTGCCCCCTCCCCCGTCTGGGCTAAAAGCAGACACACTGGGTTGGTGAGAGAGCAGCGGGTTATAAATATGCCCAGGGAACTGCCGCCAACTCGCTCCCCTGTCATGCCTTGGGAGGGGGTAGGGTAGGGTGGCACCTAGGGAGGAGCCAGGGCTGCCCTATTCCCTGAGGCCCGGGAGGAAATGGGACATCTGATCAGCCACTGCAATATTTAGTTATTTACATCTTTTCCCAGTGAATGGACCACCGCTACTACAGGTACATTTGCACATTTGTAAAATCTCACACAGGGGTTCGCCACCCTCCCTGGTACTATGGACATAAGTGGAGCATGAAAGTGCTCAGCCAGGCACCCAGTGTCATGACTCAACCCTGGGGCTGCTTCTTTTCCTCACACCCTTAAGAAAATAGCTCATTCATTCATTCATTCATTCATTCATAGTTGAATCATTCATTCATTCACTCACTCAGCAGACATTTCCCAAGGTGTGCACATTCAACTGCGGTCACAGTGCACACACATTCTATTACGGTGTGCTCACAACAGCTCCAGCCTGGCCTGCATCGGGGTTCTCGGCCTTTAACTTGGTGGCGTCTTAGTGGACGTGAGGTTGGCTATCTAGCATAAGCACTGTCTCAGGGTGGGTGATGTGAGGGGCTGGAGAAAGGGGCTGAGAATGAGAACCTTCAGTGTGTTGCCTCCTTTACTTTTCCTGGTAGATAAGATTTTTCTCTCCCCATTTATCTATCCTCTCCATGACCGCCTTATGCCAGCAGGCAGGAAGGGAGAGCCACTCTGTGGGCTGCTGAGGGAACCGACCCAGACGCTTGCTAAGAAGGTGCCCATCTAGGCAAGAGGGGCAGCCCTCCTCTTCCAGGACTGAACCCCTCCCTTCTCCCTCCTCCCTATTAATCCTCGGAAGTGAAGGGGCCGTCCCTGGCGGCCCTTCAGCCCTATTGTGGCCCCTCGCCCTCCTCGGCTGGCGTCTAATTAACTCCTCCTGCCCTGGTTTTGTGTGCCCCCCTCACTCCACCTTGTCGGCCCCGCCCCTCCGCTCGGCCCGCTCCCCCCGACGGACATTCCTGTTAGGCCGGGCCAGTATGCCAGGGCAACCAGGGCCAGACCGAGGCCTAATCCCCCCTCCGCCTGGCCGGGCTCAGGGAGCCCCACTCACCTCCCGGCTCTCTGGGGGCTGCTCGGCTCTGCCGTGGCGGAGGCACACAATCAGGACAAAGGCGCAGCCCCCAGGGGGCTAACTCAGCCTTCACGCCCAGGTTGTGCGGCATTTGGGGAGTTTAATGAATTGTCCATCACGCCTTTCAGGGCCCGCCCGTCAGCCTGGATTAATCTTCGGAGCCCTGGTGGGGTAGGAGACACTAAGCCTGTATTTATTACTCTCCCATTGTCACTAATTGAGGTAATTATCTGTGACTCTAGCCTGGCCAACAATGCCGCATTCACTCCCGGGACCTCGATGGGCCTGGCTCCCACTCTCGGCACCAACCCTCCCTCCCTTCCCCTCCAAAACGCGCCAAGGGCTGAGGTGGGCCCTGGAGCATGTTGGGAAAGTGGACAATGTTCCACAAAGTTCCACCTTCAAGCAGTGTCTCCCAAAGCCACCACCACTATGGAGTTGTGTTGAGGAGAAACCTGATTCCCCTAAAGTAGGTAAGAAAGGAAAGCAGACAGGTTTCTTAGGCAGAGCCCTCAAGCCACAGCCAGGCTGGCACTCTCATTTCTGGGTAGATGGCACCAAGGTGACCCGGTAGCCTACAGGACTCTGGAGTGTCAGGAAGCGTGCTATCCCTTACTAAGTGTACTCTGAAGAGGTTCTGGAAGCCACCAGAGCTGACAGAGTGGCTATGGGTATGTTGGAGAAGGGAACAGAAAGGCAGGGTAAAGAACCATCCTGGGAAGAATCACCGAGAGCCAGAATATTCCCCACTGTGATTTGATTAGTGCTGCGCAGCAACCTCAAGAAAAAATTAATTTAGATATGTGAGTAGTCCCAAAGAGTAGATGGCCTATGAAGATGGCTTTGTGGGTCAAGGGGATCGGCCCTGGGAGCAGGTGTGTGTGTGTGTGTGTGTACATACATGGGTGAACATGTATGTTGTGTATACACACGTGTGTGTTTGTGTGATGGGTTGTGTTGTGTTTAAGAGATAATAAAAAGGAGAGACTTGGATGAGACTAGATTGTGAGATCCTTGAGGGCAAAAATTATGTTTTGGTCATTGTTTCTACAAGATCCTAATATTATACCTAGAATGATAGGATAAGTGAGGCCAGTAGTTGCTTAGAAGTTGAGGTCTGTCAAATCATCTCTTAAACAGCTGGCCTCACTCTCTTCATTCATCTAGTACTTGGTAAAAAGAGACGTCTAGATCATTCCTGGACAGTTCTGGATGGGCAACTGACCAGCTGACAACCTAAAGATCCTGGTAGATCTCAGAGAGAAAGTTCAAGCTGCGCCCCCTTGTGATGGCTGTTGGGAGAGCTTCTGGAGGCAGGAGCTAAGAAGGCAAAGCTGCAGTCATCGTCTGTCTGGGCAGCCACCCTCCTTTATGCCAAGTTGTCATGGCAACGTTGCTTTCATCATTTTTATTTTACATCACCTCACTATTTTCTGGAAGTGGTGTATTATGCACCCTAGAGTGAGACCTCAAGTTTCCCATGTACCGAGGATAACGGCGAATACATAAACCTTTTGCCTGTACCTCCTGAGTGCTAGGATTTTGGGGACAGCCATGCCTAATTTATAGAGTTCTGGGGACCAAATGCAAGGCTTTGTGCATGGTAGACAAGTTCTCCTATCAACAGAGTTACATCCCCAGACTTCATTACCCCCTTCTTACACCATCCTTTTGGAGGATGTGTTTCATGCCAAGCTTTAGGGGATGCAGAGTCAAATATAACCCTTAAGTACCTCATATAGCAGAGAAATTCAAACAGTAATGAAATAAAAAAGGTGAAACTGGAGAGATGGCTCAGCGGTTAAGAGTACCGACTGCTCTTCCAGAGGAACTGGGTTCAATTCCCAGCACCCACGTGGCTGTTCACACCTGTCTACAACTCCAGTTCCAGGGGATCTGACACTCTCACACAGGCATACATGCAGGCAGAACATCAATACACATAAAATAAAAATAAATCAATTATTACTTAAATCAACAAAGGTGCCAGGCATGGTAGCACAGGCTTTTACTCCCAGAAGTTTGGAGGCAAAGACAGGTGGATCTCTGGGAATCCAAGGCCAGTTTGGTTTAAATAAATAGTTCTAGGCAAGCCAGGGCTACCTAGTGAGACCCTATCTCAAATACAGTACCACCACCATCACAACAGCAACAAAACTAAAACCATAAAGAGAAAACAGAGCAGAGGTCACAATAGAAAATCAGGAAAATGTTCAGCACTGAAATACAGTAAGGTATCCCCATTCAAAACTATGTGCCATCTCTCTTTTAGACCCTCTCACAAAAGCTCCTGTGTTTCCTTTCTCCATGGTTTTCCCATGTTGGCCTTGAATTCCTGGGCTCAAGAGGTCCCCACTCTCAGTCTTCCCACATGAGTGGAGCTACAGGTGCATGTTACTGCCCCTGGTGAAGGCTAAATGCTTTGCTCTCACCTGCTCTAAGTTCTTGGCGGAAGCCATATATCTTCTCATATTCTGGATGTACCTCTTCCCCCATCTCAGTGAGAATGGCCTCAAACATCCCTATCCCCGAGGAGACCCTTCCATTTTCCCTTGGCAGAGTGCCTTGGCCTGTCTGAGCTTTTTAAATGCTTTGCTGGTGGGGCTTTCACGATACCCACAGGCCATCCTTGTATGTGATAGAGCAGGCCTCTACCTGCCTGAGGACACAGGGTCCATGTCATCCTTTCCAGCATTGGGAAGAGGGCATGATATGCCCTTATTAAATGATGAATAGGTGGGTTCATGCATGAGGAAATAGATGCATGGATAGAGGGATATGGGAAGGTGCTCAGATGAATGATGGGTGAGTTGGTGCATAGATCGGTAGGTGGGTAGGTAGGATGCATGGATGCAGCATCCATCTACAAATGACTCACAAATCCTAGTTAATACAAATTGACAAAAAAAAAAAAAGGGGGGGAGCCTGCCCCATGCCATGTCATACAGAGGCAGGGACGGCACCTAGCTTAAAATTTCCTCGCTAATACATGCAACCTTGGAAACTTGTCTCCCATAGGCATTCATGCATATATTTTCATTCCCTATAAGTCTAAGTCAAGGACTTGTCCCTCGTGCCTATCCTCCTCCCCCTTTCTTTTCTAAACTCTGGGAGGGTTCACAGAATTGAATGTCATCCTTGCACAGACACCATGCTAATCTCCTCTCTAGTGCTCCCATTTTCCTGAGTGAGTTTCCTGAAGATAGAAAGCATAGCTGACTCTCCTCTGTGTCCCTGGCACACATGGACAAGTGCACAAATGAATAATTCCTGACAGATGCTATCCTATCCTCCATAGACACACTTTGCACACATTCTAAGTCCCTCCCTGTGTTCCACAGTTTCTCTTGTCCCCCTCTCCTCCCTGCAGAACACACCCTCACCATTGATCTCTGTGGCATTGCATAGTGTCTTGGTTTCCTTACCTATTTGTAGCAGACCTCGGGACACCTCAGAGTTCTCCCAAGTCTGAATAGAACAGAATTCCTGGCTCCCCTAATACCCTATCAAGTATGACAGGGTTGTGGGACAGAAAATGCTTCCAGGAAGAACTTGGTTGGTTCTTGAGGGGTCATGGGGTCCCCTGTTTGAGGTCCCTGTTAACCTAAGATCTGTTGCCCTAATCATGCAGTCCTCCTGCACCTGTTGTCTTTTCTCCTGGTCAGGAAGGCCAGGGAAGCTCAAGGGAAGGGAGTGGTTGTGGCCTCCTCCTTCAGGAGGCTGGGTGGCTGGCAGACACAGCTAGATTTAGAAGTCATTTTCACAGCAGGGAGTCTCTAACCTGCCACCCACAGGCCCGTGGGGCAGCCTAAGATACTGTTTACCAGGGTCGGCCCTGAAACCTGCTCGTCTTCCCTCTCCTCTTTCTTACCTTCTCTCCCAGAACTTTGGCAGCTGGCTCTTACTTCATCCTTGGCAAGCTCTGGAAGAAGGTGTGTGTTGCCCTGACACCCTAAATGCCCAAATGTTCCCTGTATGAAAGGGATGGTTGTTATCTAGCCTAAGATTTGTCCTTTTCAATGCTGGGACCCAAACTCAGGACTTTGTATGTTCTAGGCCAGAATACTTCCTCTGAGCTGCCCTCCAAACTTACTCTCCAAGGGATGGATTGTGCTCCCTGGCCCCTTCTTTTTCGGAGACAGATCTTGCTGGGCTGTGTTGGTCTGCGCTGGGCTGAAATTCACTATGTAAACCAGGCTGGACTCAAACTTTAACCATCTTCTCGCCTCTGCCTCCGGTTTACAGGAGAGTGCCACCATGCTGGGTGTTTTTCTCCTTCTTTTAAAAATATATGTTTATTTTTCCCTGGATGGCCCGGAACTCATTCTGTAGGCCATGCTGGCCTCGAACACCCAGAGATCCACTTGACTCTGCCACCTGAGTGCTGGGATTAAAGGCATGTGCCGCCACCAGCTGGGTTCCTTTCTAACTTTTATGTAACTTTCACCTCCTCTATGGACTCTCCCTGAATCTCATAAAATTAGGGTCTCCCTTAATTGACTTTCTTCGGAAATTAACATGAGAGCCCAGTACTTGATATTTTGTGTTTATCACCTTGCCAGGCAGGCCTTGCCCTTTCTACCCTTGAGCTTAACCCAGGGATTCGCTCTTAGGGAGTGCTCAGTAAATGCTAGGTTAGACTTGCCAGCAGTTAGAACTGCAATAGAGAGTGGTAAGACCTTTGGTACCTTTGATCTTTGCCCAAGGTGACCTGGACTCCTTGGCTTCCTCCACCAAGAGCAACAGGAAATGTGTAGGTTACAGACAGGGTGACAGGTGGATATTATTCCTGGGGAGCTCCGACCAGTGAACGCCGCCTCTAGACTTGGGAAACCCGAATGGGAGAGACCCTCTTCTGCTGAATCAAGGTGAGCAGCAGGCTGTGGACTGGGAGCCCTGTCACCCCTTTCACCCTCCAAGTCCTGTCTGTAAGTATCCCTGGGTGTGATGTCAAGCTAATTGCAGACTAAAAGCCTAAGCGGTTTGAGAGCGGTCTAAAGAGGTGCGCGAGTCAGGATTGGCGGATTCAAAGGGAGTAAGGACAGAGGCGGGGCCAGGGGATGGGTTCGACCTGCGACCCAGTCTGGGCGAAACCCCCGCTTCTGCCCAGCCAGAGGCTAAATTTACCTAGGCTGACTCAGCCCTTGCCCGGAATGGGGGGCGGCGGTAGGGAGTGCATGGGGCAGAGGGAAGAGCGGCAGGGGTGGGGTGGGGGGGGCAAGGAAGGGAGAGTCCCAGCCAGGGAGACAAGCTGGGCCAGAAGTTTCCACCAGAGAGGAGTCCTCCCCCCTCCCACCTCACGGCGAGCGGGAAGAATTCGAGAAGACCCAGGGAGCCAGGTGGGGATGGGTCAGCGAGAGAGACTCCAAAGCTGAGTAAAGGGAAGAGTAGTTTTATTGGGCGCCTATTATGTGCCAGGCACTGTACAAGGCGCCTTATATACATTACCGCATTAAATCCTCACAACAACCCTGCGAGGTAGGTGTTTATAAACCCCCATTTGACAGATGAGGAATCTGAGGCTCAGGGAGGTGAAGTGATTTGGCCAAAGGTCACATGGCTAGTAAATGGCAGACACAGAGGAAGTGCCCAGGGATGGAAAGAAGAAAAAAAAAAAAAGTCAGTCTTAAGCCTATTGGCATGGGATCAATACAAAGAAGGGCTCGACGCGCCCCAGAGGTCTGGGAAGCCGGAGGCCTGCTCCCGGCCCCGCGCGCGCGGCTTGGAGGTGTCAAGGCGGGAAACCGGCACCCGGTAACTGGGGATCCAGGTAACTGGCAGTGCTGGTGTAGGGCACTCGAGCACCAGCAACCGGGGGAATCCGCGACCTGCGCGCGCCCCGTAGTGGCTCCAGCGAGTATCACACCCCACACCGACTGCTGAAGATCAGCCTTCCTCCTTGCCTGACTTTTCTAGGAGAGATGCAGAAATTGTCAGGGTCTTATCAGGTGGGCGATACCGCCTGCGTGGGAAATCCTGGCAACACTACAGAGCATCACTGAGGACACAGAGATGGAGGAAAAAGGGAAGGCCTAAAAATGTCCCAAGCTGATTCATTGGCTACCTTCCCTCTCCAACCACAGGCCAGACGCAGTAGTAGGGCCATCATCCTGCTGTGCCTTGGGAAGCACTCACCTACACTTGGGAGGTTGGGATAGAAGCCCTTTGTCCATTTAAATCTGAAAACCTTGACAGTCTTCCGAACTGAGGAAGAGTGAAGTGAATAAGAGCCCTCAAATCCTATTCACATTTCCCCAAAATTCCAGGGAAGGAAGAATGGGTGGCAGAAATCGCTCATTCTACATTTGCAGGAATCCGGGATGCTCGGGTGCAAACGGAGCAGTTAGTCTAAGGTGTAGTTAGTCTAAGGTCCACCAGCAAGTCAGTGGCACAGTAGGAACCGAAGCTTGAGCCCTCTTTCCAGTTTGCTGGTTGTGTATGAATCCGTACAATTCTTCTCGGCCAAAAGCCCCTGTCACCTGATCACTCAGTCACTAAGTTCGAGGCCTCTCCACTACTTTTTTCTCCTGCCAGGAACCCTGACCTGACTATGACAGTCTCTGCTTAGTTCTGCGATTGAATGTAGCAGGGGTTGAATCCTACCCTCATCTCCCCTGAAGCTAATCCTTGGATTGACGAGTGCTGCCTGGCCTCTTTCTCCTTCCCTTCCTTCCCTTCCCTTCCCTTCCCTTCCCTTCCCTTCCCTTCCCTTCCCTTCCCTTCCTTTCCTTTCCTTTCTTCCGTTTCAAGTGTAGGAACAGGTATGGGTGGGGAAGAAGAAAAGGGAAGCAAACGAAGCCTGTAGAGAGTAAAGGAGAAAGGTGAGCCCAAGGTTGGATGGGCTGAGCCACAGTCGAGAAATAAAAGGGGCATCGCTCACTCTCTCTCTCTCTTCCCCTGTGGCGTTTTCCTGGTGTCTTCTCCGAAGAGGCCTTCCTCGGTTTGACTAATGACATCTAGAACCTCTCGGATAC
Organism: Cricetiscus sungorus; assembly: GCA_030556225.1. Lineage (NCBI taxonomy): Eukaryota > Metazoa > Chordata > Mammalia > Rodentia > Cricetidae > Cricetiscus > Cricetiscus sungorus. The sequence continues at coordinate 4,655,918 of JANBXA010000031.1, read as the reverse complement.
TGTCTCTCAGCTCCGCTGTCTTCCCGCCTTCCCTGGGCCGGGTGTTTCCAACCGCAGGCAGGGTCCTCTCATTCCGCCAGGAGGCGCCTGGGATGTCTGTGTCGCTTCCATCAGAGGAGCCACTATGGACGCTGAGCTCCTCAGCTTCGTCTGAGTCCGAATCCGGGGCGGTGTGACGGCGGATGCGGGACACGGCTTCCCGCAACGCCCCGGCGTAGGGTCCTGGAGTCCGCGCCCAGCCCCCGCCCACGCGCCGCAGGACCCCAGCCGCTTCTGAGCCCTTCAAGCTGCCCACGCATCCTGGAGCCGCTGGGCCTAAGGTCAGGTGCTCAGGGCTACCTGGCTGCTTGGGAACGACGTCTCGTAGGGTCACTTCGCCGACAGGGAACCCTAAAATGCGGGAGGTGCGGTCCTCCAGTACAGAATCCCCCTGCTCTCCGTTCTCCGCTTCGCACTCACGACCCCCGCCCACCTGGTTTGAGACGTGACTGCTCAATGGCAGCTTTTGGCAAGCTGAGGAATTGGCAGTGGCCCCCTCACCCTCCTCGTGGCAGGGCTTCTGTTGCCTAGGGCTTTCGCTCACAATTCTAGGCTCCCCAGAGGGCAAGCGCTGCACCTGCTGGGTTCGAGGGGTCGGAACATACTGGGACTTTATCACTACGCACGTGGCATCAATGACAAAGATGCCTTCTCTACGAGAGGGGCCTCGGGAACTGCGGGGCAGGGTGTGGGCACGGCGGGTCGCCTTCCAAACTTCCAGGGTCTCATGTTCTGTCCCCTCTCTTTGACCAAGGGATTCTCTCCACCCAGTGCCTCCAGGAGCCCAGGGTCTGGGGAGAGTCTGGCTATGCCTAACTGGAGGCTTCTTAGGGGAAGAAAGCCAACACTTAGGAAGCCAAATATGTTCACTTCCTTCTTTCCCTTCCCTGGAGCCCTTGAGATGCTGCCTAGACCTAGGAGCAGGACATGGGGTGCTGCGGATCGTAGACCCAGCGGGAGCTGCCTCCGTGTCTGGACTGCCAGCCGCTTTGGCTTGGGGATGGCCGTCACCACCACTGTTAAGGCCAGCAGCAGCTAGGCCTGAGCCTTTCTCTATCGCCCCTTTGCAGGACTCTGGCCTGGCTCTGGCCGCTGTACAGCCTGGAGCTCCTCCTAAGAGTCCCCGTCCCTGTCTGAGACCCCAAGCCCCTAGAACATCCCGGTAGATTCGAGGATCCAGCCTCTTCTTCGTACGCCCTCCCTCTGTCCTGGCCGTGGCTGGAGCTGGGGCTGATGAGGTGGGCGCCCGGGAGAACTCTGGGCCTCGCTTAGTCCCCAGGGTCCTGTGAGGGCCTTCATAAGAAGGTGGAGCCACATAGGGTGGCGGCCGGTCCCAGCGGTGTCTTGGGGCTGTGCCTGAAGCGCCTCTCAGCATCAGGTGAGTCTCGTAGCTAGGGGGCCCTGGTCTCCTACCTCCCCACGGCCCCGCCCATGCCACCCCTGGGTCACTCTGCGGGAGTGCGGATGGACGGGGAGCTCGCCCCACCTGTCCGAAGAAGCGCTCTGGTCTGGAGAAAACTGGGAACCCTGTTGGTTGGGCCGCCCGAAGGGCGTTCCGGGGCTCTGGGCGGGGCTGACCTAGGGGGCTTCGTCGGGCCCCGCCAGCCTTGCGCCTTTTTCTCTCGGTCTCCTTGGCCTCCCGCTCCTGCGACGCCGCCTTCCTTTTCTCTTGTTCCCGGGCTCGGACCTCGGCGAGGGGCCCCGCCCGCCAGTTGGTTGCCTCCTGCAGCACCCTGGTGGGCCAGGGCCGGCGGGGTGGCGGCTCAGGGGATCCCGGGCGCAGCCTACACCTGGGACAATGAGCAGGAACCCAGGTGAGCAGTTTGCGGGGAAAGGGAGCCGAGGTCCGGGGAGCTGGGAGTACTGGAGACCACTTGGGGCAGCCTTGTGGGAGGGTACGCGTGAGTGTGTGCGCGAGTGCACGTGCATAGATGTTGGGGCTGAAGTCGAAATGAGACTCCTCGCCATCTCTCCATGCACACTTTAACAGCGACTGCCCCATCTCACCTCCTGCCTTTTTTCACTACCTCTTCTGTCCCCACAGTCAGGCCCCAGTCCTCGACGAGTGGGGGGAGGAAGGCGCGGGAAAGAGAAGGGCCAGCAGTAATCGCTGGTGCCAGCAGGGAGGTCTGGACCCCACTCCCCGCCCCACCACTTGCTGCCCCTCACCCCCTCCTTCACTCACGTGCGGCTCTGGGGCCCACGGGCCCAGTAGCTGGCCTGGATGTCCATGGACTGTCGAGAAGGGGAGCGACGACTATAATGACAGGAAATAGTCTTCACTTCAATCACCAACAGCTTGGACTTCTGCACCCAGAGGCAGCTGCCCGACTCCTCATCCTGGAGCTCCCGGGGGCTGTCGGGCCCCTCGGAGAATAACGGGCCATCCAGCATCCTGCCCCACCCCACCCCGGCCCCCCACCCTCCCACCCGCCCCGTGAGCCCCCTCCCAACCCAGGGAGCTGGCGCCCACTGCAGAGCGGCAGACCCAGGGACTGGCAACTATATATACCCGGGCACACGTGTGTGCCTGCCTGTATGTGTGTGTGTGTGTGTGCTCGCGCGCGGGCGCGCGCGCATGTGACACGCTGCCGTGGACGGCTCCGCGCTGCTACCTCCCCCATGTACACGGCCGCCCCCTGGGGCCTGGGATTGGACGCCCCTTCCCACTGTTTAGGTCCCCCAATCTTAATGGGATCCGCGAAATGGACCGGGGAGAGACTTCTGATTCTGACCAAGCTTACTGTGCCCCCTCCTCCAGCTCCTACTTCTGCACCATTCCCGAAGTTTTAACCCTTTGCTTTCCTGCTTGTCATGTTGCCTGACCACCAGTGATCTATCTCTGCCTGCCTGCCTGCCTGCTTGTATTCCTTTCTCCGACAGGGAGTGATGAGAATAGAACTCTAGGTCTCTGCCTGCACTCTCTGCTGGTTTCCATGGGGTTGGGGTGCAGGAGAGGCTGGCCCACAGCTGGGGGGGCGGGCTATTTTTAGCGGCAGTGGCGTTTGGGTGCGGATGAGATGAGTAACCAGTTCAAGCAGTGGAGAGAAGAGGCGGTCGCTTTCAGGAAGCTTTTGTGCGACTCTGGGGGACAGCTGCTCCCCCACCACCACCAAAGTGGCTCTTGCATCCTTTACTCCTCATCTTTTTCTCTGCTGAACTCAGTCTTCCCTGGTCACCTAAGCAGTGGGACAACTCATGCTAGATAAGGAATGCTGGCTCCCCTAACCCAGAAGCCAGGATTCTGGGATTACACAGTTCTGTGCCCACACAGCTCTATCAAGCCTATGTGGGGTGCAGATAAAGTGCTTATATACACTTGTACCCTAACAGAGGGGGATGGCGGGAGAATGGTGTGCTCTTGTGGTACAGCTAAATCCCCTAGCAACAGAAAGGAAGAATGGCCTCTCTTGCCTAGGATGGGGCTCCCACTCAAGACTGTCTAGTTCACTTAGCCACCCTCAAGTGGGGCAGCTCACCTTTTGGGCTCACTCTGTTCTGGGGGTTGTTGCTTGCATCCTCAGGATTCCTCCCCCTAAGCCTGTACCAGGTGTCCCCTGATTCACCATGGTAATGTTAGTGGCAGCACAGCCCACGCCAACCCTTCCATGCAGAGACTTAGCAACCATGCCTGGCAACCATGGCAGCAGCTCAGTGGAGGAGAGGGGTGCAGGGAGGGGGGAAAAGAGGGTGGCAATGGCTCCTGAGGAAGAAGGGACCAATTACTTCCCCTGACTTTTAAGAACAGAAGCCTGGGAGCTTCCTAATTGTATCCCTTGTGTCTTGAGCACCATCCTCAAATGGAGACTTGGTGGGGGGTTGAGGGAGTAAATGGAAGAAACAAGAAATCCCAGTTTGTGTCTCAAAAAAGTACATGGAGCATTTGGGAACAGAGACTTCTTTTTGAGGGGACAGGGACCAAAAGAGTCGTTACAGGGCTGAGACAGGACTCACTGAGGAAGACAACACCTGTTGTTGCCCCACCCACTCCCCCCTAAGGATTCCTTGCACCTACCAGCTGCACTGCAAACAGACGGCTGGCTTCCCAGGTGCTGCTTTCCACCAGGTCCCACCAGAGTTCTACAGCTTTTAAAGCCTTGCCTCCTCCCTAAACAAGTCCTTCTTGATGAAGGAATGTGCCACAAGGAGACATTTGTCCTTCCCACCCTTCACCCCCCACACACAAACATGCTGTAACTCTGATCATTTGTGTGGAAGCCTCCCTCCCCCAAGCTTGGGAATGTGCTGAGAGCTCTGACAATCTGAATGCAGAAGCAGGGGCTGGGCTGGCGACTGTATCACTGAAAGCTGGCCTCTGACAATTGTTGATGCCTTCCTGTGTCCCATCAGGAACCCTGCTTTGGAAGAACAGCAGGATGGCAGAGGTTCCTCTGAAGGTGTAGGCAGAGGAGGGAGAGCCAAGGAATTATTCAGAACCTACTCCTGGCTTGGATGCAAATTACCCTACTAGCAAAGGAACCCAGTCTGGCAGGCCCCCTGGTGTTGGGTGCTACCTTCAGTCTGTGTGGGTTCCGCACAGAGAGTGGGTCTGGTGGACTGACCACAGCTCTCTCTTCCTCCACGATTTACTCTACCTTAGAAGAAAGGCAAGACATCTGTGGGTTCAGAGTACCAGCCCAGGCAAATGGAAACAACTCAACTTTCCCTCAGAGACTCTGATGATGTTGACTGGTCTCTCTGCCCAAAGACCCTAGTCAGGAGACCTGACCTATTAGCTTGTTTCCCCTGGGCAGAGGTGAAAGTAAGGTAAGAGGAAATGAGCTGGGAACTGTCCTGAGAGGAGCATTATCGAGGAACATTAGTGTGAGGAAAGGAAAACATAAAACCTGGAACCAGATGGTTTAGGTTTAAATATTAGCTTTTTTGTTCTTCTTTCTTTCTTTCTTTCTTTTTTTTTTTTTTGAGACGTGGTCTCACTATGTAGCACCTGGAATTTACTATGTTGTTGACCAGGCTAGCCACAAACTCAAGAGATCTGTCTGTGCTAGAACTAAAGACATATGGCTCCACACCTCCCAGCGTTGCTTTAAAAACAATATTCATGTATATGTACAATGTTGTGTGTCAGTGTGCATGCCATGCTGCCCATGTGGAGGTCAGAGGACAACCTTGTGGAGCTGTTCTCTCTTTCTCCCCTTCAATGGGTTCATGGGTTCTGGCCATTAAACTCAGGTAACTAACCTTGCCTGGCAGGTGTCTTTACCTGTTAGCTTTGCTTTTTACCAGGTGTGGCTCAGGACCAGCTTTTTTTTTTTTTAGACAGGGTTTCTCTGTGTAACAGCTCTGGTTGTCCTGGCACTTACTCTGTAAACCAGGTTGGCCTTGAAGTCACAGAGATCCTCCACCCTCTGCCTCTGGGGTACTGGGATTACAGGTGTGTGCCACCACCCCACCCCCCCCACCCTCATCCACCCCCATTCCAGGCCCACTTTTAAGTGTGTGCCTCAGTTTTAAATTTTCATAGAACTGGAAAAGGTTGCTGGCGGGTGGTGGTGCAGGCAGCAGCGGTGTACTATTTAATCGTAGTACTTGGGAAGCAGAGGCAGGTGGGTCTGCAGAGTGAGTTCCAGGACAGCCAGGGCTACACAGAGAACCCTGTTGTCCTAAAAAAACCAAACCAAACAAACCAGAAGTGGAAAAGGTGCTAGTGAGATGACTCAGTTGGTTAAACACTCACCTGGAAAGCCTGGGGAGTTGAGTTTAGATCCCCAGATTCCACATAAAAAACACATATGGTGGCATATGCTTTTAACCCCATGGATCCTTGGAGCCTTCTGGCCAGCCAACTTTACCTATGTGATGAAATCCCAAGCCAGTGGGAAACAATGTCTCAAAAACAAAAAGTGAAAGACCAAACTAAAACCCTGTGTCAAATAAGGTGGAAGGTGAGGACTGTCACCCAAGGTTGTCCTCTAGCCTACACACAGGCATGCACAAAGCTTTTTGTTGTTGTTGTTTTGGTTTTTCCAAACAGGGTTTCTCTGTGTAGCCCTGGCTGTCCTGGAACTCACTCTGTAAACCTGTCTGGGCTTCAACTCAAAGATCCTCCTGCCTCTGCCTCCCTAGTGCTGGAATTAAAGGCTTGTGTCACCATGCCCAGGTTATAAAGATTTTTTTAAAAGTCTGACCCTGGGTGCATTAACATGTGCCTATAATCCCAGTACTTATGAGACTAAGGTAGGATTGCTGCAAATCTGAGGCCAGCCTGATCTGCATATGGTACATCCTGTCTCAAAAAAAAAAAAAAAAAAGTCAAATTCTCCCAAAACCAAAACACTTACAGTCCTATACAACCTGTGTAGTTAAAGCACTGAAAATATATGCTTTTATGTGTAATATTATTACTGTTGTTATTAATGAGTTGAAGCAGCTTTATGAGGTAGGTTGTTGAAATAGTGTCTATCAAATATAGAAATCAAACACTGCAATACCATGATGAAAATCTTGTAATTTAATTAGGTTTGCCACAAAGTGCATTAATCTTGGCTACCTACCCATTGCCCTCCTCCACAGCCATCTGCCTTCACATGCAAACAGCGCAGGAACCCAGACACAAACCTCCCCACAAGATTCATAGGAAGGAAAGACATTAAATGGGCTCAGCCTCCTCCACACAAATGAAGCAGGATGAATAAAAATATTTTTAAGAAGACTTTTGTGGTGCTATTATCTTGGGTAGAATAAGGGCAGAGATGGAGGTGAGGCATGGTGAGGTGTAGGGGTCTCTTAGAGATCAGAGTCAGCTTGAGGAGCACAAAGGCCACGGTTCACCCAGAAGGGGAGATGTCTAAGGGCACAGGTGCTAGGATTGGCTGGCTAGGCTAAAAGTTTTCTCAAATGTACACATGATGGTAAGGGAAGCTAAAAGTCCTTTCTCATCATTCCCCTGTCTCCGCTCGTTCCAGACAGTGGGTATGGAGCTCCTGAGGGAACAGACTCGGTTCTTCCAGGATTTCATCCGATTCCCAGAGCTCCGAGGAGGCAATGAGGGGGCCATCTTCCCTGGCGCTGCCTGTCCCTCCCCATGCTCAGGGCTTCTTCTCTCCACCTGTGAGCACCAGAGCCTGCAGGATGTCAGACAGCGACACAATGCCCTTGACCACGTCATTCTCATCCACCACCACCAGACGGTGAACCTGGCACAGAGCACCGAGAAGTAATGTGAGTGCCTACTTCAGTTAGGGTGAGTGCCTTAGCCCCTACATTCTTTGAAAATGCCACTCTCAAGGCTACTCCCTGAAGCTGCTTGAGGGGGGCTGGCTTCCTACCTCTGCTTCCACCAGCCTATTAATGATGGTTTCCAGAGTCTCGTGTAGATAGCACTTGAGAACACCCTCAAAGTAGTGAGACCGGTGTTGTAGCGCTTTCGTCACAGACACATCCAGGTTGTTGTATGTCTTTTCTGCTGCCAAATTCTGGAGGTGGAGGGATGGGCTTGAAAGGGGACCAGTTCCCAAACCCTGGACCAACACAATCTCACTAGAGGAACTGAGGGCACTTCTTAGCTCTGCCCAGGAGCCACAGCCAGCCCATTCAGCTACTGTCCAGATAGGGTTCAAATCATAGAAGCATCTGACACCGAAGAGCCCCCTTCTGCTCCCTCTCCACATTCAACATCCCTCCCCTCTCTTCCCTCCCAGCCCCTCCACTGTCACTCACAATCACATCAAACTTGGAGTAGATGTCCACAACACGCCCTAGGGAGACAGAGGCAGCTCAGAAAAAAACAAAACCAAAACCCTGGTAGTCAAAGCTCTTATTACACATAGGATCACCCTGCAGGCTGAGCTGAGGGGAAAGCAGGTTTTCCCAGAGCCACCTGACCCCCAGAACCCTCCCTCTCTCACCTTTCCCAATCTCTCACCTTTCTCATCCACCACAGGCAGGGCAGAGACTCGATGCTGTACAAAGATGCCTAGAGCCACATAGACAGGCGTGGTAGTATGGACCATAGCAATATTGGCATAGGTGCCAATCTGTAGCTCTTGCAGAGACTTAGACATGAATTCTGGCTTGGGGAACTCAGTGATCTGAGGGAAGAATCACTGGCTTTCAGGGGGTTCTGTGGTAGAGCATGATGTGCTGGGTTCAATCCTCAGTACCCAAAACACTGACTTGGCTTGACTATTAAGGCCTCCCCAAACTATTGAATACAATGCCTCCAATCCAGCATATAAGGCATAAGAACTGGATCAAAGTACACTTACAAACAACTTGAGGAACTTGAGGATGCGCTTGTGAGTAAGGATGTACAAGGTGTTGCCTGACTCTGGGTCAATAACTGGAAGCCTGTGGATCTTATTTTGAATTAATGAAGAGACAGCATCAAACAAGCTGTGAAAAGGTAAAAGGTCACAGTTAGGCTCCACAGTGCTACAGACAAACTGTACAGCTCCTTAGAGTGTGTTTATGGACAGGGAAAACCCATGGTCAGGTGAAGGGGTAGTGCTCAAACAGACTCAAAGTGCTGTGATGTAGCTGGAGGTGGTGGTGTACCTGTAATGCCAGCATGAGGACAGGCAGAAGAAATCTAAGTTCAGGCCAGCAAGAGCTCTGTAGTAAGATCAAGGCCAGTCTTGGCTATTTGTGAGACTTTTTTTCTCCAAACAAAAAAAGCATGGCAATGTGCATGCTTTTGTGTCCCTCCCATGGGCCTTCAGGTGTTTAGGGTAAACACACAGCCAGAACTTAACTTACCTGGCATTTGGAGAAATGCAGACAAGGGGCTTAAAGGAATCCTGTAGGTACACCTCTGCAGGGAAAGGGGGTAGTTCACAAAACACTGCCACATAAAAGTATTTCCCTCCTTATCCCTTCATCTTTCAAAACCTCCAATTCTTCACATACCTCTCCAAGTTTCTATCTTGTGCTCCTCCAGTTCATAGATCTGTACCTAGAAGCAGAAGCAACAGATCTGAGACTTGCTCTCCCCTCTTTAGTAACTCTTTGCTTGGAGGGAAAAACCAGGCAGGAGGGGCCCACAAGTGAGGAACACAGGTAGGGATTTGGTTTGCTTTGGAGGCTCAGGTTCCTTACCAAGGCTGACTTATAGTATCGGTGCAGGATGTTGATAAAGTCAGTGATGGTCAGCATGCCTAGAAGTCAAGACAAGAACCATCAGCACAGTTCAAGGCTTCTTCCCCTGACCAGAAAAGATCACAAGGCATGTTCCAGAAACTTCTGCTTACCCACAAAACTCTGCTTCTTACTATCCCACAGAGGGGCAGCTCGAACACCATTAGTCACCAGGGCAAAGAAGGCTTTTTTTACCTATAGCCAAAAGAGTAAGAGCCTAAGGTGGTGAGAAAGAAGGGGGTTGGCATGTGGGAGTGTGAAGTGTGATGATGGGCACAGGCCAGTGGCTCCAAGGAATGCAGTGGAGGAAAGGGGCTAGACTCACTTGCAGGGAAGTATCAAACACAACCAACTTGGAACTCGTGGGGATCAGATCATAGCAGCGGTGAGACTTCATAAAGGATGTATATACACCATTGTTCGATTCCTGAGTCTCTGCACAGGGGGAAGAGTTGGAAAGTTGGTGTCTTTCTTTTATGCATGAACTCACAATCAGAAGAGACAAACCAAAAAAGTTTTAGTTTCTCAACTCTGAAGAGATTTTTGTTTTGCTTTTATTGTTTCTCCTTTTTTCATTAGAGCTTTTCTTCCTATTTAACATATTTTCATTTGTCTTTCCTTAATGAAGATGAGATATCAAACAAGCTTCTTTATATTTGTTGAAGACCTGTAGGTAGGAAACTCATGGTTCAGGTAAGGCCATTTCTAACAACACTAAGCGTTCAATGACCTTGGCCAGAACACTCAGAACCATAGTTTGAGTCAGAAATCCCAAAGGGAGAGCCTAGCTACATTTACCTCCATTCTCATGTACACATTTCCTTTTTTGCTTTTTAATAACTAAGTTGTTTTAAAAAATATTGTGTGTGTATATACTATGTATGGCTGTTTCACTTGTATATCTGTGTACCATACGTGTGCCTGGTGCTTGTTGAGGCCAAGAGGGTGTTTGTTGGAGCCCCTGAAGTTACTGTAAGCTGCCATGTGGGTGCTAGGAATTGAACTTGAGTCCTCTAGAAGAAAAGCCAGTTGTTCTTTGGCTAAACCAACTCCCTAGTCCCCTCATTTTCTTGAGACAGAACCCTGCTATGTAGCCCAGGCTTGCCTCAAGCTTGTAGTAATCTTACTGCCTTTGTTCTCCAAGTGTTGTGATTTTAGGCATGCAACACCGCCACTGGCAGTCTGTGTTTTTGTTTTTTGGGTTTTTGTTGTTGTTTTTCTAGACAGGGAGGTGTGTGTGTGTGTGTGTGTGTGTGTGTGTGTGTGTGTGTGTGTGTGTGTGTGTGTGTGTAGCCCTGGCTGGCCTGAAACTAGCTCTGTAGACCAGGCTGTCCTCGAACTCCTGAGTGAGGGACTAAAGGCATGCATCACCACTGCCTAGACCACTGTTTTTTTAACTACTTGCTCTAAACTGGAAAGGCAATCCTCCAAAATAATACCCTGGATGTTCTATGTACTATTATAACATATACTTAAAAATATTGCATCATTTAATCTCTCATCACCTTTTCCCAGTTGTTCAAGATAGGGTTTCTGCGTAGCCCTGGCTGTCCTGGGACTCATTATGTAGACCAGGCTGACCCCAAGTTCACAGAGATTCACTTGCTTCTGCCTCACGAGTGCTGGGATTAAAGTTGTATGTCGTCACCACCACCCCACCTGTCCTGTACTCCCAGCACCCCAGTTAGTTTTTAAAACTTGATTTCTAGTCAGGTAGTGGTAGCACACACCTTTAATCCCAGCACAGGAGGCAGAGGCAGGAGGATCTTTGTGTTGGAGATCAGCCTGGTCTACAGAATGAGTTCCAGGACAACTAGCTAAACAGAGAAATGCTGTCTTTGGAAGAAAATAATAATTTTTTTATTCTCAGTGCTAGGGAGCAAACCTAGGTAATATTAGGCAAGCATTGCACCACTAAACTATTTTCCCAGCTCTCAATATTCTGGCTTTTGATCTAGCTAGTTCTGAACTCAATATGAAGCCCAGATCCCTGTTTCAGTCTCTTTAGTGATGGGATTTAAACGCTAGAGCTTTCTGGCCTGGCAGGTCCTGTGGCCCTGAAACCCCAAATCAATAAACGGATGCTATATTAGTTATAAAGCTGTTGGCCATTGGCTTGGGTTTCTTATTTTGCTAGCTCTGTTTTAATTATTTACCCATTTCGTGGTTTTGGCTTACCAGAGAGTGCCGGACCAGCAACTCCTTTGCCTGCTACATGATGACTGCTCAGTATCTCCACAGAGACCGATTTCCTGTTTGTCCCTGATTATATCCTGATACTGCCCAGCTACGTCACTTCCTGTCTGGCCAATCAGCCAGTGTTTTATTCATTAACCAATAAGAGAAACATATACACAGAAGAACATTCTCCATCACACTAGGCTTTCTACACGGATCCTTTCAAGTCTGTTGGAATTCCTTTTTTCTTTTTCAGACAGGGCCTCTCCCTTTAATCTTGGTTTAAAACAGAATTCAGGAGCTGGGGCCAAGCTGAGTGATAAAGGGCTTACTCCAAGTGTTAGAGCCTGTGTGAAAGGTTGGTGAGCACAGAGGACACCAGGGTATGAAGGGTGACTGACTGAAAAAGACACCTGGTATCAATTTCAAGCCTCCACGTGCAATTACAGCACACACGTCCCCTCCTGCCCCTGACACACACAGAGAAACGGGACTCAAATTCAATTTTTACACATTTTATCTAAATCATTCTTAACTGGGAACACTCGAATGTCAATTGGAAGCTCCAACTGTAAAAATGAGGCTTATTGACTGGAAGCCATTTAGAGAACATCTAATGCTGTGTTTGTAGGTTTTTCCCCTGTCGAGGAAAGTCTACATATGATTCTTTAACTCTGGGCATGGAAGACTTGTGTCTATCTTGTAGCATTCTGAAAGCTGAATGGGGGAGGCTCAGCATCCAGCATAGTTTATTTCAAGTTCTGCTTTTCAGTACAGAAGTTAAATCCCTCTCCACCCCCCCCCAGTCTTGGCCTGGGAACTGTAGCTAAGCAGTATGCAATAGATAGTGAGTCTTGGGAGGTTTGTTTCTTACACTTTCAAACTCCGTTTACTGTTAACTAGCAACACACCATATTCAGATCAGTTAAGTCATTGAATTATCTCCCACACACTTTCCAGCTTCCACAACCCATTTCTGCAGTTCCCTCTCCTGCTCTTATTTTTATGGGTTTGTACTTAAAAATAAAATTCTCTAGGGTGGTTGTATATGCATGCATGTAGGTATACATGCCAAAACATATGAGGACAACCTTGTGGAACTGGTTCTCTCTTCCCACCATTTTGTGGGTTTTGGGTATCAAACTCAGGTTGCCAAGCTTGCATGGCAAGGATCTTTATCTTCTGAGACATCTCACCAGCCCAGGATGTTTATTTTTATTTTACGTTTATGGGTGTTTTGCCTGAATCTGTATCTGCCTATTTATGCAGATGCTGAAGTGACCAGAAGAGGGCATCAGATCCCCTGGAACTGGAATTACAGACAAGACAGTATGAGCTGCCACGAGGGTGGTAGGAATGGAACCAGGTCCTCTACAAGAGCAACCAGTGCTCTTAATGGCTGGGCTATCTCTGAGCCTGGCTTGTTTTGTTTTTTTTCAGAAAGAACTGAAGGTGGATATAGGGACTCAATCCGCCGTGTTAACTGGAAGATTTCCACTGTTTTTCAAACATGAAAACTCAACTCATACATACCAAGACATAGCTTTAGATACCACAGGAATATATGCTTGCTACACAGAGTTAGATGCTACCATTTTAAGTCAAAAGCCCACACACATATTGAATTTGGATTTCCCAGTTTTAAAAATAATTTAACTCACTTTCCAAATTTAAAAACTCTAAAACATAAAAGTCCCAATTCTCAGTTTCTTTACAAAAATGAGATCTGGCAAAAATTGGCCTTAATTGAGCAGAAATAGATAGTTGCTGTCTCCTTTTAAATGGAACACAGGATTTATAAGTTGTTACTTGTCATATTTAGTCCACCTCATCTGCTTGGTCCACAACTGAGTTTCTGCTGCCTGCCTTGGAGCTATATAGATGTACTCAGAAGCATACAGTAGGCACTGAATCATGTGCAATGTTCAATTCTGAAAAGTTATCTAGACAATGTAACATACAGTAGCACTGATGGTAAGAATGGCCCTCACTGAATCATATTTGAATGCTTAGGGAGTGGCATTAGGAGGTATGGCCTTGTTGGAGGAAGTGTGTCACTGGGGGTGGGGTTGGGGTTTTAAAACTCCAAGGCAGGCCCAGCAGCTCACTCCCTCTTCCTGCTGCCTGCCAATCTAGCTGTAGAACTCTCAGATACCTCTCCAGCACCATCTGCCCGGGTGCTGCCATGGTCCCACAATGATTACAGTGCACTAAACCTCTGATCTGTAAGCCAATACCAACGAAATGTTTTACTTTATAAGAGTTGTTGTAGTCACAGTGTCTCTTCACAGCAACAGAAACCATAACTATAACACAGGGTTTCTTTGTGTAGCCCTGGCTGTCCTGGAACTCACCAGAGATCTTCCTGCCTCTGCCTCCTTCCTCCTGGGATTAAAGGCGTGCACCACCACTGCCTGGCTGATTACCTTTTTGAAACTTTGTGTGTTTCTATGCATCTCAGCGTATTATATAAATCTTGTTTTCCCATGTGTGTATGTGTACAGGCAAGTGCAGGTGGAAATTCAAACTTGATGTTGAGTGTATTCCTTCACCAATCACTCTTCCACTTCATTTAATGAGCAGAGTCTCATAGTCTTTTCTAGTCTGGACAGCTTGCTCGAGGGATCCATATTTGACTCCTAAGTGCAGTGCTGGGATTACAGGACGTGCCTGCTCAACATTTACCTGAGTTCTGGAATTCAAACTCCAGCTCTCACACTTTCAAAGCAAGAGCTTTCCCATTGAATTTTGTTTTAAACCAAGGATTCACAAACATCTACACAAAGTGTGGAGACTAGAGAAGGTGGCTCAGTGGTTAAGAGAACTTCTTGTTCTTATAGGCATCTGAGTTCAGTTCTTAGCACCCACATGGTGGCTCACAACCATCTGTAATCCCAGTTCTAGAGGCTCCAACACCCTTTTCTGACTTCCACAGGCACCAGCACACACCAGGTGCACAGACATAGAAGCTGGCAAAACACTCATACACGTAAAAAAAAAAAAAAATCTGTAGTATAAAAAAAGTGATCCAAATTGTCCCACATACAAACATAGTATAAGGAACCAAACAGAAATGGACAACTGCAGGCTGCAGGGAAAGTACAGGGAACTTGTACATAGAACAAGAACCTTGGTAACAACATGATATACTCAAGTAAAAACACAAGAAAAACATCAGAAAACAGGTAAGAGACTTTTTTTTAAAAAAGCAGGATTTAGGGGCTGGAGAGATGGCTCAAAAGATACTTGCTGCTCTTCCAGAGGACGCAGCACCTACATGAAGTTAAACGGCCTGTTAACTCAGAGGATCCAACACCCTCTTCTGTAGCCCCTACAGGGACTAGGCAAACATGAGGAGCACATACATGCAGACATACACATAAATAAGCAAAATGTTTTTTAAAGTTATACAGGGGATTTCCAGGTTGGGGTGTATCTCAGTTGTTAGAATACTCACGAGTACACACAAAGCCCTGGGTTCGAGTCTCAGCCCTGCACATAATGGGAATAGCTGTGCTTAGGGGGTGGAAGACAAGGTGATCAGAAGTTCAAAGTCATCTTCAGCTACTGTTTTAGGATTATTGTCACTGTGAATAAACACCATGACCAAAAGCAACGTGGGAAGGAACAGTCAGTCCACCTAGAAAAACCCGGGCAAACCAGAAGAGACCCTTGAGCCAAGAGCTGATACAGACAGAGGCCATGCTGCTTACTGGCTTGCTAAAGTTGTATCACTCAGGACCCAGGGATGGCACCACCCATGAGCTAGGCCCTCCCACATGAATCACTAATTCAATGCCTTACAGGTTTGCCTACAGCCAGATCTTTTTATTTATTTATTTATTTGTTTGTTTGTTGGTTGGTTGATTGATTGACTGATTGATTTATTCATTTACTTATTTATTTGGTTTTTGGGGGGCAGGGTTTCTCTGTGAAACAGTCCTGGCTGTCCTAGAACTCACTCTGTAAACCAGTCTGGCCTCGAACTTACAGAGATCCCCCTGCCTCTGCCTCCCAAGCATTGGGATTAAAGGTGTGTGGACGCTGCTTGGTATCAGGTGTGGGTCTTTATTGCCCTCTACCTATTCCTTGAGGTAGGGTCTCTCCTTAAAGCTGGAGGTCATGTTTTCTTAGCTAAGCTACAGCCAGTAAGCCCTAATGACCCTTCTGCCTCAAATCCCCTTAAGTCTGGGCTATAGGCCGTGTGGAACACCTGGATTGCTATAAGGTTATGGGACCTGAATCCCAGTCCTTAGGCCTGCACAGGAAGTGCTATTAAAGCCCTGAACCATTGTCTCTCCAGCCCACTATATGATCTCTTGAAATTTATACTCAGTCTCTAATGTTTTGGGAATATACGTGTCTAAAAATAAAGCTAACATTCTTAGGAAAATAAGTATACTATGGGCAAAACCCTCTCCCAGAGAGGTGGCAAACTTCATCCATCTTTGGTACTGGGGCTGGAACCTAAGGAAGGCCTCACACATGCTAGGCAAGAGTTCTATCACTGAATTACATCCCCAGAAATCCTGCCTCTTCCCCAGGAGACTCTAAACTTAGCACTGCAGACAAGGTCAGGTTATAGCTTTCACACCAGGTTCCTGGCTTCAGCTGAGTTCACCATAAACGTACCTTGAAAATGCTCATTCTCTGGAGCTGGGAAGCTCTCTGAAGTGACCTGGAAGACAAGAAAACCACAGTCACTTTAGCTGAGACTCTATCCTCTCTTAGCCTCACATTAGAGAAAAGGCTACTTGGAAGACTAAAGTGGGAATAATAACATCATGAATTTGAAGCCAGGCCAGCCTGGGCTACATAAGCAAAACTTCGTCTCAGAAAGACAAAACACACTGGCATGGCAAGGATACAGATCAGTGGGAAACATGTGTGAGGTCCTAGGTTCAATTCCCAATATTTCTTTATTTTATAAAGTACTTATAGAGGGCTGGAGAGATGGCTCAGAGGTTAAGAGCACTGGCTGTTCTTCCAAAGGTCCTGAGTTCAATTCCTAGTCACCACACAGTGGCTCACAACCATCTCATAATGAGATCTGGTGCCCTCTTCTGACATGTAGGCAGAACACTGTATGCATAATTAATAAATAAATCTTGAAAAAATAAGTACTTATAAAGAGAGCTTGTGAACTAATGACTTCCTTTAAAAAGCACTGCAGGGCTTTTCATTTCAGTGTGGTGGCACCCACCACTTGGGAGGCTGAGGCAGACAGAATAGGAGCTTGACAAAAGCCATGGCTACACAACAGATTTGAGGTTAGCCTGGGCTACATGAGACACTGTCTCAATACCCTCTCAAAAGAAAGAATTATTTTATCGCCTAGTTCTTCTAACAACCCTGAGGTAAACACTATTAACAGTGGAAAATGGAGTAGAGACAATAAGGGACCTTCTGCCCAGGCACATGTGGCTGCTAAAAGGTAAAGGAACCCCAAAGCTCATGTCTTTTGTTTGTTTATTTTGGTTTTTCAAGACAGGGTTTCTCTGTGTAGCTTGGGCTGTCCTGGAACTCTCTCTGTAGACCAGGCTGGCCTGGAACACACAAAAACCCGTCTGCCTCTGCCTCCTTCGTGCTGGGATTAAAGGAGTAGGCCATCACACCTGGCAAAGCTCATATTCTTGCAGAACACATTTTCTAATAAAATATTAGATCTTTTGTTGATTGGTTGTTTGTTTAAGGTAATGTTTTAATATGCAGACTTACTAGGATGAGATAAAACTTAAAATCCCCTACCTTAGCCTTCCTAGTGCCAGGAGTATGAGTGCATATTACAAGGCAAAACAAAACTGAAAAGTCTAAAAACAGCCATGGTAGAGCATCCTTGTAAAATCAGTGCTCATGAGGCAGAGACCTGGGGAGGGGAAGGGAACATAGCATATGTGAGATCAGCCTGGTTTACATAATGAATTAACGAATTCCAGGCTACCCAGGGCTACACAATAAGAATCTGTTCCAAAAAATCCCAAAACAAAGCAAGAGTTAAGACTAAAAGTTATGGGCTAGGCATGGAGGCAGAGTAAGGCAGATCTGAGTTCAAGACCAGTGGGCCTATAGAATGAGTTCCAGGACAATCAGAGCTACACAGAAACCCTGTCTCAAAAAACATGAGAAAGATCTTACACAGAAGAGCATTCACATAACTCTTTCAAGTAGATCATCTGGAAATTGTATTATTATGTAGGAACTTAGGAAGGATCATGAAAATGTTTCTCTATTGTCATCCATATTGTGGCTCCATCTGCTCAGGGTGATATCCCCTACACAAAAAATTATTTCATAGGCTGGAGAGATGGCCAGTCTTTCAGGGTCCTAAATTTAATCCCAGCAGCCCACACGATGGCTCACAAGCATCTGTAATGAGATCTGGTGCCCTCTTCTGGCTTGCAGGGATACATGCAGACAGAACACTGTATACATAATAAATAAGTCTTTAAAAAACAACAAAAAAACTTCCACTTTCATAGCTTATATAGTGATACGAAGTAAAAGGCTTTGGGTTGAACCTAAAGATGGCTGGCCAACAAGGTGAAGTGCACAAGACAACCCTGAATCTCCCTCAGTACACTGAGGTGAGCAAATAATTCTGTCTTCTCTCTGGGTTTGATAAAACCTTCAGCCTAGTCTGGCTTTTTTTTTTTTTCCAACTTATTGCCAAACAACAGCCTTACCACTTAAACCAGACAGGGCTCTTCCACGGTAAAGATGTACATGCCAGTCTCATGATCTACAAAGGGCAGAGAAGTAGTAGCTACTTCTGAAAGTTATGGCACCCATCTCACAAACACAACAGTGTGCTAGTTATTTTAGTGCATTACCCACAGAAACAGATTATAAATTCCCAGAAGCCTTCAACTATCTTTTCTTTTGTATCTGACTCCCCTAGCATGGGGACATAATTTACAGTTTAAGGAAATTCATTGTTACCATTAGTTTTTCCTGCCAGCTTGGTCCCACAGCTGCATCAGCCCCAAATAACAAATAGAGATGCTGTATTAGATATAAAGCTGTTGGCCTGTTACTAGCATTTCTTATTAGTTCGCTCTGTCTTAAATATTAAGCCACTTCTACAAATCTGAGTGTTTCCACGTGGTCTTACCAGGGAGAGAGTCAGGACCTCTTATTCCTCTCACAGCCTACATCTTGACTTCTCTCTACTACATCTCCCAGGACCCTCCTTGTCTCCTAGTCCAGCCTATCTTGCCTTCCTATTTGCCAACAGTACTTTCATTAACCAATAAGAGAAACATATTTATGGAATGACATCTCCCATCATCTCTTTTCTGTCTAAATAAAAAGAAGAGTTTTAACTTTAACATAGTAAAAAAATACAACAAAACAGTTATCAAATAAGAACAACTACAGTTAATAATATTTAGTCCATTAATATTTAGCAAGATTTAAAGAAAATATTCTATCATCTATCCTATCTTTGTGAGTCTAAAGTCTTATATGTAACTTACCTTTAATCCTAACTAAGGAAAACTATAACCATAACTACTTGTCTTCAATTCTCTCAAAGACCACAGAAGGATAATACATAACCTCTAGAAATGACAGAGACAACTCACTGCCTGCCTGGTTAGTCACCTGAAGTTCTTCTGTAATATTCCATCTTCAGCCTATAGGCCATAGTCTGTCTGGCAGACTCCTCAGCAAAGCAGGAAACTTTAAACTGTCCATCTGTATTGGCAGTTTGTCAGTCACTTTTCTCTGTGTCCTGCAGACTGTCTGGCAGATTCTTCCATGAAGCAGGAACCCTGTAGCACTGCCCATCTTGTTTTAGCAGTCACTTTTCTGTGGGTCCTGCATGTCCAGTTTATACAGCATAAAGTCAAACAGTCCAGACAAGAGCAGTATCTTGCCCAAATGGCTAGTCTTGCCATATTGGAAGCAAACTCCATAATGAGTTTCTTCGATGTCCATCCTCCTTTTTGACACAGGTGGTATTGCCAGGAGCAGTTATGTCTTACTGTCAAGAAAAACCCTAAATCATTTTAAATGCCATATTTTGTAGGTCTTTGAAAGGTTTGAAGAATGTCTATTCATTTGAAATATATCTCTATATATCTATAAAAACCTAACAAACCTAATTATGTTTTGACTATTATAGGTAACTATCTATAATTTGTACTTAATTATACATTACATTTTTCAATGAGCTATATAAACACAATACTTAAACAAGAGGAGAAATATACTTATCACAAAATTGACCTTAAATTTGTATCAATAAGTGAAAATCCATTTCAATACAAAGTATTCATTTCTATATTTTATTCCCTTTTTTACCTTTAAAAAGAGATTGGTTGTGATCATTAACCCATTTATAACCAACCCCATTTAAATGAAAACAAACATTTATAGACAATATTTGGGAATTTGGGAGTCATTCTTTTCAAACTGCTTTGGGCTGGTTGAGGACACTGTAATATCATGGGGATCCTAAGAAGACGCAGACATCCTGGCTGTAGTGGTCTGCAAGGCTGCCTTGTCCCAGCTGTTTTGAATGTTGGATCACCTGGGACACTGTTTCAGGGGGTCTTGCTTGATTAAACCATGTTAGCCTGGAAGGAATTCACAACCAACTTTTCATTTTCTGTGGAAACAAAAACAGAACCTCTTTCCCCCAGTAACCTGTCCTTAGACTTAAATTTTGAAGTCAAAGCATTTTAAAAATATGTAAGCTGGATTAATTTAGCAGCATTGATAATCAAGAGTATTTTAGCAGTTGTTGTTCCTTCTTTAGTAACTGAGCAATTAAAAACAACACAATAGCATACAGTATCCAGACTCTCTGTGTGCTTTCCATCTTCACTTGGCTTTTTTTACTACTCTATTTCTTTTACTTCTATTTTTCACTTTTTAAGACATAGTTTTTCCGTGTTTTCTGTCTTGGAATTTACTCTGTGTATCAGGCTGGCCTTGAAATCACAGAGATCAGCTTGTCTCTGCCTCCACAGTGTGAGGAATACACACCATTTAGTTGTTAGCAAGGCCTCTTAAAAGAGCCCTACAGGTTTCTGGGGTTTTGTTTTGTTTTGTTTTAGCTTATGCTGAGTCAGGAGGACTCCCTTAAAGGAGCCACTAGAGTCTCTGCTTGTCTCTAGCAAAACAGAGCCCGCCTGAGAAAAATGCTGCTACCAACAAGCCTTGCTTGTCTCTGCTCTTTTGTTTTTAAAATCCTTTTTTAAGCTTTTGTTAAGTTTTAAGCAGAAGTTCTTAGTACCCATGTTATTGGCGCCATTTTGTTATGAGCAGTTTTCTGCCAGCCTGGTCCTTGTGCCAAGTCAGTCCCAAAATAACACACAGAGATTCTATTAGTTATAAATATGTTGGCCAATGGCTAGAGCTTCTTATTGACTAGCTCTGTCTTAACTACTAACTCATTTCTCTCAATCTAAGTGTTTCCACGTGGTCTTACCAGGGAGAGGGAGAGAGAGAGAGAGAGAGAGAGAGAGAGAGAGAGAGAGAGAGAGAGAGAGAGAGAGAGGGAGGGAGGGAGGGAGGGAGGGAGGGAGGGAGGGGGAGAGAGAGAGAGAGAGAGAGAGAGAGAGAGAGAGGGGACCTCTTATTCCTCTCATGGCTTACATCTTGACTTCTCTCTACTATATCTCCCAGAATTCTCCCAGAATTCTCCCAGAATTCTCCCAGAATCCTCCTTGTCTCCTAGTCCAGCCTATCTTGCCTTCCTATTTGCCAAAAGTGCTTTATCCATTAATCAATAAAAGAAACATATTTACAGAATGAAATCTCCCATTAATTCATAATGACGAAAACAGACGTACAGAAACCTAAGACCAAGAGATGAAGATACACAGCTAGAGATATAGATATCAACAAAAGAACCAGAGACGTTCTCATCTCTTTTCAGTTGCTGTGGTGAAACAGCCTGCTAAAAAAACAATTTGCAATTTAGGGGAGTAGGGGCTTATTTTAGCTGACAGTTCCAGACTACAGCCCATCACCGTGGGAAGATCACAGCAGCAGGAACTTCAGACAGCAGTCTGCATCAAATATCCACAGTCAAGAGCAGAGAGAAATGAATATGTGTACTCTCATTTGCTTGCTTGCTGTTTTGTTTCATTTGTCCACTCTTACAGTTTATTCTACCTAGAGAATGGCAGTACTCACAGAGGGAAACCACATCAATTAACTGAGAGAATCCTCCACAGACATGCCCACATGCCAACCCAGTGTGACAGATGACACCTCTCTGAGACTTTCTTCCAGGTGATTCTGGGCTGTATCAAGTTGACAAAGCCAGCCATCACAGACACAATTAAACATGATTTTATACTGCCTATTGCTCCACAACTAGGCAGATTATGTCCACTCTCTCTTCCTTTAATAAAAGGGGGACTGAGGGCCCTGTGTAGTGGTGCACGATTGTATCACCAGTGCTCAGGAGGTAGAGTTAGAAGGATTAGGAGTTCAAGACCAACCTTAGCTACAGAGTGAATATATTACAATACGACTCAAAACATAACAACAAAGCACCCAAAACAAAACATGTTAGGGAATCAATAATATATTACTCATATTTATACACAAGTATTACTACAGAGAGAGGCTAGACCTGACACTAAAACAGAGTTGCTCTCCAAATTCATCTACATTCCCAGCTGTGTGCCAACCCCATGGTATAGACTATTCATAACACTTCCTTTAAGACAGAATATCTGTGCTTCAATTAGGTTCTTAGCCTATGACTTTTTCTTTCTTTCTTTCTCGCTCTTTTCAGTGCAATTCTTCTATCTTCCTAGTGTCTGGGACGGTAAATCTTCCTCTTTCCTTAACATGTAAGGGCTTTCGATGTGAAACTAGTTGTTAAAAACGCCTCAGCTCTCTCTTGGGTCACTTTCACAGGCCTCTCGTGGACTTCCACTTCTGTACTATCTCTAAGTTTTTATAACCCGTCACTGGATGGTGCTGGAGGAGGAACTCAGTCATGGGTAGGCACTTGGCCGCACCTCCAGCTGCACAACACTCTCAACACCGGTCTCCTTGCACACACCCTCTGCACACTCAATTACTTTTGTGCTTTGACCAAGTACTCTAACCAAAGCAGCTCATCTGGAGAGATTTTCATTTTTAGCCACATAAAGACACTTCCCAAGGCTTGCAAGATGGTTCAGGAGTAAAAGAGTTTACCAGACAAGCCGGATAACCTGAGTTTGATCCCCACACCTGCCATCATGGTAGAAGAAGAAAACCAACTCCAGAAAGTTGCCCTCTGCCTCCACATTCACCCATACCACCTGTATATCCCTACCTTTCTTCCCCCCCCCCACGCACACATACACACTTCACAATTTAAAAGCCTACTTTCTAAATGTCTCAGTCTATTCACAGAAAACAGTTAAGAATATTCACAGAAGCACATCCACTGCCTTGCTCATAAATCTCCCATTAAAAAAGTAAGAGCTGAGCATTATGCCTATACAGAGGCAGAAGATTTGAGCTACCAACTGGGTAGTTCAAAAAAGAAAGAAAAAAAGAAAAAAGAAAAGAAAAAGTGTGTGTGCCTATGTGTAACTTAGTACAGCATTCAATAAATACTTCCAACTTGGTCTTGGCTGACTTTTCCTACACCATGACCAAAATCCAAAGTCTCAACAACATCAAGCATGGGCCCATAAACTCTTCAACAGTCTGTAATGTGCTCCTAGGCCCAATGTAATTTTCCTTCCTTTATGCTCTCAGTTTTTTGTATTGTTTTGTTTTTCAAGACAGGATTTCTCTGTGTGTAGCCCTGGCTGTCCTGGAACTCGATCTGTAGACCAGGCTGGCTTCAAACTCAGATACTATTGAGGCCTGCCTCTGCCTCCCCCAGTGCTGGGATTAAAGGTGTGAGCCACCACTGCTGGCAGCTTTTTGTATCTTGATGATGATACTTACTTCGATTGGTCTACTTTAACTAATGTCTCTCCTGTGTCTCACTCTCTGCAATCCGCAGTATATATAAAGCATAAGGCCTAAATTTAGAAATATACATAAAAGCAGTTTTTAAACTATAGTTTACAGTTTAAAAAACATTGTGGTATAATAATACATTTACACAGCACCACCGAGTTAAATTTAATGTAATTAAGACGACTTTTGCTTAAAATGCTCTCCTTGCATGGATGACCAATTGCATACCACTTTGCCATTGTATCTGTTTTCTTCTTTGTAAATTAAGGTACACTACTCCTCTGCAGACAAAGGTGTCAGCACAAAAGTTACAGTGGGAAAGTATCTAACTCAAAGAGTGAACCTGCAGCTGCTACATAGTGGGTGATGACAAAACCCAAACTGTCCACAGGAGATATGAGGTTAAAAACTACGGAGCAGGAAGTCGATGGGAGGGCTTTCGGGGTGAGAGAGAAAAGGCTCCAGAGAATGGGGGAGGTCAAACAAGTAGTAAGTAACCTACAGCACCTCTAAGAGGTGATAGGGACCTGTCTCTATTGGTCAACACTGCTCGCTAAGAACGAGCCATGCCAACACGCATGCATAGCGTCACTGATCAGGACACCACCTAAACTTGTCCAAAGGGACACAGTGGCCTCTTGGATCACTTCCTTCACGGAAACCTCGATTCTAAAACTTAGTGAAGGAATGTAGCTTCAGGGCTGGATGTAGTTAGTGCATGCAGTCTTTCAGACGTCCGTGCCAAGAACTGCAGTGAACAGTTGCACAGACGGGGTCCTGAAGCTCCCTGCAAGCGGGGCTCACAACCCCGCTCTCAAGCAAACTTCTGAAAGAGCTCGAGGCTCTCACAGGCAAGCAGGAAGCCAAGATGATCTCGGCATTCGTGCGCGCCAAGCTCACAGACGGCTCTCCCAGGGTATCTCTGACCCCAGGACGGCGCCAGGGTGGCCCAGTGGGGGCACCCGCCGAAGCAGAGGAGAGAGGCCCGGGGCTCCAGCACCAAGCCCGGCCCGGCCCTCCACGGCTCCTAGCGGTGGTGGGGGGTGGGGGTCTCCGGCTCCACAGCGCCCCCGGCCGCCCTCCTGCGCCACTCACCGAATCCATTGCAATCACCCGCCAGTTCCTCAGCTTAGAAAGCGCCCTTGCAGCAGACCCCGCCCCACATCCGGCGCCTCACGCCACTTCCGCCTACGTCACGCCATCGCAGCCCCAGGGCGGAAGGCGGGGAATCCACCCTTCCGGCAGTGGTTGAGCCTGGCTTGGATAACCTCCCTCCCCCAGGTCCTCTAAGACCTTAAGGTCTGGCTACCGACGAGGGTCATGGGACGGAAGCGCTTGTATTTAAAATGTTCTTTTTTTATTTGTCGTTTAAAAACAAACTTTGAAGAAGCAAAATCCAAAACTTGCCCTTTGCCTCTCGCAACATAAATTATGTACAGTTCAGAATGATCGCTGATACAAAACATGCCAAGGACAGGGGCGCTGGGGGTGGAGGAAGAGAGAGCGCTTTAAAAAAGGGAACCATTTCATCTGTTGTTACGAAGGACCAACCTTGCTGTACAGGATACACACAACACAAAATAAAGTTCTTCACGGGATTCACACTTGTCAGCGATTTATTTTTTAAAAAGGGGGAGGGTCCTGGAGGTGAGGGTAGAAGGTAAAAGGGGGAAACTGAAAATTGAGTATGTGCAAGTGTAAACCAACCCAAAATACAAACACGGGGGGGTGGGATTCTGATGCAATTATACAGGCGGGGTACTTAAAAAAAACAAAACAAAACAAAACAAAAAACCAACAACCAAAATTCCAACCTTGTAGCGTGGGTCTGAGTTATAGTTTATATAAAAATTAAAAACTGTATAAGGTCTCTTCACTAAATTCTACAGGACTATCGGATACCTAGCATATGCTCACAAAGTCTGCCCCTTCTCCTTTCCCAGTTGGGCCCAAGCCCCAACCATTGCCTGACCCACAGGAGACAATCTCCCCCACCTAGTGCCTAGAGAAGCCCAGTCTTCCCACTGTCTGATCTAATTACAATGGGTTCTGTGGGAGTGTGGGGGTGGGGGAGTTGTTACTTTCTTAAACATTTGCAGCTTGAAACAGTTAAGGAAGCAGCTTTCAAAAAAAAAGAAAGAAAGAAAGAAAGAAAGAAAGAAAGAAAGAAAGAAAGAAAGAAAGAAAGAAAGAAAGAAAGAAAGAAAGAAAGGAAAAAAAAAAAAAAAAGGAAAAAAATAATCTCCCTACCCCCATCAATCCACAATCCCCCAAATTTAAAACAAAACAAAAATCTAGAATCACAACAGCAACCGTGCTACCCCCTCCAGCAGGCCTGCCCATTTGCCACCATCAAGCCGGTCTCTACAATCCAGGTATCTGATTCTTGAAAATATTAATTACAAAATGCCCTTTGCCCACGGCCCCAGGAGAGAACTGCATATGAGCTTCATCTTCACCCCCACGGCTCCCTACAGAGAGGGGTCTGAGGCCTCACACAGCCTAACCCCACCACCACCCCAGGAAGAGGGCCAACTGCAGCACAAGCTTAGGCAGGAAGAGGAAGGGATAGGAAAACAAGGGCACCCATCACCCTCTGGCTCCCCCTGGGGCCAGCTCACTTTTGTGCGTTATAACATAGTCAACTATACAACTGGGGTGAGGATCACCCAGTTTCTCTCTATCCCCCACCTTACAGCAGTCACAGCCAGGGGGTGGGAAAGGGGGTGAGGAAAGGGCGGTAGGTTGGGTAGTGGAGGGGGCCCCCCCACAAGGGGAGCTCCATGTGTCCGCCCCACACCCCCCTACCATTTATAAACTGGTTTTGTAAAAAGAAAATAGATATATTTATATAGAATATATAAAGCACAAAAATTAGTAGTTTTACATTTGCTCTCCCCGGGGGTTGGGGGAGGGGAGGGTTTTCACCTCCAGCCGGCCCCCCCATGCCCCACAAGACTATGTACAACCCCATGTATAAATAGATAAATACCCCCCACCCTCCCCGCGCTGACACTAAGCTCCCCACCCCCACATCACCACCCATTCCCACCAGACCAGCAGCAGTTTGGTGACTGAGGGAAAGCGAGAGCTCTGGGCCACACCCTGCCTCATTGGGTATGGGCATGCCACACAGGGATAGCCCTCACCCTACCCCCACACCCCATCCAGGGGCTGGAGGGCAAATGGGCTCAGGATGAGGCTGAGAAAACAGGAGAGAGAGATCCTGGTCCTAGGTTTAGCACACCCCTCCCGCCTCCATGTCCAGATGGAGGAGGAAGTTCTAGAGCAACTAGGGGCCAGTCATCCCCAATCTTCATCACCATTTGCCTCAACCACCATCCCATGCCCATAATTAAAAACAAAGATGGATTTTTGTTGTTGTTATTGTTGTTGTTCTCCTCCTCCTACCCCCCTTCCACCCACTAGAAGAGGGCAGTGAGGTGGGGGAGAGAGTCGGGGCAGTAGGGGCTTGGAGAGGGTCTCACATTTCAAAACAGCAAAAAATCCAACACTTAAATGAGGTAGGTGTGGGTGCGGGGTCTCCTCGCCCGGCTCGCCCGGCTCGCCCTCCTGGGCATCGGGATGCCTCTTTCCCATCACGTTGCATTTGTCAGAGTGGAAAACAAGGAAACACAACCCATAGAGACAGAGACACAGAGGAAAAGAGGGAGACAGAGACAGATAGAGAGGAAGGAAGGGGATGGGGGTGAGGGTAGGGGCAGGACCCGGCAGGCAGGGCCAGGTGTGGGACCCGGCCTTTGGGATTGTCAAGCTTTAGTCAAGTCTCTTTGCAGCCTTGAGTTGGGCCAGAGAGGTCGGTGGAGGCAGCAGGGCTGTGAGGCCCGGCCACACATCCTCCTCCTCCTCCCTCCCTGCTGCCTCCCAGACATTTCTGGGTAGTTCCCGGCCCATATCCCCCTCAAACCTGAGATGCCCAGTGGCTGCTTCTGTCTGTCCCCTCCTACAGCTGGGGGCAGAGATGCCAGCCTAAGGGCCGGTGGCAGGGAAGAAGGTTGTCCCTGGTGCCCAGGGTGGGCTTGGCCTAGGGCCCTCTGCCCCAGCCTCCTGCTCCAGGGGCTCCGGTCGGCCGGCAGCCCCAGCCCTGGGTCCTAGCTCTGGCTGCTACCGCTCTTCCCCCTCATCCCTTTCAGGGAAGAGGTGGGGGGTGGGGGATTCCCCTGCCTGGTAGCCTCAAAGCTTCTTAGTTCATCCATTTCCGACAGTTCCAGGCTCCACAGTGACAGGGGATCTTGTGCTGATCGTCCTCAAAATCAAACTGATAGTCATAGGTCAGCTAGAAAGAAAGAACAGAATCATGGTGAGGAAGACACTAGGGGTTGAGATGCTACCCAAGGGCAGTGGCCTCGGCATCCAACTCCTAGGCAACAGCAGGAGAGGAGGATTGCTCTGTCACCTACTCAGGAAGCCTCCTCTTACCTCCTCTCCTTTGGGGATTCGCCGGCTGGAGATGATGATGATTTTGTCCTCCTTGTCAAATGTCACAACTTCTGCTACACAGTTCGGGGCACAGGAGTGGTTAATGTACCTGGACAGCAGGACAGAGTCAGTGTCCGTGACACCGGGCAACACCCACAAGTGCCCACTAGAGACACTTACGCCTTCCTCGCTCACCTGGCAGGGCCTCCAGTCAATGTAGCATCAATCACGTGCTCATTGTTTATCCGGAACATGTAGATGCCTCGATTCTAGACAGGTACAAGTTGTGGAAGGAACAAAAATCTTAGGAAGCAAACCCAGGCCATGGGCTCCTCTGATTTGACCAAATCCTCCTGCCTTCTCCCTCCCTGTAAATCTTCCAACCACCTCCTGGATTCAAACCTGCCCTGTGCTCCTAGACAGAGGGTGGACTCCACCACACCATTCCCTAGCCATCCTCAAGTACCTGCTCCTCATAGATTTTCTCCCGACGATTGGCCACCTCATTGCGAATGATGGTGCCAATGTATTCGATGACCATCGTGTGCTTTTCTAGGTCCTTGGCTGCATAGAGGCCTAGGCCCTGGATGCGGGAGCGAGCCAGATAAACATTGTTCTTCCACTCGGTGCGCAGCCGCCGGTACTGAGAGGACTTGGAGTGCACAAACTGCTTGCTGTACGGGGTGTTGGTCTCGCCTGTGAAGGTGCTCTGATATGCCTTAGACATGCTGGTGCTGTTCAAGGTGTGGGGCCTGGGAGGTGACACAGTTCATGACAAGACAGACCAAGCACACATCGCCCCCTTCCTCCCTGAGGTATATCCATCAATCAGCAAGTACTCCAAGTGCTTGCTGCCCTGGGAATGGAGCGGAAGCACCTGGGTCTCAGCTTGGAAGAGGCAGTGGTAGACACCGAAACCCTCTGGACACCCTGGGTAGCAGAGACCACCCAGAATAGGGAGTAGGTATAGAGAGGGAAAAGGCACCAATTCCCCTACACTGAGCCTGCTCTCCCATTTCATACTGCCTACCACCCCCCTGCCAAACCATGTTCCAGGCCATACTCTTAGAGGTCTTCCCCAAGCAGCCCAGGCCCAGAATTTAAGCTGATGGTTTGTTCAGCCATCTGAGTCCTGCCTCCTGCATATGCTGTACACCCTGCAAACAGGGGCCACCTGAACTGCAGTGGCTATGAATTCACAACCTGATGGTATCCATCCATCCATCCATCCATCCATCCATCCTTCCTTCCTTCCTTCCTTCCTTCCTTCCTTCCTTCCTACCTACCTACCTACCTACGTACGTCCTGCTCTGCAGCATGGCACAGGGCTCTATGCAGATGGCTCAGTGCAGGGGAATGGCTGATGCCTGGTGGTAGTCTTTCACCACCCTCGGGCACCAGCCAGAGTCTTGCCCATAGCAGTGGTTTTCAAACACCTGGGGTGATTTTGTTTTATTTAGCAGAATTTCTTTTCTTCAGCAAAATGTTGATTGCAACTCCAATCCATAGGTGAAATTGGAATTACTCTAGCTAAATCCAATTTGAGGAAGGTGAAGTTACACACAGAAGGGCAAGTCTGCCCACTTGATTCTGTGTTCTGGGATTTGGGAACATATGTACTTTTATAGTTTGAAAACCACTGTTGTAGAGCATCAAGGACTAGGGCTAACTCGGGGTAGAGTGTTCAACATTCTATGACAGCCTTCAAGCCACCAAAGGCCTTCATGGGAAGCCCTGCTACCATGGATTCTGCCTCCCTCTACCCAAAGACCAAGGTTAGGCTAGTGCAGTACACAGAAAGACCAGCATCCCACAAGTTAAGAGCAGGGTCTAGTCCCAGCTGTGTGACCTTTATCTAGTCACGCAGTCTTTCTGGGCCTCAGTTTTCTCAGCTATAAAACAGGGATCATACCACCTGCCCTACCTACCTCATAAGGTTGTTGTGAGGATCAAATGAGATAATGGATGTGAAAACGCTTTGAAAAAAAAAGTATAAAGTGCTATACAAATGTAAGGTTGTATTATTTTCTATAATACTTTTTAAATTATTTCTAAACCAACTCAGCTTTGGAAAGGGATGATGACCCTAGCACTCATGGGGTGTCTGAGGTTTAGGAGTATCACCGGCCCCTCTGGAAGCAAGACCAAAGAAGAAAGAAGTGACCAGCTCCTGTACATCTCTCACCACCAAGAACCTCCCCAGCAGCCGTTCCCAGGGCACCTAGGGCAAGCTGTCCTGCATCCCTGGTCAACCCAGGACACCTGAGCTGATGAGGGAAGAGGAACAGAATACCCCAGTGACGATCGTGTACCTCTATCCAGGTCTATGGGTGCCTCCCCAGGTTCTTGGAAGACTCTGATCTGCACCTCAAACTCCCACAATGAGACCAGGTGGCCCTGCCCACACCCACAGTCCATGGCCCCAACCGCACAAGCTCACCGTTTGTAGTGTGTGAGGATTTTAGGTTCTGATCTGGCACAGCCGGTGGGGTTGATCATGAGTGGCAGTTCCATCAAGGGGTGGCGCCCATAGCGAAATAAATAGTTCTGACAGCTCTCCACCCCAGGGAGCTGTGGGCACAGGGAGCCTGCCTTAGTCCCTTTGAGGCAGGACCAGATTTCCCAGTGCTCACCTTGCCCCAGCTCCCGGCCACTGGCTTACCGATTCAGCTATACGGAGCACAGCATGCACTGTCAGCCCAAAGAGCTCTTCGCCTTTCAGGTACTCAGGAAAGAGCCTCAGCATGTCGGCTTCTTTTCTCATGGCAGCCACAGGTTCAATGATGCGATTCCACACAGCTATGGGGGAGACAGGCAGCATAACAACATCTGCTTACTTTCTACCATGACTGTCACTGCCCTGTGATTCTTCAGGACCTACTCCTGGTCTCCTAGTCCCAGAAGCCTCCATGACAAACACAGGCCCCAGAGACCCAGCAGAAGCCACAGTTGCTACTGATTGTGCATACATGCTTTGGAGTTGGGAAGATTATGTTCAAGTTTGAGTAATGGCTATGGGACTTAAGCCAAATACTCAAATCTCCTCACAAGACTTGCTCACTGTATGTCTAGATGGCATAATAACGACAGTGCTAGGGTTGCAGGGACAAAACGACCTATATGATCACCCTATTAATTAAATTGTGACTCGTAGTACAGGCTCAATAAAGCATACTTTCTGCTGCTTTATTTATCAACAACACAGAAACAAAGAAAAAGGAATGGCCTCAGCAGTTAGGATCAATAGTTGCTTTTGCAAAGGAACCAGGTTCAGTTCCCAACACCCATAAGCTTATTCACAACCTTTTTTACCTCTCGTCTCAGGGAATCCAATACACTCTCTTGCCTCCATGACACTGGATGCATGACAAACACACACACATGCATGCAAAATACCCATACACACAAAAAATTAAAAAAAAAAAAAAAAAAAAAAACTTTTTAAGGGTAGGGCTAAAGCTCAATGGTGTTAAGTTTGCCTAGCATGTCCAGAGTCCTGGGTTCCAGTTCCAGTACCACAAAAA
Source organism: Cricetiscus sungorus (assembly GCA_030556225.1). NCBI lineage: Eukaryota > Metazoa > Chordata > Mammalia > Rodentia > Cricetidae > Cricetiscus > Cricetiscus sungorus. The sequence continues at coordinate 4,624,713 of JANBXA010000031.1, read as the reverse complement.
AACAAGACTCTAAAAAGGATTTTACATATGGAAAAAGGGAATTTAGAACTGTATAGACAACAGGATCTCAAAGCATCACCATTCAACTTAGTGGTAGTGGCATACGTCTTTAATCTCATCCTAGCACTTGGAAGGCAGAGACAGTCGGACCTCTGAGTTTGAGGCCAGCCTGGTCTACATAGCAAGTTTCAAGATAGCCAGGCTATACAGAAAAACTCCAAAACAAAACAAAAAAAAAACCAAACCACAAAAAAACCCTTCATCATTTAATCTACCAGGATTAAGGAAATAACCTAAACATGGAACTTTTTTTTTCTTTCTTTCAAGAAGAGGTTTCCTATAGCCCAGGTTGGCTTCCAGATCACTACAAAGATGTGACCTTGAACTTAGATCTTCCTGTCTTAATCTTCCAAATATTGGTATTACAGGGGTGAGGCACCATTGCTTGTCGAAGAAAACATTTTCAACTGCAAAGGTATTTCAAGCTTCTGGGTAAGGCTGAACCCCATTATTTTCATGTTTTCAGGACACCATGCCACTCGAGGTAGGGGCAGGACACTACAGCTTCATGGCTCTACAAAATGACTCCTGAGAAAAAATTTCCCAATCCTAGTAGTGCTTACCTTGGGGAGAGGCATCAGTGAAGACCAAGTCCTCTAAACCCTGCTCAATGACTTTGATCACAAACTCAGGCCGTCCATTATTCTCACTGATGGAGCAGCGGTAGCAGCAGCGGCGATTGTTGGTGCGAAGACTCCAGTAGATGCGAGTGGCCTCGTAGCCCACAGGATAGAGGGCAGTGGCACTGTGGAAGTCAGCCATCTGGTGTGGGAGCAGCTGTCCAATGGCATGGAACACAAGACCCCCTACTCGAAACATGTGTAGCCGCTCCCCCCGCTGGATGATGCTGGCGATCTGCTTCACCTCATCCCGTTCAATGTAGACCCTCCGGAAGACAGCAAAGGAGCTCAGTTCCTGCTCACAGGGCCCCTTGATCTTGTGCATTGGACACAGCATAGTCTTGTCCTTAAAGAACATGCACTTAGCACGGATGGCACAGGCAAAATGGTAGACATTGGGGCAACGCATGCGATTGCAGCTGCTAGTGGCACCAGTTCGCTGGCACAGGGAGCACTTGGTTAGCAATCCTCGGTGCAGGGCAACCTCCACATTCATCAATGCCCCACCCTGGGTTTCATACACCTCCGTGGACCACAGTGCACAGTTGAGGTGTACCCAGAGGTCCAAGTCAAGATTGAGTAGGCGGGCAGGCCCATCAGTGGCACCATCTCCCTCTTCATGACAGAAACAGCATCGTCGCATGTCTCGAGGCACCTTGTTTGGTCTCAAGGCTGTACCAAGCTGCTCCATAAACTCTGCCACCTCCCGTTCACCCTCTTGTCGTCCGCTGCCCTTCTGGATAGTCAGGAGTAGTCGCAGCCGCTTCCAGCGTACCCCTTTCCACTTTTTGAGGCGTGGGGGACGGGAATCTTCACTCTCTTCTGGGGGCCGGGCTCTGGGTTTGGGCCGGGCAGATTCAGGGGACGAAGCCAGTGGTAGAGGTGAAGGGATTGGTGGTTCAGCAGGGGGTTCAGCCTGAAGTTCAACCAGGGGTTCAGCAGGGGGGCTGGCAGGAGAAGGTGCCAAAGGGGATGGAGGTGGGGAAGGTTCCTCAGGAGGTGGGGCGGAGAGCTGCCTCACATCCAAGTTGGAGACATTGTAAGTGTAGCTGTGCTGGGTGGATGGTTCTGGGGCAGAACTCTCCTACAGGAAGACACCCTGGGTGTTAGTGCCAGTTCTTCAGCTAACTAGCCTCTCCTTCCTCTCGACCAGACTCCACTCCTTCAAAAGCCATTGTCTTCTTTGCCCTGGGAGAACCTTCTTCCTAAAACTGACCCTTTTTCCTCCAGACCTACCTGTTTCAAGAGGCTCAAGATGTCTAAGTGGCTCTTGAGGGTATAGCCAGGCAACACTGCATCAAACTGCCTTAGCCAATCAGGTCCAGTGTCCGGGCCCTTGCCACTCAAACCTTTTTCTTTCCCACCTGTAGAAAGGAAAGAGTCAGTCTTCCACCAGAACTCTTCTCTGATCTGAAAGTGGTCTCCTGCTCTACTCACCAGGACCCTCAGCTTCCACCTTCTTGGGCTCAAGGCCTGCCCGGGCAGGGCTGTCTGGGAACAGCACCTCATAGGAGTTGGGTATCTTCATGCTTAGTAACTCTGCCACTGCTACCATCACACCATTCAGATTCTGGTGGGGGGGGGGGCAGAAGAAAGGATGGGAGAAAACAGTAGCATCCTCAGTGAGTCCTTCTAGGGGAAGGCAAGGACACAAACCCACGGCACAAGGGTGGTCACACAACATTTCCTAGACCATGACAGGTACACACAGGCGTTCCACAGAGGGAATGACACTGCAGACGATTGCAAAGAAACTTGTATTACTGTTTTAACTGTTATCCAACTTTCTTTGACCATAAAGTCAGCAGCAGGGGTCCACCATGTAATGTAATGTAAATGGAAGAGAGTGGTCTTGTACCATTTGGCATTGGATAGTCTATTGGTTGACTTGTCTTTATCCATGGATGATGAGCCCTACTTCCCTTGCTCAGTCCACAGACCATAGACCAGCCTTTCAAACAAAGCAGGTACTCAGGACAAACGGTTGGACAGCTGGTTTTTTTGTTTTTTGGTTTTTTTTTTTCCTTTTTAATCCAGACAAGAGCTGAAGGCTGCTCTCTGACCCAAGTTCTCCTTGGCCTCAAGGTTCCCCTAAGACAAACCTTGGCAGCGGCAGCAGAGACCGTCAGCATGACTGACACCTCACTTCCTTTGCCTTTTTCCCAAGCTGCAGCAGGTAACTTTCCAGGAACTTCCAGGGCAAGGGCCCCATAAGGTTTTGTATCTGGGAAGACTGGATGAAAAAGAGAAAAATTCGTGTAGATTCAGTCACTCTCCAGTACAGCCCTAGCCCCTCACATCTGACAACCCAGCCATACTGGGCCTGCCCATGCCCTGAGCAGCACTTACCAGGGATGCTGGCACGGGGGATGATGGGGATGACAGGGGAGAGGGCCCGAGTGTCCTGCTCCCACCGGCCAGAGACCAGCTGTGGGAAACGTGGGGCCTCTTCCCCAAGGATGCTCTCAGGGGATGAAGCCGGCACGATACTATCAGGAGAATCACTGTCCTCATCACTCTCCATCCTGAAGGCAAATGCAAATAGGTGTTGGTACAGACCCATGGAGTCCCCCTCTCAAAGGCAGTCACCAGGAGGTGTAGCAGTAACTGAGACCTGCCCCCAGCTAAGGAAATAGTAGGCCATCTGTCCTGCACCCGATTCCCCACCTGACATCCTCAGTGTGATTATGAGGGGGTGTGGGCAGAGCAGCCAACAGGTCTAAACTCTTCACCTCTGCAGCATCTGAGGGGTAAGGAAGGAGGAAAAGTCAAGTGATGCTCTGTCCCCAGCATTCCAGGTCCGGCTAGGTTTTGTGATCAACTATATACTCCACTAGTGGCTTATGGCAGGAAACCACACAGACATTGAGATGTTCTTGTGAGCCATATTGATATGAGTAAAGACAGGGCCTCCCTTATGTAGCACAGGCTAGCTGGCTTCAAATCCTTAAGCCCTGTTGCCTTTCTTCTCCAGTTTTGGTTGGGATCATAAGTCACTATAACAATCTATTTACATCTTTTTACATCTGTCTGTCACATGAATTTTACAGATCTAGTTTATACAGAGGAAATAAAGGCTCACACAAGTCAAGCTACTTGGTCTAAGTAACACAACTAAACACACTCATGTGCTGGAGTTCAAAGGTAGGGTCAGGCTGTGGCTTCATATCCATGAAGGTTGGACTGACTTTTCTCACAAAACTTTTCTCAGACTCACCCTGTTACCTACTTCCCCTACTGCCTTGTGCACCAAACTCTAGAAGCCCATCTCTGTCCTGAACCAAACAACCACAAATATGCCATTCCCACCAAATGTCAGTCGTATATGTGCACAAGGCAGCATGCAACCCATTCATCTCTGAAACCGAGTGGCAGGGTGCCACTCATGCCCAGCACTCCTCCACCAAATCCCCTGGCAAAGGAGGCCAGCTTCACTTACCCCTCAGTGTTCCTTCAGTGTCCTGGGCAGAGGCTGCGTCCTTGGGGTGCTCCCCCAGCTCGTCAGAGGGCGTAACACCATTTACCATCTTCTGCTGCACCGATGGGGGTGGGGTGGGGGGCAGCGACGAGGGTGGTGTCGGCGGGTTACTCAGGTTATTCTGGGGGGTGGGGTGGGTGTTGTGTGCAAGGTGGCATAGGGAGACTGGTATAATCTCCTGGTCCCACATTACATCAGCATTTTCCTTCAGTCTTTCATCCCTACCTCCAACCCCAAGAACTTTATTATTCCCAAAAACTATTGCCATTTTTCTGACCTTGGTGAGCAGCTGAGAATAGTAGTCAAGGCCGGCATGTAGAGCCCCACTTCCAAAGGCCCCCCTGAGCTGGCTCTGCCCACTGACTAGGCAGCCACTGCCAAAGGGAGCAAAGAGGCTAAAATTGGCGGTGATGGTAGGCTCCGTCAGGGGCAGCTGGGACAGTTCCTAGGAGGGGCAAAATGACAAAGCTGAAAAGCTGCAGCATTCACAGCTAACCTTCAGAGCTCAGGGGACAGACTGCCCATTCCCCCATTCTGAGATGGGTCAATAGCACTGGCTCCTTGGGAATCACCTGTTTTAGCTGTTTGAGTAAGGCCTCGTTGGCCCTGACCCCATCTTCTTTCCGCAGCTTCTTTCGGGAGCTCACCAATCTGTCGCTTGTCTTCTGTACCCGCTTAGGCTTCGCTGCCAAAGGCTTTCTTGTGGCTGCATCCTAAACCAGAGAAGCCCTGTGAAGGGTGCTGCCCTTCTGACCCTTCACCTAGTCTGACCTAGTCCTACTCATCTGACCTCTAAAATTACAGGTTTCACAGTCACATCATGCCAGCCAGAGTACTCACCTCCTTGCTGCTGGAAGTACCCTGTAGTTTCTGCTCCAGCCCTGACAGCTTGCTGTCAATGTGTCCATTGATCTCAGTTCGAGGTCCCTCAGGGCCCCGCCCAGCACCAAGTTGCACATTCTTTGCCCGCAGAAGCTTCTGCAGGAGCAGATGCCCAGCCTCTGAGCGGGAGCCTGCTACCAGAAGGTGATTGCTGGTGCCTGGCGTGCCTCCTGGCTCCCCATCGGCCTCCCTTTTCACCGCCTGTGCACCCAGGGCACATGACTCTTCCCGAGGCTCCTGTTTGATGCTGAGCTGGGATGGCTCTTGTACCACCTGTCCATTCACCTGCTCCAGATGCCCAGACACCAGGCTGCTCTGCTCTGGCTTCTGGGCTTCAGTTTGGTTGTCTGAGGGGTCCCAAGGTCCCAGCCCCTTGCCAAAGAAAGTATCTGCAAGCTGGGCAGCAGCAGGTGAGACCCTCCCAGGAGGCAGCTCCAAGGCTGGCCCCTGGGGCTTTGGAGTCCCTGGGTGGGTGGGGGTTAGCTGGGCACTGGGGGAAGGTAATTGTGAAGGTCTCTTTGGCTCTTGGGGACTGGATGGTGGAGGTGTGGGATGGACAGGGCCAAGCACTGGTCCTGTAGATAAGGCTCCTTGTGGGACAGGGAGTCGGGGTGGGCCCTGCGGTCTAGGCCCTGCCCCTAGATCCTGGAGGGGTCCAGTCTGAGATCCAGAAAAACCCCCAGATTGAGGTTGGCAGCCCAGGAGGCCCTGGAGGGGAGAGGGCTGGGTCCCAGCCTCCTGGATCGGTGGAGTCTGGCGCACTGCCTGACTCTGCTGCAGCTGTCGCTGCATGAGGAGTGCCTGTAGCTGCTGCTGTTGCTGAGGGCTCAAGTGCCGCAGCTGTGGGTTTTTGGCCAGGACTCCTTGGAGCTGTGCTCGAAGTTGACCAACTGTAGGCATGACTCCAACCCCAGGAAGACCCTGCCCAGCCTGAGGAACAGGTCCTGATTTAGGAGGCTGTGGCCCTGTGTTATTTTGAATGGGCCGATCCAGCCCAGCGGGCTGTTGGGAGCCCAGAATGTTCTGGGCCATAGGCCCAGGCTGTTCCCCTAAGGAAACAGAGGGCTGGGTCAGCAGGTGGGGTACAGATGGGACCTCAGAAGAGGATCCACTCCCTAGCTGCTGCCCATGGTTTCCTCCACCTGCTGTGTGGAGCAAGTTCACTTGCTGCTGTTGGGGTTGTCCTGGGAGCCTTAGTGGTGGCTGCAGCTGCACTGGGGTAGGCTGAGACTGGGCCTGGGACTGGACAAGTAGCAGTTGTGAATCTCCGGAAACGGAGGGCTTTACCTCCCCTGGCTCAACAGACATTGACTCAGGTGTAGTCCCCACTGCCAATGGCCCTCCTTGATGTGTTGAGGGTCCCTCAGCAACTTCTGAAGGAAGCGATGCCTCTGTAATGCTTTGTTCCTTGCCTGTCAGGAGCAGGGTTGGGCCTAGGGCTCCGGGGCTAGAAAAGTGTTGAAGAGGCTTGGCTGGCATGCCAGGGCCAAGTGTCACCTGCTGCTGCTGCTGCTGCTGCTGCTGCTGCTGCTGCTGCTGCTGCGGAGAGAGTAAAGTTCGATTCTGATTCAAGAGGCCCATCTGCTGCTGCTGCTGCTGAAGATGCTGCTGCTGAAGATGTTGCTGTTGTTGCTGGTGCAGCTGCTGAAGGTGCAGCTGTTGCTGCTGCAGCTGTTGGTGCTGCTGCTGCTGCTGTAAGGAGCCCAAAGCCTGAGCACTCATTTTGGGCTGCACACCATGTGACATCATTCCTTGCTGAAGATGGGAAAGCCCTGTCATAGACCCCTGTTGTTGGTGCTGCTGCTGTTGCTGCTGGGCTGTGAGAAGTCGGTGTCCCATAAGGCTGTGGCCCTGCTGTGGCAGCTGAGGGGAACTCAGCACCCTGGACTGAGTCATAAGCACCTGTCTGTGAGGGCCCTGAGGGCCCAAAGCTCCAGAGTGCTGCTGCTGTTGCTGCTGCTGTTGCTGCTGCAGCACAGCAACCTGGGCAGGACCCAGCATGCCCTGGGACCCCTGTGATTGCTGAGGGGACAACTGTTGGACCAGGAGGCCCTGGTGGTTGCTGGGAGGCATAAGGCCCTGAGGCTTGGGACCCAGAGCCTGGTTCTGCACTCCGGGACCCTGTTGCTGTTGGACTGCAACCTGCCCTAAGAGGTGTTGCTGCTGCTGTTGCTGCTGTTGCTGCTGTTGCTGTTGTTGCTGTTGCTGCTGCTGCTGCTGCTGTTGCTGCTGTTGCTGTAATTTCTGGGCCAGCTGCATTCGTTGCTGCTGCAGCTGTAGTTGCCTTTCCTGTAAAAGCCTGGAGTCAGGTCCAAGGCTTCGGAGAGCAAGATTTCCAGGGAAGAAGTTCCCTGAAGGGCCAGTCAAGGATCCAGCCACACCAGGATGCTGCTGTTGCTGCTGCTGGGCCAAGGCAGTATTGAGGAATGGACCACCAGGCTGTCCAGGTAGTACCATACCTCCCGGAGGCAGACGAAGACCTCCAGCTTGCCCACCTGGAGGTGCCTGTGGTGGCTGTAATCCATGACCAGGGAGCAACTGGCCAGGGAGCTTGGTAAGTACCCGAGAACTCTGAGAAGGGCTGAGAGCCAGTACAGCTGAGTGCTGCTGCTGCTGCTGCTGCTGCTGCTGCTGCTGCTGCTGCTGCTGCTGCTGCTTGTTTCGATATTCTGCCATGAGATTTGTGTGCTCCTTCTGCTGTTTCCGGACCTAACATTGGAGTGTTGGGGAAGTCAGTCTGAGGCTGCCCACACCTGCCACCCCTTATCCCTGGTTTTTGGGTACTTGGCTGAACTTTGCTTTCCCCACCTGATCCAGCTGTTTCTGGATCTTGCTTTGCTGTTCTGTAACCAGCTTGAGCTTCTCAGCATCAGCTTCCGGAAACTCACGGCCAGCCTTTTTGGCAGTGCGCTGCTTGGCACACAGAGCCTTCCGGGACTTGCGGTGTACACCAATCTGCTCCTCTAGTACCTTCAGCTGCATCTGTAGGAGCTGCTGGGTATGGAACAGCCATTCTTCATACTGTCGCTGGTCAGCCTCATCTGGGTACAGAACTTGTATGTTAGAATCCACAAAATGGTGACCCCCTTCCAGACTCCTAAACATTTCTTTGCACCCTCTTTCCTTGCCCATACTCACTGATCACTCCCTGGGCAAAAGTAGGTGGATTGGGACGTGGCTGGGAAGGGTCACTAGCATTCCGCTCCTGTGGTAAGAGAGATTTCCAGAAGGTCACTGTTCCATGCCAGGCCCTAAGAAAGGTAGCCCAGTGTAATAGTACACAAATTTTCCTATTTCCCCCTTACCTGGCCACTCCCAGGTGCCACATGGTTCTGCAGATCATTGCCAGAGCCCCCAGAGAGCCTCTGAGCCAACAGTGAGACTTGCTGCCTACAGTCCATAAAGCACAGGGGATTATGGTATCAGTGAGGGCACAGTTAAAACGCAAACCAATGAGACAAACTGGGAGGGAAACCAGGAAAACTGTGATAGGAAGTCAGCCCATTACCGGCCCTGGTCTTACCTGTTCATACCAGGTGCCACTCCAATGCTGCCCTGAGCCATCACTTTCTTGATGCCTTTCAAAGCAACCATCTTGGCCTTTGCAATAGGATCAATGATATCTTCTGCAGCAAATTTGTCCAGATCTAAAAAGAGAAGAGATAAATAAGCTGGGTTTGGGGTCAAGGCTCCAGGGCACGATGTCTGTTTTTCCAACACTCTCTTCTCTACATGTATAACAGTGATGTGGCAAGTCCACTCAGTTAAGCAGGAGCCATGCAAACTGGTGCTACAGCACTAATGTTTGTGGAACACACAGTCCTTTTGTTTGCATATTGCTTAAGGGAGTCATTTACTGAGTCACTGTATCTTTTTAAGCCTCAGTTTCCCTCATTTGAAGAGACCATGATTGTTACTTTGCCTACATCATGGTGCTATAGATCATGTGACAAGAATAGAGGCACGCAATGTGAGCCAGACAGTACTCTTCAAAGTAGTATTCTATAACCAACATGGCTCAAGAAGCCAAGATAAGGCACTGTGGCAAAGCCCCTTGACAACAGAGCTGTCTGTGACATAAAAACATCACCCAATAACCCACTGTCCTGCCAGTCTAGGACTGAGATAAAAAAAAAAAAAAAAAAAAAAAAAATTAAAAAAAATAAAAAACTAACTAGTATATCACAGCGGTGTACAACTGTAACCCCAGCACTCAAAGGCTATGATACAGATTTTGGATTTAAGTCCAGCCTGTGCTATGTAGTGTGACTCTGCCTCAAAAATAAACAAAACAAACCAGAGTAAAACAGGTATGGTTGCATGTGCTTGTAATTCCAGCACTTGACAGATGGAGACAGGAGAATCCTAAGTTTAAAGCCATCTTTATCCTCAGTTAAACAGCGAGTCTGAGGTTAGCCTGGGATACGTGAAATCTTAGGTCATCTCCTATGTTATTCCTAGCTCCCCACTCAAAAACAAATAAAAAAAATAAACCATACAGCAATAACCACCAAACAATCTCAACCTACCTAAAGTCCTACATTTTGTTTTTGGGGTGCTTTCTTTATTTTAATTAATTAGTTTGTTTGTTTAACAGGTAGTCCTGGCCATCCTGGAACTCAGTTATGTAGAGTAGGCTGGCCTTAACCTCTCAGAGATCCTGCCTCTGCCTTTCGAGTACTGGGAAGTGCGCCATCTGCTCAGAAAACCGACTCTCAACTTTATAAAGGGCTTTCTAAAACTGTTAAGTTCACATCTAGCTCTGCTAATTGTATCATCTTAGACACATCACTTAACTTTTATGCCTGTTTCCTCTTTTGTAATCAAAGTACCCATTTAATGAAACTATAATGGCAAATATAGTACTGTCCAATAAAGAGCAACTATTCAATAAATACGGTCAGTGTGAGGTGTTCCTCTGTATGGCCCTGCTACCTCCCTCTCCAAAGTAACAGCAGAGCCCATGCTCCTCTGCTCTCTACAGGCTCCCCTGCCCTATAGCTTCATTTTTCATTTCACCTTTCACTTACCTGGTTTGCTTGTCCTTACAGTTTTCTCTGAGGACTAAATTTAACTTTAACCAAGGACACAGAGCCTTTGCTCCAAAGGCTCACCGCTTCTACCTAGAGTACTTTAGGGTTTAGCTGAAGCCCCTGGTATCCCATCTCCCACAACTAAGGTGTTTCTTAGGGTACCAGACTTAGTGTCCACTCAGTGATAACCAGAATCACACTAAACTATGGCCACATACAGTTACCTGTATCTGGGAAGAAGCTGTTAGCCAGCTGTTGTTGCTGCATTGCCAGCTGCTGGGGCTTCATGCACATGGAAGGAGGCATGGCATTCATGGGTTTCTGTGCTAACACTGGCTGTGAGCTCTGTTGGGGCACCAAGCCTGTCTGCCCTGCTTGCTGCCCACTTAGCATATGTCCTTGGTTAGATACCATAGCCACAGATGGGGCCAGACGCTGCTGAAGGGCATGAGCTGGTGACTGGCTGGGCATCAGTGACTGACCCAAACCTGGCTGTCGAGTACTTCCAAGACCCAGAGCAAGCTGCTGTGGGGGCCCAGCCTCATGTGGCAAAGGCAGGGTCTGTGCAGGGCCTGGTGTAGGAAGGAGAGAATGTTGCTGCTGCTGTTGCTGCTGCTGGGCAGGCTGCAGCTGTGCTGAAAGTTGCTGTTTCTTCTGCAGCTCCTTCTTCTCATGCTCTAACAGGTCTTCAATAAGCAGAGGCAACTCACTGGCTACCAGGGAGCTCTCCATTTTGTCCAGCTCATCCCCAGATGCTGCATGTCCACTGGGCAAGGTTAGAGCCCCGCTCTCTAGTTCAAATTTCTCCAGGAGGGAAGATCCACCCGGGCCACTCAGTGAACTGGGGTTCAGCAAGTGAGCTGGTGTTCCTCCTGTGGTCCCAAATGGGCCCTTCTCAGTTGTGTGCCCACTGCTGGGGAATGATCCTGCACCTACTCGAGTGTCTCGGCTGCCCATCACAGCTTGACCTGGCTTCAGTCCTAGGCTGAGGGGAGTGGCAGGAGGTGCCGGCTCCACCTTGGGGGTGTTAATGGTGAACTGGCAAGGAGAAGGATGGCGCCCTCCCTCCTCCACTTTGGGCTTCACCTCAGGGAGCACAGATGTTAGGCGAGGCTCAGAGTTGTCTGTGGCAGGGGGAGGACGTTCGTCAGGGCCCAAGGATACTGGCTCCACCCCGCGCAGCAGAGCTTCTCGCTCAGCCTTTTCATTTGCTGATTCCACCAGCCTTAGGTGCTCATTAAAGATGTCCTTCTTGTCCCCAGTATCTAGCTCAGGATCAGTATATGCTAGAAGGTCAAATTCATCTCCATTAAGGAGGTCATCTAAGTGGGGGTCATTTGTCTCCAGGTTTTCTAGGGTGCCCAGTTCATCATCACCCTTGGCCACATCCACACCCAGACCCAAGTGAGCGAGCTCTTCATCATCCTCTAGGGCCTTGTGGGCATCAAAGTCATCATCCAAGTCAGGATCCTCACAAGGCAACTTCCCAGCTTCCAAGGCCAGGGTGGGACGAACAAGTTCAGTGCTTGATGGTGGGCGGCTGACCAGCTCCAAGCCAGTTGGTAGGGCAGGACCCTTGGTATGGGGTGTCTGATGGAGGCTGTTGTTCAATTCAGGGGCTGGTGGGACTGAGGGTTTTTGTGGGGTAAGGCCTGAAATAGCCATGCCCCGAAGACCTTCAGGAGCCAGTCGATGGGGTTCCTCACTTACCGGGTAAAAACGGGGCCTCTGAGGGGGACCCTGACCAGGAAACGGAGATCCCCCAGGTCCAAGTCCTTTCTGTACATTGTGTCGCAACTCAATGAATTGAGCAGGACCAGCTGGACCAGGCACTGGCTCAGCAGGGCCTGGAAGGCGGGTGGGGATTCCTGCTAAGGGGGAACCTAGTGCTTGGCGGCCAAGTTCAGGTCCAGGAGTTGATGGAAATCGAGCAGACATAGCAAGTCGCATGGAGGTCGCTACTGTTGCCTGCTGTTGCTGCTGCCACAGTTGTTGCTGCTGCTGCTGCTGTTGCTGCTGTAGGGGTAGGGACCCAGGATAGGGTGTACGCTGATAGAAGGTCTGGGAGCCTCCAACAAGTTGTCTGAAAAAAAATTCAGTCATCAGTGAGAAGCAATCAATATGGAGGACAGAAGAGAGGCATAGGATAGTGACAGAAGACTAAAGAAACCGTGAGGGAAAGAATGAGGAAGAATAAGTAACAGCAGAGAAGGGCTAATGACAGGGAAAGACCAGAGGCAGAACAGTGATGGCAAAATCTATCCCATATCCTGTCTCTCTGTCTCCTTCCCTCCATCCATCTGTCCCTCTGTCTTTCTCCCTCCCTTATTCTTCTCTCTCTCTCTCTCTCTCTCTCTCTCTCTCTCTCTCTCTCTCTCTCTCTCTCTCTCTCCACACACACACACACACACACACACACACACACACCCTACCTCCTGGAATCTTACCTGCTGTTCACATCCATAGAGGAAGGTGTGGCTGGTGGAAGTGGCCTGGAGAGTCGGTCATCACTGGAGAAGGCTCCTGGTCCCAAGATGGGACCACCTAGCTTGTTTGAAGGTAACCCCACAATACTGCTCTTATCCTAGACAACAGAAGTAGATGAAGGTGTGAAGGTGTAGCCACCTTCAGTACTCTGGCCCCACCACCCCTTGCTAACCTACCTACCTGGGACCCAGTGAAAGGGGTCTGTCCTCTACTCAGCTGTTCAAAGGCAGGGCTGCTGGGCTCAGCGCCCCAGTTGCCTGGAGGCCCCACTGCACCTGCAGCTGCTGCAGCTGTTTCCTTCTCCTGCCTCAAGTTATTACGCTGAATCTGCTGACGAATCAGCAGTTCCCGTAGTCTCTGGCGCTGTCCAGAAAACAGAAAAGTAAGCCCATTCCATTCTAATCATGCAGCTGGACTGTGGTGGTGCACACCTCACTCGGGAGGCAGAGGCAGGAGGATCTCTGTGAGTTCCAGGCCAGCCTGGTCTACAGATCGAGTTCCAGGACAGGCTCCAAAGCAATAGAGAAACCTTGTCTCGAAAAACCAAACAAAACAAAAGACATTCTAATCATGGGGCTGGAGGAGAGAGAAGCATGGTGGAACCACTTACAGGACATGCACTCACCTGCCGCTGTTTCTCCAGCTCTGTCTGGCTGAGGCTAGACATGCCTGCATCCTGGGCACTTGAGAGTTCAGGTGTTGCCAAAGAGCTACTACTCATTGTAGCCCCTGCATCTTCTCGCTTTTCCACTGGAGAGGTGATGCCTGCCCTTTGTGAGGCTCCATGGGACAAGTAGGGGAGGGATCCCTCGGGTGTGGGAGGTGGCAGAACTGACGCGGGGCGTAGTGGGGACAGCCCATAGCCCTCCCCTGTGGGCCCACTGTTGGGCCCCAGGGGGCTGCCTGATGGGTGAAAGTTCCCCGTGGCTACTGCGTAGTTTGTGCTTTGAGGCTTGCCCAAGGTGGGGCCAGGCCCAAAATGGCTGTTGATCCCATGGGGTGGAGGGAGACCAGGCTGAGGGACAGGGGGCTTTAGGGAAGACTCCCCTACCCCCTGTGGGAAAGTGAACCGCATGGGAGACGGGGTGCCCACAAACGTGCCTGTCCCAGGAGAACGGGCAAAATTGGAGGTTTGCCCACTTGGGACCTTGGCATGGAGCTCACCTGCTGGGCCGGAGGGCAGGGCTGCTGGGAAGCCCCCAGCTCCCAGGGGAGTGTGGGCTAGGGGCCCAGCCTTAAAGGCAACTTCAGGGGGCTGGGGTCGGGGTGGCTTATGCAGTGGGGCAAAGGGGTCACGGGACTGAGGGCGTGAGGGCGGACGAGAGTAAGGGTCAGGGGACTGGAAGCGAGGGGTAACAGGGGATGGGCAGAAAGCCTCGGCAGACAGAGGACGTGGGGTCAACGGGGACTGGGAACTGGACTGAGATTGAGGACTAGCGGGCACTCTGGAGAAAGGATCAGAGGGCAGTGATCGAGGAGGCAGGGCACAGCAGCTCTCAGGGGGTGGGGGCTGGGGTCGAGGAGTCAACGGGGGCTGGGCATAGGGGTCAGGATAGGAGGCAGAACGAAAGACATCAGGGTGGCTGGGAGGAGAAGGGGCCAAAGCCTGGGCTGGGGGTGGCTCCTGGGCCCGTAGGCCCAGGCCCGGGCTCTGGGGCTCTACCTGAGATGCCCGAGGGGTTAGGGGGGCTTTAAAGACATCAGGTGCCTTTAACTCCAAGCCACCCAGGTGGGGGCCTGAGGAGGGTGAGTCAACACAGCCCAGGTTTGGGAGACCATAGCCAGGAGAGGATGCCCCAAGCTCTTCCTTCTTCACCTCTAGGGTCTTCCGGGACTCCCCAAAAGGTGGGGGTGAGAGCAGAGGCTCAGAAGCCTTGCCTCCTGCTACCCCTGGGCTCTCAGGCACTGCCAGGTTGTCCAATGAGGGGCAGCGAGGTTTGAGGAAGGGGTCAGGTGTGGAAGGCTGGTGTCTTGGGGTACCGGGTGGGGTAGTGTGGAATTCCCCTGGCTGGCCAGTCCCAGGTCGAGTTGTGGTGCCCAATATTGGGGGCTGGGCAGGGGCTCCAGAGGGGCTTGGGTAAGGAGGATAGGTGGGTGGTGCTGCAGGGAAGCGTGGCTCCGGGGCATAGGCAGGGGCCAGTCCAAAGGGGTCCTGCGAAGGCACTTGGGCGGGCACCTGGGGTGGGAGCTTGAGGAAGAGCTCACCAGGTGAGTCAGGGCCGGGCACTGTGCCCGCTGGTGGCTTCAGGAACCCGTCCGCAGAGGTAGACAAGCCAGCAGGGGTGGTGGGACTGCCAATGAAAATAGTGGGGGCCGCAGCAGGGGGCGGACTGCCCAGTGCCCCTGGCTGGGAGGGAATACGGAGATGGAGGGCCGGTCGATCAGTCTTACGGGCTATGTCGCCCACCTTGGCCTGCTTGTTGATCTGGCTCTCAGCCTGCTACAGAGAAACCAAGCAGAACAGTCAGACTGCTGTAGGGATGAATAATCCAGGGCCCCCAATCCTAGCAAAGTCATCCACTCACCTTTTGCACCTTGTTGATGCGGTGAGCAGCCCGGTTATCTTTGGCCTTTTGCTGAGGGACAAGCACACAACATAGGGCTTCGTGCTTAGCCTCAAACCCAGCCCCCAATCTTGCCACATTGCCTCCCCAGAAAGCAGTCCTTCCAACCCAGCTGCTTTGGGATGGCAAGAGACAGGAGAAGATGGATAAAAGGACAGGAAGGGACTGAGAAAAAACCCTAGAGATGCTTCTGTGTCAGGTCTCAAGCTGGCCCACAGTCTCTTACCAGGTAGGGGGCTTTGTCAGCAGCTGGAACCTTTCTCCAAAGCTTCATGATTTGTTTACATCGGCTAGACCAGTCTGAAGAGCAGAAAGATAAATCAGAGGAGGCTTGGCAGGTAACCCCTCCACCTGCCAGGTTGTACCCCTATCCCTCACCCAGAGGTACCTGGGTAATCTTGCTTGAGATTAGGAAAGTTAATGTTGGCATAGAGAACAGGTGAAATAGTGGAGAGCTGGCCCAGTTCCTCATCTTTTTCCCAACGCTGTAGACTCCGCTGGTTATAGGACAGCCCGTCGCCCTCACCCTCGGTGGTAGGGGTGGTGGGAGTAGAGGGCGTGGTGCCCCCTGAGCCTGTCCAGGGGCTGTCTGGCTCGCCCGGTTCTGGGCTAAAGAAGCCCCCGCGCTCCCTGGGGCGCAGGGGCAGAAAGTCACAGAGGGTAAAGATTTCAAGACCCACCCCAGACAGTCGCCCAGAGCCCCCAAGCCACTGCTGCCTCACTTGAGGAAGGCCACTAAGAAGGGGGTAGGAAGAACAAGACAGTGTTCTCGTCAGTGGCTCAGTCAAAAGCAGGCAAGGCAGGGACCACAGAGAGGGCGAGGACAGCAGAGCACAACAGGGACCACCCGTGACAGTTAAGCACAGATACCAACCTAGAATCCAAGAAGGGCGACTGGCAGAGGCCTGGGTAGGAGTCCATTGGGCTACTGGAGGGGAGGCTGCCCAAGGGGAGTCCACCTGCAGGAGCAACAGGGTCAGTGACAAAAGCAGCGATTGGCCTGCTGAGGTAACGAGGCACCTTCCTCAGACTTGCAATCAGCTCCCTGCCATAAGCACCTTGGAGAAAGGGCCTCTGCAATGGTGTGCGGCTGCCTTCTAAGCCAGGAGTTCCACAACCCAAATGCTGTTCTCTTTCTGAACCCAGGACATCCTTAAACAGCTGCTGCAGGTCCTTGGACTCCATTTTGGGCAGTTCTGTGTTGGGGGGATGACAAAGCACACTGCTGAGGAGGAGGTTCACATGACATCACAGAACGACAAGTGGTCATGGCCAAGGAAGATATAACCAGGACTCTCCCACCAGAGAAATCTCAATCGGTCCCACAGACAGGACCTTCTTTTCCCATGGAGGACCCTTATACAGAAGAAGACCTTGTACAAGCCTTACCTTCTGTGGGAATCCTGTCTAAGTCGGAGCTAAGCATTCCTTCACCTGGGGTACCTGGCTTCTCAGGGTCACTGGGCACTGGTGATGCCTTTACACCCCCATCCTCAAGGCCTGTAACTTCCAAAAGAAAACCACCAGTCACAGAGGTATGGAGGTATGACACAGGCCAATGTGACCCCCAGGAGGCAGGGAACTGTGACCAGGCCCCAGCTCTGGCAGTGTTCAGGGGCAGAGCCAACTGATAACAAGCAAAACCAAGCAGGACCCAGTCCCCCCAGCAGCCCTCACCTGGCATATCAGCCATGCCCTCGGGCCCACGGGACTCTTCATGTGCGACATCTGGGCCATCCTCTCCTATGAGCAATAATTCCATTCCAATCAGAGGTGAGTGACACCTGATGCCCACAATTGGGGGTGGGGTTGGGGAGACCTTGGCCCACCCTTAGCTGGCCAGCCCTCCCCCTAGACATTTTTGCCAACTATGAAGCAGAAAGGTGGGCTGAGCACCCCAGAGCATGTCATTTCCATCAACTGACCTTTGTGCAAGGCAGTGAGCTCCTTCTTCTCTGAGCCTCCATCCCCCCGGGGCTTTTGAGTTCCGGGTCCGAAGCTTGGCCGGCCCACACCAACTGCAAAAAGGGCTTTCCGACTCAGGTCCAGCAGTTCCTTCCCAAAGAAGGCTTCCTGCAGGAAAGAGGAGCCAAGAGAGACAGTTTCTTAGAGCCATGTGGGTGCACACCCTTCTCTCACCCTAGGGAGTCTGAAAGCTACCTGCAAATAAGCAGGGAACATGTCTTCCAGCTTGCTCTTTTTGCGCCCTCTTCGCTGTTGCTTCTTCTTTTCATCCCCCTCAGTAAGGCTTGGTTCCACAGAGCCCTCAGCAGGCAGATCAGCAGGCATCGCTACACACAAAGGAGAAGGGCTCAGGCTTTCTGAGGACACTAGGCATGCCAGGGTCAACTCTGTGAGGAGACTCTCTCTACCTACTCCTTCCCCAACCAGTTAGACCCTCCACCCACTTTGCCCTTGAAGTGAATCCACACCTGTCTCCCTGGCACTACCCACGTGCTGTAATCCCCACCTTCTTCCCAGGCCCCACTGGAGCCCTCACCCGTCTCACCCTCGTCGGGCTGCCCATCCCCACTCAACACCTCGGCCTGTGCAGCAGGCCCCCTTTTCACACGTGGATGAGATTTCCGCTGTCGTACCATGAAGCCACCAATGCCTGTAAGGAAGCAGAATTAGGAACGGGAAGCCACTAGAGGCCTGGTGAGGGGCCCCTTGGTGCCCCACAGCCCCACTCCAGAGCCTTACCGGGCCGATAGGGTTTGCGCTTGCGTTTTTTGCTTTCCTCTGTCTCTTCTTTGCCAGGTTCCACATCAGGGCTGGCAGGGCCTTCTAGTTTAATTTCACACTCCATGTGCTCCACACCACCTGTGTGTGACACAAGAGGGGGGCAGGTCAGAGGAATGGGTCCTTTTACACTTGTCATCCTGCAAGAGGGAACCCAGGAACCTGCCACAGTGCCACCTGAACAAGACCAACAACGCTAGAGGATGACCAGTAGTGGCTATGTAGCCCTACCCAACATCCCAACTCCAATGGGCCGTGCTTTTCCCACTATCTGCCTTTCTCTGAGATTCCCCAGCCCAACCTTCACCCTTCAGCAGCTCGTCAGTGTCCAGGTCCCCATCCTTCTTGTCATCAGGGCCAAGGGCATCTGAGGGCTCAGAACCCTCCAGCCCTGCCTCGCCTGGGAGGCCTAGCCGTCCTCGCCGCTGGCGCCGCTTGTGCAGTGGTGACATGGTCAGGTTACGCAGCACCGCCATGCCAGTTTCTGTCAGCCACACACCCTCGAAGCGAAAGAACTGGGGCTCTGGACAACAGGGAAGAACATGTGACCCCTGGACGGAGGCCCAGGGAAACTAAAACTCCAAATTTCAACCCCTGGTCCCAGCTGAGACACAAACAGTGACAGACAAGTCCTGCCAGACTCTAAGAGCTGGAGATAAGAGCCACCGGAGGCTCTACCAGCGACTGAGGGACCCTGAGTTGAGTCTGTTACTGCAGAGACCCAGCTGTATCCAGAACCTAGTAACCACGGGTTCACCAAATGGATTCTCATGCTGACAAGGGATAGGAAGAACTCTACTTGCTGAATGACAGCACTCTGAGCCCTAGACTGCATTGTGGCAGAAAAGATGACCGTGTCCCCTTCTGTAAGAAGAAAGGTGTGCTCTCGTGAATAAAACTTTCCTAATAGAGAAGCTGACTTGCCTAGTAAAGATAGGACAACTTTGGTTCTAACCATAACTTTGCCACTAACTTGGTAAGTGACCTTAGGTAGGCCATTTACCCTGAGGATGGAGCAGAGGAGATGGTCTTAGCTGGTTTGGGTATTCAGAATCTCTGTGACTTACCTGGCTCTTTCACCTTCACAGGTACCAATTCTGGTGGGGCAACAGGTGCTGTGGGAAGGAGGACAAACCACAAGCAGTTTAGGGCATTGTCTCCAAGGAAGACACACTGTGTCCTCTTTGCTTCTTCCAAGCTGATACTCACCCACAGGCTTCACCACATAGGGCTGACAGGAAACACAGTCAAAGCCTTCATCAGCAGCCTGTTCCACTTCATCCTCTGTGAAAAGGCTCTCACAGCCAGCATGCATCCACCTGGGGGGAGGGAGATGGGGATGAGCACAGCAAAGCCAGCTAATACTAGCACATGAAGAGGTCATAAGGAGAAAGGGATGCCTCACCGTTCACAGTGGCGACACTGGATTAGCAGGTCTTCCTCCACATAGGGAGCATGACAGACAGGACAGGTCACCAGGCTGGCACAGGGCCCACAATGTGTGTAACTATTCTGCCATTCACAGTGGAAGCCAGGGGAGGCGGCCCCACACTGCATACAAGACACACACCTAGGAGAGGCAAAAAGACCTTCAACACCTACCCTAGTTTCCCAGAGGCACCCTCACTGAGAACCAAACCAGCAGGCTGGTCTTGTAAACATTGTATCTATTCTAAGGGAACCTCCTGTCTGACCCCTGAAAGACTCCCAAGGTTCTTACCACTTGCACTTCCAGCCACCCTTAGGCACAGTGAGCAGTGGAGGGTCCAGGCAGTACGTATGATAGCTAATGTCACAGTCATCACAGAGCAGCAGACGGGAAGGGTCAGAGGCCTGGCCGCATACCTCACACACGATGCACTCCACACAACGCCAGCCCTTTAGCAGCATCACCTTGGTGATCTGGTACAGAGAAAAGAGATGCCTCAGGTGTGTGTACAGGCAGGGGGACACAGGGCTTATATATCGGAAGGCCAGACCTCTGAAAGAAAAATTTATACAGAGCACTCTTTGCCCCCCAAAAAGTGCATCTCCAGAGGCTCCTGGGGTCTCTGATGAACAGAGACCCACCTCACTAGCAAGGCTCCCACCCTAAGAGTGAGATACACATCCTTCACGAATCAGACCCCCAAACTGATGACGCATCAAGTTCATTTCCCTCAACAGTTCCTCACCTTTTAGAACCTGTTACTAATACAAGCTAGTAAATGTTAGCAGTAGATCAATTAATTAATTAACTAATAGTTTTGGGAAAACCTCAAAAGACTGATTATGCCTTAGGTTAAAGATACTGCTATCTATTTGTGGATATGGAGTTAGTTTCGATTCTATGATCTACTTCCAGACTATACCATGGTTTGGTTTTGTTGAAACAGGGTCTCAACTATGTAGCTCTGGCTGTCCTGGAGCTCACTATATGGACCAGGCTGATCTTAAACTCACAAAAGATCTGACTGTCTCTGTGTGGCATTAAAGACATATGCCACCACTCCTAGCCACATACCATGTTTCCTACTAGTAAAGTTGTCCACATTTACACAATGAACTATATTATACCAGCAAGTTTTGCCTATGCAAAGAAACTACAAAGTCAACTGTGAATTCCCAAGCACAGCTAGTCAGTGACTTCCAAGAGCCATAGCCACTTTAAGAAATCGTGTGTGGGGATAAGATGGCTCTAAAGATAAAGGCCCTTGCCACCAAGTCTGATGACCTGAGTTTGATCCCTGGGATCCATCCACATGGTGGAAGGAGAGAAATGATCCCACAAATTGTCCTCTGACCTCCACAATTACACCCTGATACATGTACTCTTCCTTCCCCTACTATACACACCAGATAAATGTAATAAAATAATAAAAACAGTGAGGCAAGAATGAAGGACTAGGGGAATAAGGCAACAACTCTGCCTGTAGCCTGTACATCTTGGGCCCTGAAACTCACCTTGCTGTTGACACAGTAAGGGTGATAACACTGGGAACACTGAGAACAGGCCAAGAGGTGGCCCTCGGCCCCCCGGCCAAAGCTGCCACACACCACACACATGTCCTGTGGAAACACAGAAAACCAAATGTCCAAGCATGCTTCTGCCTCTGTCTTGTTGCCTTTCTGGAGGAGGAGGAGGGGTATGGGCTGGGGTAATATGGAAGAAGTCAAGGGTTCTTCTATTACTTTCCAGCCGATTCTCTGAGACAGGGTCTCTCAACAGACCTAAAGCTCACAATCTCAACTAAGCTGGCTGGCCAACAAGCATTCATTGGTCTCCTCCCCACAACACTTGAGGTTACAGGTTACAGGCATGGGTGGCCATATCTAGTTTTACATAGGTACTGGGGATTTGAACTCAGGTCCTCTTGCTTGCAAAACAATCATTACTGCTAAGCCTTGCAAGTATGCCTCTTTGCTGTCCCAGGTCCCAGACAAAGACCAGGGAGGCAATCAGAAGCCCATGTCATAGATGACACTTACTAAGTCACCAGAAGACCTTGCATCTCCCACTCAACTCACAAAAGCTGCACCTCCCTAGGATGCCCTCCTGGCCTTGTCAAGTAACAAGAAATACAGTCCAGCATCAGTAAATATAAGAAATCACAGGAAGACAAGCCAGGGTGAAGATTTGTCTGGTAAAAGCTGTATGTGACAAAATATACAGCCACTGCAAGATCATTTAGGCTCCTGAGACTACATTTCTGCCCTTTTCACTATTCGGCAATTGCCATCCACTTCCTCATTAGCAAAGTGGGTCCCTGATTTTTCCCACCCACCCTCGCAGCAAAGTAAGTTCACACAGATGTGTACACACACACAAACACACACACAGAGCTCAGCATGTCTACTTTCACCGCTAAAGCTGGGGTCATCCCAGTTCAGTACGGTACCTGCATTAGAACAAATTTGTCTGTATTAGAGAAGAGAACCACAGTATTCTGCATGGTGTCATCATCTTCCTCCTCCTCCTCCTTGCTAGGAGAACTATCAATATCAGCCACCTTAATAACGAGAAAGTTGTAGACTGTGAAGAGAAACCTGTCCCAGCTAAGCTGTCCTCTCTCCCACACTCAGGAAAGAGGTGTGAATTGCTGTCTAAGATGAAGGACTCAGAGGCAGAATACTCCAATTCCCCAGCTGGGGGGCCCAGCGGCAGAGGGTTCAAGAACCCTTGCAGCCAAGCGGTCAAGCCCTAGACTATGGGGGACGACTGACATGATTTTTAAGCTTGCTTAACTCTGAAGAATCATGTGAAGCAAGCCTGGCGGGGTGGGGGGTGTTTTGAAGAACCCATCCTTACTACCAGTGTCTCAATGGAGGAAGTGGTTGATTTCAGTCGAGCCCGTCCTCTCCCTCTTCCTCCATGTGCTCCTCCACGAGGCCGGCGTCTTCCTGGGAAACTACTGCTACGACCCTAAGTGAGAAAAGAGGGCCATTACAGCACCAAGTGTGGGTCCACAGGCTTGGAGGAAGAAAGATGACAGTGTTAACAGGTTTAAAGAGAAAAACAAAAACAAAAAAACAAAACAAAACAAAAAAAAAAAACCGGTGTCCTACTCAAAAGACAGGAAAGCAAAGTTTCCAAACAGCAACAAGTAGTGACCAAGCCAGGCCAATCTCTTCCAAGAACAGTGAACATGGGATATAGACAAAAACAACAATAAAAAATGAGTTAAGAGTACCAAGTTTGGGTCCCAATTCTATTTCTGAGTGACCATGAACCTGGGTAAATCATTTCCCCCTCTATGCACATGGTCGGCTAGGCAGAGCTGGACTGAAGGGTGTCTAAACGAACCCAGATAGCCAGGAGCAGAGGCAGCCAGGGCTGTGAGCATGCCCAGTACTGAAGAGCCTCTCACCTGTTTGATCCGTGACCTGGCTGGGGAGCTGCGCCGCCGCCCTTTGTCTCCCTCTGCTTTGCCTCCACTGATAGTTGTCCCAGTATCACACAACAGTGAGTCGTCAGTCTCTGGTAGTGAGTCAGTACAGAGGCGCAGGGAGCCCTCGTCTCGGGCTGGACTAACATCTGTAGACACTCCCAGCTCCATGGACAAGGAGCCGCCCCCCTCAGGATCAGGAGAGCCCAGCAGGGGCTCTGAACCAGGAAAACTGGCACTGGCATCGCCCTGGCTCAGATTAGAGATCTCATTAACGATGTCTGATTTGATGAGAGTAGGTGGCATGGGGGCCACTGGTGCACCAAGCTCCTCCTGCTCTTCACAGGGTGAGCCCTGCCCTGCCTGCTTGCAATCTGGGCCGTAGACCTCCATAGGGGTCACAGGGGTTAGCTCCTCAGGGTCCAGGAGCACTGGAGAACCTTTCAGTTCACTAGCCAAACTGCCAGGGCTCTGTCCGGTCCTTGACTGTGAAGCATTAGTATTAGCCCCACCTAGAGGGGTGGTGTCTTCTCCCAAGCCAGAGAAGTCATCCAAGGCAGGGGCAGGGCTGGGGGCAGGGCAAGAAAGGTCCCCCATAGGAGATGGCAGAGGACTGGTGGCACTGGGCTCCAAGGCTGGGCACTCAGGTTCTGGACCTTTCTCAGTCTCCATTTCATGCAGCTCAGCCTCATCCAAGACATCCACTACCTTCTGCACAGGACTCAATGGGGAGGGAAGAGACAGTGGCAGAGCAGGAGGTGAACACCGGGAAGGAGAAGAGGGTGGCGGAGACAAAGGATGCTGAAGGAGTGGGGAACAAGGTGGAGGCAGGGGTTCCATGAGGATAGGAGAAGCAGGCCCCATTGGGGAGCCTGGAGAGGGGGGAAGGATCATTGGGGGTACAGGCTCAGGGTCAGTGCAGTTAGCTTCTGGTGGAGGGCTGATAGGTGTCTCTAGGATGGGGGCAGCCAATGGTGACTCAGGGTCACTGTCCCCTTTGGCACCAAAGGAGTACTCTAACTCCCCCAAAGGAGACAAGGCTGGAGGAGCCGCAGCTGGGATAATGGGTGAGAGCGGAGGAGGAAGAGGATCTGAGGGAGAAGAGAAAAAGAGAGGCTTAGATTAGATGTGCCACCAAGTATCAAGACTGCCCTAGAGTAGGGGGACATTAACGTCTCCTTACCTGGTGGCATCAGCTGAGGTGACAAGGCTGGATCCCCCGATAGGGACAAGGGCAGTTCCTCAGGAAGTGGGGATAGAGGTGGTTCCCCAGGCTCAGACACGGCTGGCTCTCCAAGCATGGGGGATAAAGGTGGCTCCCCAGTTGGGGGAAACAAGGACAACTCTTTAGGTGCAGGGCACTGGCTTGGTTCCTCAGGAGGTTCTTCAGGTCGAGGAGATTGGTATAGTTCCTCAGGCTTGGGGGATAGGCAAGGCTCCTCAAGCATAGGGGACAGGCAAGGCTCCTCAGATTGGGGAGACAGGTGTGGTTCCTTAGGCTGAGGGGACAGATGCGGTTCCTCAGGCTGAGGGGACAAATGTTGTTCCTGAGGCACAGGAGACAAGTGTGGTTCCTCAGGCTGAGAAGATAGACACGGCTCTGCAAGCACAGGGGACAGGCATGGCTCCTCAGACTGCGGAGACAGGGGTAGCTCCTCAGGCTGGGGACAGAGTCGGGGCTCCTCAGGCTGGGGAGACAGGTATGGTTCCTCGGGCTGAGGGCAGTGTCTCGGTCCCTCAGGCAGTGGTGACAGGGGTGACTCTTCTAGTGGCAGGGACATTAGTGAGTCCTCTGGTGGTGGTGACACTGGGGAGTCTTCAGGAGGAGGGGACAGTCGTGAAGCCTCAGGTGGAGGTGATGTGGGTGAGTCCTCAGGGGGTGGGGACAGGGGAGATTCCTCAGGGGGGTGGGGACAGCCGTGACACCTCAGGCAGGGGAGATAAGTGTGACAGGACAGGCAGGGGAGAGAAGCGTGATACTTCAGGTGGGGGGGACATGGGTGAGTCCTCAGGTGGGGGGGACATGGGTGAGTCCTCAGGTGGGGGGGACATGGGTGAGTCCTCAGGGGGTGGGGACAGGCGTGATGCTTCTGGGGGTGGGGACAGAGGAGACTCTTCAGGTGGAGGAGACAGAGGAGACTCTTCAAATGGCGGGAACAAACGAGATGCCTCGGGTGGAGGGGACATGGGTGACTCTTCTGGTGGAGGGGACATGGGTGACTCTTCAGGTGGTGGAGATAGGCGAGATGCTTCAGGTGGGGGGGAGGTGGGCAATTCCTCAGGTGGAGGGGAGAGAGGAGATTCCTCAAATGGTGGAGACAGGGGTGAGGCTTCAGGCGGTGGGGACAGGGGCGTCTCTAGTGCAGGAGATGAAGGGGACTCCTCCAGTGGAGAAAAAGGTGACGACTCAGGTGGGGGGGACAAAGGAGACTCCTCAGGTGGTGGAGAAAGGGGGGATTCCTCAGTCGGTGGGGACAGGCGTGATGTCTCGGGGAGCATGGATTCAGGTGATTCATCAGGTGGTGGGTACAGGCGTGAGGCCTCAGGTGGTGGAGATGTAGGTGATTCTTCAGGTGGTGGAGACAGGGGTGACTCCTCAGGCGGGGGCAGCAGTGGCATCTCCTCATTTAGGGGAGCCTCCAACTGGGTTTCAAGTTGGGTCCCTGCTCTCCCTGTAGACATAACATATTCAATTGCTACCGAGCTCAGCTCTAACTCCACAAACAGTGCAGGGTCTGAGGCAAAGTGAAATCTGTCTCTTGCCACAGAACAAAAAATTAATTTCAGGGACCTTTAAGCCCTACTCACCTAGTGGTTTGGCTTCACATTGCAGGGGCCCCGGTTCCTTGGGTTGCATTGAGGTCACGTGCCCACCCTTTGGCTGCCCTTGGCATGCAACGTATAGAGCATCAGGCTCATCAGTGGGGACATCACCAGGCTCTGGGGGTGAAAATCTGCAGAGGGTACAGGGAAGCAGGCTCTGTGGCTCTCACCATCTAACAGCTCCTAGAGAGCACACTGGGACAAGGCATAAGCACTATGGATTGCACTGCTGACTGCCCACTGGCTTTTCATGGGCCCTGTCAGTCGCACCCTTTCGGATACCCGATCCCAATCTCAGTGTACACTGCTTACCTGCTGCAGACAGGCGGGTGCTGCTCAGCAACAGAAATGACAGGCTGATCTCCCTGGGCTTTATGACAATGGTGACAGAGCGAATAGTTCTCGAACCATTCAGAGTTCAGATTCAGTTCTGCTGAGCCTGCCCCACAGGCCCGACATACCCGGCATGTCTAGGGAAAGTGAGCATGCAAGACAGACACTAGTCAAACCACAGTTGAAGACAGGAGACACAGGACGGTAAAAGCAAGGCAAATCTAAAGATGCTGAAGAAGGTGGCATCAGAAGATACTCACCATACATTTCCACGAGTGAGCAGGCAGTTCCTCTATGGGTGGCTTTAAGCAGAACGTATGATATCCTTTGTCACACGTCTCACAGACCAACATCTTAGAGTCATTCCCAGGTTTCCTGAAGGGCACAAGACACATTATGAGATCTTTCCCAGCCTTGTTTTCTGTTCACACTTTGCATATGGCTACACATCAGCCCTCATACCCTTCCTACCTGCAGGCTTGGCACTCTTTGCATTCAGGGCACTGCCAACCAGCACGCTTGCGGGCAGTCAGAGCAGTGTCCAGACAGGCTCCATGATAGTGATGCCCACAGCTGGTACAGAAGAAGAGGTCACACAGCTCCCCTGGCCCCTCACACACTGCACAGCGAGCCTCCTCTGCAGTAGGAAGGGACAGTGTGGGTCAGCTACCAGTGCTCATATAACTGAGCACTGTAATATACAGCCATCAGGTATTCATGGACACAAAATAAAAAAAGAGCTACCAACTGCCCATTAGGTACTACTGTAAATACTGCAGATACCAGAATAAATAAATATAGGCAAAGTCCCTGTTCCAACAAAGATTGCATCCATCTTCCTGGGACAGAATGACTTTATGTCTTTGAAGAATGCTTTGTGGCCCACTTGGTCCTTCATTTGCTCTATTTCCAAAGAGTAGGATTTCTCACCCAAATGTGCAGCCCCCTCACTGTGGTCTGGGCAGAGCAGCTGCAGTGTTTTCATGGATAAGAAGGAACCACTGGCAGCTGCACAGGGAAAGTGGTAAAGCCGTGGACATCCAGGTGAGCGGCAAGGAATGGAGGCACCAAACCTGGTGCAGTGGGAGCAGCGCTGCAAGGAGGAACAGAGAGCCTCAGAGCCAGCCAGCTCTCTCTAGACAACAGTGCAGCCTTTCTCAGCATGGCACTCGGCCCTGATTCACAGCCCACCAGCCCTGCCTTCACCTCGGACTTACCTGTGAGATCCCTGAGAAGATGGCCTTGTCCACACCACATAGTTCTGGGCCCTCCTGCCCCCACACACCTGCTGACCACACAGCACACCAGTGATGTGCCCAGCAGTGCCCTTTAGAGATGGGAAGAAGTAGAGAGGAACAAATGAACACAGTGACCAGTAACTCAAGATTGCCCAGCTTCCACTCTGCTTCCAGACCCACCTCTCTCACTTACCTCCAGGTTCTCCTAGGTGGGCAGGTGTAAGGCCCTCAGGGAAACCAATTTGTGACAGGTCCTCACTGGGCAGCACTGCTTCAC
This sequence comes from Cricetiscus sungorus, assembly GCA_030556225.1. Lineage (NCBI taxonomy): Eukaryota > Metazoa > Chordata > Mammalia > Rodentia > Cricetidae > Cricetiscus > Cricetiscus sungorus. The sequence goes on along the minus strand of JANBXA010000031.1, from coordinate 4,597,311 downwards.
GGGGCCCCGGGTTTCCCCCAGAGGACACCTCTGGAGACCGGGGCCAGTCAAATGGCAATTCAAAGCACTGGAGCTCCCTCTGCCCATGCAGGCTGGGCTCCCCGCAGTTACAGAGAGCACATCGCCGTGATGGACCCCCACTGTGGACACACAAACATCAGCTCTATGCCAGGACCTGACAACCCCAAGACTGGCATACTCCTATATCCTACTCATTTCATTCTCTCACATCTGCTTCTGTAAAGCCCTAGACACCAATCAAACTTTTATGTGCCCAGAAAGTCCCATTTTCCACAAACAAGTTACCTGCAGTCATGAGGAGGCTTCTGAAGCCTGGGACTCCCAGAACTGGGGACAGAGACCTCCCCAACGCATAGGTTAGGAAGGTCTGGCTCAGTGGCACCTGGCTCCTCTGAGGCTGCAGGCCCATCAGCTGAATAAACAGAAGAGCACATGTCAGCCTGACTGAGATTACTAAGTTCACTCAACACATGCATGAAATTATCTAAACTCTCAGTGGCTCACAGAGATGCAATTGAAACTTGCATCTCAAAGAACAAAGTTCTTCAATTACCTGTCTATTACAGACTTAGTCAGGACTTGTGCCAGGACCAGAAATAAAGGGCTACCCATGAGGAGCCCAAAGCTGTCAGCACACTCAGAATTTGTCCAACCCACCTGCCGGTTCTGAATCTTTATCTTCACCAGGCGGCTTCTGGCTGTCCATCCCTCTCTCCGACTGGGCTGGGCCCTCTCGGGGAGACCTGTTGGTGCCAAAAGATACTCGTGTCCAGTAAGCTTCTCCAATGAGCCCTTTCCCATTATAAGAAGTCAGCTCATGGTAATTAAACTCTTAGACATCAGAGACAAACCTTGTCTACAAACCTCTATAGTAATGACAAGTAAAACCATTCTGTCTTATCCCACTACCCACTTCCTTCTCTCTTCCTGGATTCTCAGGGTATCTATTCTACTTTCCCACTTCCACCCTCCTCCATAACAGTTCCTAGGGCAATCACATCCAAGTAAAAATACATGGAGTTACATTTAGTACAATCAATTGTCGCATCTTAACTTCTGGGCCATATTCCTTGGCCTTTATCCATAGGTCTCGGATTATCTACCATTATCCTACAGTCCTGAAAGTAGCAACCTACCCTACCAGATAATCATGACCCAAAAGTCTCAGTTATGCCAAAATCCCTCTCTCAAAAGGCAAATCCCTAGGGTCTTGCAAGAGATTCAACACAGTACTAAACTAAAGGCTAGCTATGAATGGATCTCCACTGCTTTCAACAAAGACATCCCAAACACAACAGAAGGAGCCCTCAATTGCCAGGCATGAAACTCAGTACCACCACTGGCCCCGGCACTAAATAAGCCCTGGGTCTCACCTAGCATGAAGGCCTCAGGTTGTTGCCCTTAGCAACGCCAACTGCCCTTCTTTCTTAGATGCTCCTAGTAGTTAACAGAAGTGGGCCTTAAGAGTGACTGAGCATGTGTAAGCAGGCCTGGGGCTGAGCATGCTGGGAATTGTAGTCTCAGGAAGCACATTGCTACTTGGAGGAGGGCTAAATGAGGCAGGACATAACAGAGCAGAATAGTTTCCTTCCTCTTAAGTCAAACAGGGTTTCCAAATACTCGCAGAGTTAACGGTCCCTCTCTCCCTTCTCCGAGAGTCCAGCATATATCAAAACCCAATGAAATACACAAATCTTAATCTGAAAAACTTAAGACCCAAAGAATATTGGGTGAATTTTCCTTGACCTCCAAAGCAGCAAACTAAAGACTGAGAGGAGACAAGAGTAAGAATTACAGAGATGCCAGGCCTGGTGGCACATACAAAAATGCCATTTCCTGGGAGACAGAAGCAGAGGGATCAATGCAAGTTGTAGGCCAGCCTGATATACATAAAGAGCTCCAAGCCAGTGAGAGCTACATAGTTAAACTGTTCTAAACAGACAAGAATTACCAAGATTATAACTAGGAAAGAAACCCTACATCAGAGGGTTGAAAAGGATAAGTGCCTGCAGCTGTTGAGTGGGGTGGACCCTTTTCTTAATCAGAGTCTAGTGTTTCTAAAGAAGGTGAGGTATGGAGAATCCCAGAAAAAGAACTGTAAATAATAAAAGCCTGAGAAATTCATCTCCCATCTTTTCCTCTCCCCTTGTTTAGCCAGTCCTCTAAAACAGGACAGCAAATAATCTGGTTCATCACTTGGGTCTGAATAACAAAGGAAACACTCAAAGTGCCCAAGATCAGAAAACCAATTCCCCAGTGAGTGCAATATCCCTAAGTTCACAATTTCATTTCCAAATGTTGGCAATACTCCCCCTGAGCCATGTCAAAGTAAAGGATGCTACTTTACTTTCCTCCTGACACTCAGACCCTACCAGATAAGGGACACAAGGCTTCACCTGATTATCTATTACCTCCATTACCAAACTACCTCCTTCCCAAACCTCACACACAACAGTCCATTTAGAACAAAGCAGGATCCCTCCAAAGCCACCTGTAGGGAGTGGGAACTGGAGGTCAAGGTTCAAGCCAGGCCCACCTTCCTACTCAATGGTCACCCAAAGGTCCAAGAGGACTTCAAAGTTTTCTACATGTTTGCATCTTACCATTTTTTTCCTTATGGATCCTCCACCAACTTTGTTCTCAGAGTTGAGGCCAAGGGAGCCACAAACAGCAACAAATATAAAGCCACAGTGATAATACAGTGGGTAGGAGGAGGACCGCCTCACACAAGGCCAGAGGGACAAATTCCTCTGCCCTCCCCCAAACACAGCGTTCTCAGGCTGGTAAAGCTAGCACTGCCCAAGAAGGTACAGAAACTACCTTCTTCATCTAGCCTTGAGGAACAGAGTAGCAATGCCCTCCAAAGTAAGAGTCCCACTCATGGAGCTATGGGAGGTAAAAGACTGAACAGCAAAGAGCAAATGGTCCTTTTTCTGTACCATAGTCAGGACACAAGCCTGTAGTCCAGCATCTATACCAAAATACCAAGTGCCATAGCAATCAAGTCCCTGGAGGCATTTAAGCAAATAAAGGCAAAGGTTTCCCCCGGTCCCATCATTCACAGCCAGTAAACACAGACACACATATACATCCCAAGGGGGTTTTCCCTGGATCGAAACTAGGCTAGTACCTGGGCCAGGGTCCCTCTGTTCTAGTAGCTGACACTTCTTAGTCTTAAATCTAAAAGGCTCAAAGCAGCAAGAAAGAAGGCAGAGATTTACTCAGCCACTCTCCTCCCTGTATTCACCCTAGACCAATAGATTTTACTCCATTTTCTCTGCAAGGGAGGAAATGGAGGCTTGGAGGGGTGAAAGGCTGGAGCAGGCCCTTGAGTGAACAGCTCTTCAGTGGGACTCAGGACTTCCTGGTTCCCAGCTAGAGAATCAAACCGCACCTCTCTCCACCCCCATTTTCGGGCAGCCCTCTAGGAAGGATCCAAATAGTAACACATTGTCCCTGGGACAGGTCAGCCTAGGGGTAGCCAGAGCTAACAAGGTACAGTGCCACCTAAGAAAGTCATTGGAGAACAGACAACAGACTCAGAGACCACAGGTGACAGCTCACCCTACTCTACCAACCTTCTGCCACCTCTCAAATCTCTCAAGGACAGAAGCCCTACTTTCCCCTTTCTGAGACAAGACTCAAAGAGATCTAGCAAATGTATTATGGAGGGGTGAAATGAAGGAGCAAAATGCACTAGCCAAATCCCTGCTGGTCAATATGACAGGTGTGAGAGAGGCTGTTCCAGCCCAGGGCCCAGAGGCTGAGGCGGGAGGTTCATGCTGCACCCTTCCTGCTGTACATACACACCCCTTCTCCCCAGCACCTCCTACCAGGGGTGGAAACACTGGCTTCCAGCAGAAAAGAGCACAAATAAAGTCATTTCTCCAGCAAAGAGGTACAAGCCTCACATTCTGCAAGGCTGGGACAGCATCAGAGAACTATGTGCCACTCGGTAACCAGAAAAGCATTGTAGAGATCTGGTGGGGCTTTCAGGATTGGCCAGGGACTCATGGGCAGCTAACTCTCTACACTAGGCCCAGAGAAAGCAGGAGACAAAAGCCATTTTTTTGCAGCCCACATTCGTGAAGAACAAATCTCAACAGCCTCCTCTATAATCCCCTGGAGATTATGTCCATCCCGAGAGGAGGGGAGGCAAAGCAGGTTAAGACACCACTAGGCCTTGCTGGGGTCACTTTGCTAGGCAGGGGTAGTTTCAAGTTGAACAGCAAGGCAGATCTGCCCCAGCCACCCCCTTCATAGCACCAGTTTCCACCCACCCTCCCCTTGGTGAAGGACCCAAGGCTCCTTGGCTTTCTCAGACTGTTTTGGGTGCCCGGCTAGGTAGGAACAACACTAAAGTCCAATCTGGCAGTAAGCCCGACCTAGCAGTGGCACCCCCGCCCCGGGTTGCTCTGTCCCAAGGAACCCTGGAGGGTGGGGGTGGGGGACAGAAGCCTGGATTGGTGCTGGCATCAGGGCCTGGGTCCTAGTTTGGTCGAACTCCCTCAACACGAAAATAAACAGGCAGAGAGGCTACCTGGACATGTTCCCAAACTCCTGTAGTTCCCTGAACCCCCGTATCTTTAAAGAGGCACACCCCAAGAAACCAGGCCTCAGTTCTGTCTTAGCGGCTGGCTCAGGTTCTCCTGACAGACCCCGCCAAAGGAACCCTCCCCAGCTCTGGCAACCCCTTCTCCAACCTAAAGGCCAACACCGGCCAAGATAGTCCATCTGGCTGTGCCCCCAGTCCAACCCTTTCTGGGCACAGGCCGGGCGGACTTCACTCACCTCTTCACAGGGCGATCCAGAAATCTTCATCCGAGAACATGGCCAGAGCCCGGGCCGCTCCCCGACCTCCAACCGCCAGAGAGATCACAGCCGCCCCCCACTCGGGGGGGCTTAAGGGGGCCAAGAACGGTAAATCCAGGTCGGAGTGGCCACCCTTCCCCCGAAGGAAAAAAAAAAAAAAAAAAAAAAAAGCAAGAAGCCAAGAAGGGTTCTCTGCCTCGGGTTCCAGCAGTTTAGGTTTCCATGGACAGCCCCAGGGCGGCGAATCCCGAGCGGACACAAAGAGAGCACCGGTGGCTTTGATCTTGGGCAAACAGGCTCCGTATCCGCGTCGCCGGGCGGCCTCGCAGTCCTAGGGCCCGGCCAGCGCCCCGGCCGCCCGCGCCGGGCTCGGGCGGAACGTCGAGGCTCTCCAGATGGAACGTCGAGGCGCCTCCCCAGCAGCCCGGAAGGAATGCCGCGCCGCGCCGCGCCGCGCGCCGGGCCCGGATGGAACGTGAGCCCCTCGCAGTCGCGCCGAGCCCCTCTCCCCGCCCGGCCGGCGCCCCGGGGCCGCGCGAGCTACGGCGACGCGGAGCCGGCGGGGCCGAACCTGACACACACCCAGCGGCCGGGCTCCGCGACCCCGAGCGTCCCCCCTCGGCGGCTTCGAGCCCCCCACCTTCTGCTCCCCCCGGGGAAGGGAGGAGGGTTGGTGGGCGAGGAAGAGGAAGGGGCGGGCGGTGCGAGCCCTCTGCCCGCTCCCCTCCGGCCGCTCCAGGCCCAGCGCTCGCCTCCCTTCCCCTCTGGCTTCGGGAGCTGCCCCGCCCCCGGCCTGGCCGGCTGTGGTCCGCAGCACCCCCTAGACCCCCGGCAGGCTATGATCGCGGGGGGTCTAGAGGTGCATGGTCCAACCCCGGCTCCCGGCGCCGGGGGGTCAGGAAACTGAGCGGAAAGTGGGGAACGAGGCAGCCATTTGCAACCGGAGAGGAAAGTAGTGCAGCGCGTTGCCGCTCCGCCTCCCCCCCTCCGCCTCCTGCTCGGCCGGTAGGGTGGTTCCTGCGAAGAGGCTGTTTCCTCGCCAGAGATCGGGGCAGCGGTCGTGGAGACTCGAGGAGCGTCCGGCGCGAGGTCCAGGGGGGGCCTTTGGCCTGGGGAACCCCACTCCCGAAGGGGAGAAAGAAGAAGAGGCCCTATTTTGTGTTGGAGCGGGGCGGCGGAGGGATACAACCCTCTTGGAGGAAAGGCTGTGACTCTGCAGTTCTACGCACACGCTCCGGGATCCCTCCGCCGCGGGTTAACCCCTACTGCGCCAGGCTGGCTGCCGGGCAGACACGTGGGAATAAAGCCCCCCTCTTCGCCGCCTCGGCCCAGGAAATGCCTCCTTTACCTTCTAGGTGGTGAAACGAGGATTCTGGCCACTTCTTAATTATGTTTCATAAAAAGAGACTGACCCTTGGAACTCTTTGCCTTGGCTGGGGGACAATCATTGCGGGGGGGGGGGTAATGGAAAAAGAGCCTGGAGATTGGCCGCTGCTCGGCATCCTGGGAACTGGAGTCCGCAAATGGAGAAAGTGAGGCACGGCTCCTGGCGCTGCAAAGGGTGGGTTCTTGCCACGTTCGGGGGCCGGAAGAGAGCTGGACGAGTCTCAGGTCTTCTAACTCCAATACCCTTTCGGGTGTAAAGACTATCAGTGTCCTCACGATCCCCAGACACCACTTCCCTACCAAAATATTTATCTGTATTTAATTTTTCCCGAAAATCTTCTGAACCTGTCTCCTCATAAAAAAACAAAAAAACAAGAACAACAACAACAAAAAAAAAAAAAAAACTAAGCTAAATACCGTGCTTGTTGGCTGGAATACTGTTAATCTGGGTAAGACCTTGGCAAGTGCTTGCACCCTAAGTCTAATAGGAAAAATAGAATTTCCTTTTCTGCATAGACTATACATGGAGTAAACGATTTGAGACAAACTAACTGTGTACTTGATACTTTATATCATCTAAGTTTTTCCTCACCAGCATGGGAAATTATGTCCATATTACAGATGAAAAGATTGAGGCTAAATTAGAGGAAATCACCAAGGAATCACCCTGAGAAGTTAACCCATAATTCAAACCAAAGGCAACATTTTCCCCATAGATTTTAAAAAAAAAAAAAAAAAAAAAAAAAAAAGATTTAAGGGCCAATGAGATGGCCTGGAGGTAAAAGGCGCTTACCGCCAACTAAGCTGAAGACCTGGGTTTGATCCCTGTGGCCCACCTACTGGAAGGAGAGACCTCATTGCAAGCTGTCCTCTGATCTTTACATACTCATTGTGCCCACACTTACAAGCACACATGATAAATAAATGTAATTTTAAAAGTTAAGAAGGAAAAGTGGAAAGCTGATACCTTTACAGGGAAAGTATCACATGATTCACTCTGATGGAAATGTGCTGTATCCACACGAATATAGCCATTAGATACATGTAGCTATTGAGTACTTTGAAATGTTGGTAGGTGGTGCAACTCAGTAACTTAATTATAACTATGTTAACCTTAGCCATGAGTGACCTTCCATATTGGACAGTACCAATTGATCGGGCCATGGTCATAGGAAGATCAGTAGTAGACACATGCTGCTATCCATACCATACATTGGTGTCATGTTTTCTAGTCTGATCACTGAAGCCTGGTTCAGCAAAATTTTTTTAAAAGAAACTTCAAGTGACCCTACAACTGTCTCAAGCTACAGTAGAACTAGTTTAACGGGGAATTGAAAAGTGGAAGGCACCTCCTTACTCTCTGTACCAAAAAGGAGAGAAAAGTAGGCCCTCACTAACAGATTCATCTGTGATTCACTACCCTGACCATTATATATATTACCTCAATTCTCACGTTTTGTTTTCAGGGGTTGTTTTGTTTCTTAGACAAGGTCTTATGTACCTGGAATCTGCCATCTAGACAAAGCTACCATCTAACTCAGATCCATGTTGCTTCTGCCTCCTGAGAGCTGAAATTAAAGATATGTACCATAACCTGGCCCCTCATTCCCCACTTTAATCCTCTGAAACAGAGGCCAGAAGAGGGCATGAGCCCCTAGAACTGGATTTACCAACTGTTGTGAGCTGTGTGAGGGCTGAGAACCAAACCTAGGTCCTCTGCAAAAGGCTTTTTTTTTTTTTTTTTTTTTAAGTGTACATGTGTGTATGTGTGTATGTCTGTTAATGTGGCATGTTCCTGAGATTAGGACCATGGAGTTACAAGCAGTTGTAAGCTGCCTGATGTAAGTGCTGGGAATTGAACTCAGGTCCTCTGTAAAAGCAATACATGTTCTTAACCCTGAGCCATCTCTCCAGCTCAAAGCTTCTTTTTCTAATACAAGGTATTAAGCCGAGTTTGGCACTGCAATGCTATATAATCCAGTAATGTAAAGGCAGGAGGAAGATCAGGACTTCAAAGTCATCCTCTGGGCTGAGATGGCTCAAGAGATAAAGTAGTTTGCTACGAAATGTCTTCATGTCCAGGACAGTGGATGGAGAGAATCAATTCCTGAAAGTTGTCCTCTGGCCTCCACACTTGTACCACAGTACACACACACACACACACACACACACACACAATCCTATCAAAAGAACATAAAAATAAATACCAGGCTTGGTGGCACCCATCTACTGAGAGGATTAAGCAACACCAGCAGAGCCAAGGCCTATCTAGATTTACTTAGTGAGACCCTATTTCAGTGTACTCAGGGCCAGAGTGATTGTCAGCAGTTAAGGGCACTCACTGGTTGATCTTCCAGCTGACTTAGGTTTGGTTCCCAGAACTTTCTTAGATGCTCACAACCATCCTTAACTCCATTTCTAGGAAATCTGATATGTTCTTCTGGCCTCATAGGGCACAATATATGAGTAGTACACAAATGTACAGATAGGCAAAACACCCATACAGTAAAAATAAATTTTTTTTTTATTGTTGTTTTTTTCAAGACAGGTATTTTCTGTGAAGCCCTGGCTGTCCTAGAAATTACTCTGTAGACCAGGCTGGCCTCAAACTCAGAGATGTACTTGCCTCTGCCTCCTAAGTGCTGAGATTAAAGGCATGTGCCACCACTGCCCAGCTAAAAATAAAATCTTTTTTTTTTTTTTTTTTTTTTTTTTTATCGAGACAGGGTTTTTCTGTGGACTTGGAGGCTGTCCTGGAACTAGCTCTTATAGACCAGGCTGGTCTTGAACTCACAGAGATCTGTCTGTGTCTGTCTCCCAAGTGCTAGGATTAAAGGCATGCATCACCACTGCCCAGCCTAAAAATAAATCTTAAAAAAATTCAAGGGGCTGGAGAGATGGCTCAGAGGTTAGGAGCACTGATTGCTCTTACAGAGGTCCTGAGCTCAGTTCTCAGTATCCACATGGTGGCTCACAACCATCTGTGCCCTCTTCTGATATACAGGCAGAACACTGTGCACACAATAAATAAATTAACCAATTTTTAAAATAAAATTCAAAAAGAACTCTCTAGAGGGCTGAATAGATAGCTTAATGAATAAAAGACACTGTCATACCTGAAGATCTGAGTTCAACCCCCAGGACCTACATAGAGAAGAGAATCAACTCTTGCAAGTTGCCTTCTAACCTCCATTGAAATGTTAAGGTATGCCCACACACATATTTTTAAAATATTTTTAAAAAAAGGAATAGCTGGGCAGTAGTGATATGCACCTTTAATCCCAGACTTTGGGAGGCAGAGACAGATGACCTCTGAGTTTGAGGCCAGCCTGATCTACAGAATGAGTTTCAAGACAGCCAGAGCTACACAAAGAAACCCTGTCTCAACCAAAAAACTAAAAAGGGACTGGAGCTATAGTGGCAGAGTATCTGGCTAATATGTGACATCATGATACATAGGCTAGGATGGCCCTCTTCCTCCATTTTCAAAATGCTGAGACTGCAGGGGTGTACTACCATACCTGAAGCCGACTTACTTCACAAATGGGAAACAGGCTGACTGAGTACTTCAGCTTCCCACACTTGGCAGAGGTCTTTGTTCTCTATTATGCTGTAGTGCCTCTTAGGTAACCCTTACAACTCCTTTTGGGGATGAATTTGTGGGGCTGGGTGAGTAGTCAAGGGAAACAAAGACAGGAGCTGGAGAGACAGCTCAGCTTATACAGAGGATCCATGTAGATTCCAATACCCATGTTCAATGACTCACTGCCTAGGTAACTACAGCTCCCAGGAATGCCTCTGCCTCTTCAGGTACCTGCACTCACATGTACACCCCACACACATAATTTTGAAAGTACTATAAAAAAAGACCCACCCTTACTAACTGAAATACCCACTCTACTGAAACAGTGAATTATATAGGGCAGAAACAAGTCTTTGACACCTAAAATATAGCACAGTTCCAAAGGTGTGTAAGGTACAAAAAGATAAGCAAATAAATATCAAAGAGAGTGGAAATAGAGGCTAGAAGTGTGTGATTACCCAAGAAAATTAAGAAAAGTAAAAAGTAACGTGCTTGGCGGATATTAGTTCTGCTACCCCTCATGTCTCTAGTCTCTATATAATGGTGTTTTCTTTTTTATCAGCAGAAATGAAGGGCTTCCTCTGTCCTCAGGTGTAGCAAATGTCAAGGTCCCAGGACAACAGCTAGTTAGCATATGGCAGCTGGCCACTAGAGGGCAGTATATCTGTAGTTAAGGGGGGTCTTCAGAACTCACAAACTTAGATGGGTGGGGCAGCACAAGAGAAATTGGTGAAGTATGGAAAATACTTTGAAAAATGGCAAAATAGATGAAGAAGGCAAGTAGTTAAATCTTAGGGTAGGGGTCCTGAGTAATCAGGGAGTAAGAAAAGATTCCATACTAAATATTGAAACCATTGCTCCTCAGCTCTCCCCAGACACAGAGAAGTCAACAACAAAATTTCTTAGTTTATTTGCAAATACACACTGTCACCCCAGGAGTCAGTTCTACTTCAGAACTGCCAAGCAACCAATGCTCTTACCTAATCAACACCCAAAAACTACCCAGGAGGGTGGATCCTAGATAATCAGAGCTCAAGATTCATATCATATCCAACTGTGCATATTATAAAAGTTAATTTTAAAAAAACAAGGAATTAGAAGCCAGTGTCCATGAGACATCTTGCCCCTTTGTAAACATTAACAACCAAGTTACCAGAACTTGGGATGAGTGTGCAAAAATGAGGGCACCACACAGTATGCCCACAGGGCCAGGAACATAGTTGGCAACCACACGAGTTAAGTCCTGAGGGTCTGTCCCTGACTGCAGGCTGGAATATGCCTACAGCAGAAACAAGAGAGTTCACAAAGATAACATCGGCGGTCTTGCCCATAAGAATTCTCCACACAGGCGATTTCCTCAATGACTTTGATGAAAATATCTTGAGTTAACTACAAGGAATAGGCAGATTTAGAGGTATGTCAATTGGTTCAGTGCCAATACTACCCAGCCCTGAGGCAAACACACCACTCCCTCGCCATCCCAACCACCAAGCAATGTGTAAGGAAGACACTGTCACCAAGTCTAGACTTTAGGCTCAGCACCTGATTCTCTCTAGCAGATGATTCCATAAACATAGCACCCCAGGACTCTGCTAGCTTCTTCCCTTGAATTACCTGCACCTCTCTGGAAGCAAATTTGGAACATAAAGATGGAAGGCAGATAACAATACCTGTAGACTAGCACATGCCTTTAATTCCAGCACTGGACTGTGAATTCCAGACCGCTCTAGTCTATAGAAAGAGTTCCAGGACAGGCTCCAAAGCTACAGAGAAAAACCCTGCCTTGAAAAACAAAACAAACAAAACAAAACAAAAAAAAAAAAACGCACAATGTCTGCAAGCTCTCTGAAACTTCTTTAAAATTTAGATTTCCTCTTGACCTACACACCCCTCCCCCAAGGTTTAATTAGGGTGAGGTGAGAAAAAAATACATGTAAACAAAAGCATGATGGGTAAATGTAAGACTGAAGCTTGAAATGGGGGATTGTGGACAGGGAGTTAAAAGGACAGTCTGAACTACATGGTAAAGATCCTGTCTCAAACACAGCCAGGAAGGACTACAGTTTGACTGATCCCTAGTACAACTTACTTTCCTTTGTCATGAGCAGTAGAGGTTTACACACTTGTCTGGAGAGAGATCTGCCTTGTTCCCCACAAGCACCACAGGCAGCCTGTGATGAAACAGCAGTTACTATTGTATGATTATAAGAGCCCTTTCCCTGGAATGTAAAAAATAAATTAATATTTTTTTTAAAAAAAAAAAAAGCCCTTTCCCATTCTCTATGAACCCCAACTAATCTAACTACAGCAAGGCTAGGTGATTCCCCAAACAAACCAGACATGATCTATGTCCAGCCTCCTTGAAGAATCCACATGTTTGCTTTCTTCCAAACCCTCAAGCCCACACTCTATTTCCTGGAACCACTTACCGAGTTTCACTGTGGCCTTCATGTAGCTTTTGGTACAGGCTCTTAATGATTTGGAAGCTTCAAAACACAAGAGATAGAGCTTTAACCTCAGTTCTAGGATTATTGTTGAGTCTTCTAAGCCCCATTCAAAATCTTAGTCACGCACCTATGCAGAGAGGTGACAGAATACACAAGCATGTAACCATGGACCCCAATGATGAATGAATAGGGCAGAATGCTGTACTCATCCAGACAAGAAACAGAAAATGACTACTAAGAGCCACACCATTCAAATGGCTTAAGCTGGTGGGACAGCATACAGTTGACCTTCTCAGGGACATTCCTTGCTCCCATTCAACAAGTTCTTTTGGCAGGTTCCAGTGCACCTTGCACACTGTTAACAGATAACATTTTTTTTTCACACTATGTCACACATGGACCACACAGACCACAAGACTTTATGTAGGGCTGAACTGCAACATTTGGACACCCTACCCCAACTGGTACCTGCCCAGCTGTATCCACTAGATGGAGATGAAATTCATCTTTGCCAAGAGTCACTGGCTTGCTGTAAGCTGGAAAAACAAAGAGGAAAACTTCTTGACTGGGAGGGGCTTTGTAGGACCAGTGATGTGTGTTGCTTTATATCCCTGACCCTGAGTGTGACAAAGACAGACTAGTTCCAGGGAATTCTCCAGGAAACTGGAGAGTTAGGCTAGGGTTCTTGTTGTCCTCATCTTTAGTATAGTACATTCTATACTGCCCCGGGCTAGAATCTTACAAATTCCATTCTCTAGACCATCGGTTCTCAACCTATGGGTCACAAACTTTTGGAGGGTCAAATATATATCCTGTGTATCAGATATTTGCATTACAACTCATAACAGTAGGAAAATTACAGTTATGAAGTAGACAGGAAATAATTTTATGGTGGGGGAACATGAGGAACTGCACTAAAGGGTCACAGCATTAGGAAGGCTGAGAACCACTGCCCTAGACACTCGCAGGATTCCCAGAACTGATCTGATTAACACATAAACAAATCAGCCCCTTGGTAACAAAGAAATATCAAATTATGGAGTTGGAGAGGGCAACCAGTCTATCTAGATTCCATCTCCTTCACACTAAAGAACACTACTCACTATTCTCCACTGTAAGACCGTAGCCTTCCAGGAATTCGTCTTCCACAAATTGATGTGCCAAAGATGTCTTCCTTTTAAGGACCAGAGATTGTTGTAATACAATCGTCCACCTATATACACACCTTTTGTCTTTTTGGACTGTGGCCAGGACCAAAATGCATCCCAGGTCAGCTTCCCAGTCAGTTTAAGACCCCCATGCAATGCGACCCCTTGGACTATTGCAACCAACATCCTTACGCGTTGATTCCACAGCATGGGATGCATTCAGTAGCGCCACAGGAAGCCTTTCCCTGCCCAACCCCACTTCACCCTTTGGAAGATTCACGACTCCTCAGGATCTAGTGCACCAGATCCTTGCAAGTGTCTGCTGTACACAGACCTCCACCGCGCCTTCAAATGCCGATCCCAGCCCTGCTCCCAGAGTAACGCGGGGACCACTGATACAACCACAGCCAGGTCCACTTTAACCCTTGAGCGCTCCTCTTCCAACATCCCTCCACTCTTCCATTGCCTGGCAGCACACCCGACTTCCTCCCAGGCCACATTGGCTCCTCGTGACACGTCCCGCGACAGCGCGCCTCTTCTGGCCACAAAGCAACGGTGCCACTGCTGGTGCTCTCGAGAGGATGGAGACTCACCTACGCAGCGGTACCCGAGGATTGCCACCTTCCTGTAGCGCACCAGCGGCATGACAAGGCGCCGCCCCGAGGGCCTCCTAGGAGCTCGAGCCGAGAGAGCCCGAACACCAGCAGAGGTTTAGGCGGCAGTGGAGCCGGGGAAGGACAGCAGTTCACCAAAGCTACGCCCGGTGAGCGCAAGGAAAACCAAAACAAGCAGCGCGCCCCGGCAGCCCACGTGATCACAACACAGTGGCTCTACTCAAAGGAGCCGGGCGCCAGGGGCGGGGGAGGGAAGGAATACCCGGCCGGGCGGCTCCCGGCTCCGCCCCCCAGGCTGCTCCCCATTGGTCCATTAGAATGAGGGCGGGCGGAGTCTACAAGGAGGGACCGGTGGGCTTCACGTGGAACGAGAGCGTTGGGAGCTGCGCATGCGTAGACCTGAACCCGTTCATTCATAAAGAGAAAGGATCTCGGGGTCCTAGAGGTACTTTCCCATTTGCAGCCTAGCCAAAGAGGCTAGATGAAAAAAGCACCAGTTGTGAAAATACAAAACGAAGAGGAAAATACCTGCGTAGTTGACTGTTACTAATTTTTGGTTTTGTGCTTTTGAGACAGGGTCTCACCTTGTAACCCTGACTGGACCATGCTGGCTTCAAATTCACAGAGATCCACTTGCCTCTACTTCCCCAGTACTGGATAAAAGGGTTGCAGCACTACAAGTAGCTTTGAGATGCAGGTTTTGATGAAAAGATTCTAGGCCTCTGAAGCAATGGTGGCACAAGTTTTTAATTACAGCACTCAGGAGGCAGAGACAGGCAGATCTCTTGAGGTCTATAGAGTGAGTTCCAGAACATCCAGAACTAAACGAAGAAACCTAGTCTGGGGTGGGGATGGGGGGTTAAATAAAAAGAGGTGATTCTAGGCCTCTGTTTTCTTTCTTTTTTGTTTTTGTTTTTCCAGACAGGGTTTCTCTGTGTAAGAACCCTGGCTGATCTGGAACTCAATTTGTAGACCAGGCTGGCCTTAAACTCACAGAGCATCTGCTCTAGCTCCGGAGTGCTGGAATTAAAGGCGTGGGGCCACCACCATATGGCTAAACAAATATTTTTTGATCTCAGACTCGAGAGTTAAGGCAGGAGGATGTTGTGAGTTCAAGACCAACCTGGGTTAAACAATAAACAATTTTATCAACCCACCCAAGACTCATATGTAAGGGAAAAAAAAAAAAAAAGTCAGGCTTAGTGGCCTAGGCCTATAATTGCAGGATTTAAGAGGTAAAGACAGGAAGGTCAGGAGTTCAAACTCATTATGGCCTTAGCTACGTCGTGATTTTGAGCCCAAGAGACGTTGTCTTAAAAAAGGAAAAGAAAAGAAAAAGAAAAAAGTCTATTGAGTATGTTCTACAGGCCCTGGACCAAACACTGTCCCAGTTTGCTGAAAGAGATAAACATAACAGACAAGGTCTCTGTTTCCCTGGCATTTAAATGTATTCATAGAGGTTGGAGTTATAATAATGGCAGGCATGAGGCCTGCCTTTTGTTCAACACCCAGAACACATGGGCGAGCTCGGACAAAGACAAAGCAGGGACTGAAGAGATGACTCAGCACTGGCTGTTCTAGAGGATTTGGGTTCAATTCCCAGCACCCACATGGCAGCTCACAACTCTCTGAAACTGCAGTTCCAGGGGACCCTACACACTCGCACAGACATACATGCAAACAAATAACCAATGCACATAAAATGAAAATAATTTTAAAAAGTTCATGCCTTGCTGATGTATAATAAGCATCATTATCATAATTGACACTGGGTTTTGTGATACACATCTTTGTTTGTATTGAGTTTGATGTTTTGTTGTGTTGAGATAGGTTTTCTCTGTGTAACTTTGTAAGCTGTCCTCGAACTCACAGAGATTACCTGCCTCTGCCTCCCTGTGCTGGGACTAAAGGCATGTGCCACCATGCCTGGTGAGACAGGGTTGGTTTTTCTGTGTAGCTTTGTAGGCAAGGCTGTCCTTGAACTGACAGAGACACACCTGCCTCTGCCTCCCTAGTACTGGGTATTTTTTGTTTTGTTTTGTTTTGTTGTTTTGTTTTTGAGGCAACGTCTCACTATGTAGCCCAGGCTGCCCTAGAGCACTCTTTGTCATAGACCCTAGTCTTGAACTCTCAGAGATGCAGTTGCCTTTGCCTTTCTAGTGCTGGCCCAGAAAAACAATGTATCTTTCTCAGGGATCTATGGGTTGAAATAGCTACTCTCTTGTTTGCTGTCCTGTATTTGCTAACCCGGCTAAAGTCTCAATGGAAGTAGAAAGTCCAGAAGGATCTTGAGTATCTAGGCCTGGGTGCTATCTATCAGCTGAGTCAGACTCTGTCTCTGCCCCAACCCCCACCCCCTCATGTGTCTTTCATCAATGAATGATCCAGCTGGAACTGAACTTCCCAACAAGGAGGTAAAAACACAGAAGAAGGCAAGAGTCTCTTGGGCTTTTCGTCCTGGAGTCCATCCAATAACAAGACTTCCTCCATGAATTACTGAAAAAAGGCACAGATTCCACCCCCCACCCCCAATTCAAGTGGTGAGATAGACTATTTGTTGACAAGAATGGAGGACTATTGTAGCAATTCATTCTTTCTCCTTATTTATTTTGTTTTATGTGCACCGCACATGTGTTATCCTGCAGGTATTTATGTGCACTACATGAGGCTAGGTTATCGGCCAGTGAGCCCAGGACTCTTCCTGTTGCCTCTCCATTGCTGAGATTACAAGAGCAGGACTCCACATGCAGTCTTTGGCCTGGCGCTGGAGATCAGACTCAGGTGCTCATACTTTCGGGTTGAACACACTACTGAACCACCTCCCTGGCCCTATTGATTTTGGTTGTACTTTAGTATTTTGATTGTACTTTAGTTTGTTTATGTGTTTGCTTTTGAGACAGGTCTCTTGTTACCTATCTTGGTCTCAAATTTGCTGTAAAACTGAGAATTGGCTTTGAACTTACAGGCCCAAGTTGGCCTAACTCAATGAATCTCCTGCTTCAGCTTCCTGAACAGGGCTACTAACTACTACCTACTACACCTGGTTTTGTGTGATTAGCAGACAGCAGGCCTGCCACCATGCTAGAACTCAAACAATCCTTTTTTTTTTTTTTTTTTTGGGTTTTTTGGTTTTTCAAGACAGGGTTTCTCTGTAGCTTTGGAGCCTGGAACTTGCTCTGTGGACCAGGCTGGTCTCAAACTCAAATAATCCTTTTAAAGTTAAAACTTCATTCATTTATCTACTCAAATAATTCCGTCTTTGAAGCCTTCTGACTGTGTCAGCAGACACCGATAGTCTCAGTTATTGCCTTAGTTGAGGCAGGAGGATCTCACTGGTGCTCAAGGCTAGCAAGACAGCAAGAGTTTCAATTTGCACATCAATCAGAAAGGGGAGTGGTATAAAATATCCTTAGCACAGTATAAAGCCTACTGATATTTGCAGAGCCTGATAAGTAGTCACAGCACAGGAAGTCCTGTATCCAACCTCTTCTTTTGTGTTAATTCACCTTGTTTAAATCTTACAGTACCCTCTGTTTTCCAGCCCTTGTCCAGCACTTCCCCATGGCCTCTTTCTTAAGAACAGGACTCAGGTGTTATAAACACTGGCAGCTCACAACTGTCTGTTATTTCCAAGGTACCTAACACCTTCACACAGACATACATACAGGGGAAACACCAATGCAAATTAAAAAAAGAAAGAAAGAAAGAAAGAAAGAAAGAAAGAAAGAAAGAAAGAAAGAAAGAAAAAGACAAAGAAACACAATTGATAAGAACCTAGAAGTACATATATGCTCTGTGAGTTTTTAGATTTAGAATCACTGTCCCATGAAAAACAGTTTAAAAGTGACTGCTGGGCCGGGTATTGATGACACATGCCTTTAATCCCAGTACTTGGGAGGCAGAGGCTGGCAGATCTCAATGAGTTTGAGGCCAGCCTGGTCTAGAGATTGAGTTCCAGGACAGGCTCCAAAGCAATACAAAGACACTCTGTCTGGAAAAAAATAAAACAAAACAAAACAAAAACAAAAACAAAAAAGGCAAAACAAGGATCTGGAGAGATGGCTCAGAGGTAAGAGCACTGACTGCTCTTCCAAAGATCCTGACTGAGTTCAATTCCTAGCAACCACATGGTGGCTCACAACCATCTGTAATGAGGTCTGGTGCCCTCTTCTGGCC
This sequence comes from Cricetiscus sungorus, assembly GCA_030556225.1. Taxonomy (NCBI): domain Eukaryota; kingdom Metazoa; phylum Chordata; class Mammalia; order Rodentia; family Cricetidae; genus Cricetiscus; species Cricetiscus sungorus. The sequence continues at coordinate 4,579,124 of JANBXA010000031.1, read as the reverse complement.
CGCAGGCATACATGCAGACAGAACACTATACATAATAAATAATTTTTTTTTTTTTTTAAGAAGGGAAAGCAAAACAAAAAACCTCCATCCACATTAGTTTAAAAAAGGAGAGAGGAGACTGTGTGTGAGATTCAGGTTCATACTGGACTTCCTGCAGCAGTACAAGGGGGTTGGAGCCACCAGCGGCAGGGAAAAGTAGGTAGGAGACTTGACTCATTTAGTTTAAAAAAAAAAAAAAATTCTCACTCTCAAAGATCTTAGGTGATTTTAAATCAGGCATGGTGGTGCACACTTTTAGTCCCAGCAGAGGCAGAAGGTTATCTATGAGTTCAAGGCCAGGCTTGTCTATATAGCCAGTTCTAAGACAGGCAGGACTACATAGTGAGATCCTGACTTTAAAAAAAAGTCTACGGGAGCACATAGATTAGCCAAGTATCGAAGAGACATGTGTGTGTGTGGGGGGGGGGGGTGGAGATTGTTGTCAGCTGCTGCAGCTGCTGGGGGCTTAAGCAGCTGTTCTCTAGGCAGCTGCAGGGTTTAGCCCAGGACTGGCTGTTAGGGTGGTGGCCCTGTCTTAGCCTGTGGTAAGCCAAGGCTCTCATAGGACCACTTAAACACAACAGAGAACAACAAAGAAAGTTCTAAGGAGTTCTATTTGGATGCTGCACTTTGGTCATAGGGCCCAACAGAGATAGGTTTAGAGAGAAAGTTTGGACTTGGTTTCCAAAGAAGCAAAACCAAGACTAAAGGTATATCAGAATTGCGTTCTGTTCCTAGCCCACCCTGTTCCTTTCCCTGCACTGTCCCACCATCTGTTCTTAAAGCACACTGCATGTTCTCCTACACATGGCGGCTGAAGCTCTAGCAAGGACACTCAGACATTCAGACTAGAGACTCCATGCAGACATGAAGACTACCCAAAAGACCTGTCCAGTGCCAGTTTCTCTTTTATTCTATTTATTTTATGTGTAGGGGTGTTGTGCCTATATGTTATGTCTGTGTGCTGCTTGCATGCCTGGTGGAAGTGGAGGCCAGAGGATGGCAGATCCCTTGGAACTGGACTTACAGGCAATTGTGAGGTGCCTGGCAGGGTCCTCTACAAAAGCAACAAGTTTTGTTAGCCACTGGGTCATCTCTTCTACCCTCAATTTCTCTTTCACACCTTTAATCCCAGCACTCGGGAGGCTGAAGACAGGTGGATCTTGAGAGTTCCAGAACACCCAGGGATACATAGAGAGACCCAGTCTCAAAAAATCAAGTGAATAAACAAAACCAGCTGGCATCAAAAGAAAAAAAAAATAATACAAGTTTAATTACAACCCTCAGCAAGATAAACCCTTGCTTCTAACTCTTCAATTACTTTTTATCTTTAGTTCAAAATTCTAAATATTTTTGTTGTTGTTTTGTTTTGTTTCTCTTTTTCAAGACAGGGTTTCTCTGTGTAGCCTTGGCTGTCTTGGAACTCTGTAGATCAGGTTGGCCTCAAACTCAGATGTCCTCCTGCCTCTGCCTTCCAAGTGTTGAGATTAAGGGTATGTGCCACCATAGCTGGTTCGTGCCCTTTTTTCAATAGGCAGCTGCCTCAGTTTCCCCACTGGAGAGGAAAGTTTTATTAGGAAATAAAGCAGACTCCACAAAAAACAGGGAGAAGGGCAGTGGTGGCTCACGCCTTTCATCCCAGAACTGGAGAGACAGAAGCAGGTGGGTCTCTGTGAGTTCGAGGTCAGCCTGGTCTACAGATCGAGTTCCAGGACAGCTTCGGCTGTTACAAAGAGAAACCCTGTCTCAAAAAACAAAACTAACAACAAAAATCCCATAGGGATCCATACAAGTTTCTTAATCAGAAATGTTCAAAATGTTTGTCTTCTTTTTCCTGTTTTCATCTTTTTTGTCCTTTCTGGGTTTTTGTTTTTGTTTTAAAGATTTATGTATTTATTATGTGTACAGCATTCTGCCTGCATGTGTACCTGCAGGCCAGGGGAGGGCATCAGATCTCTTTACAGATAGATGGTTGTGAGCCATCGTGTGGTTGCTGGGAATTGAACTCAGTACCTTTAGAAGAGCAGGCAATGCTCTTAACTGCTGAGCCATCTCTCCAGTGCCCCCTTTCTGGGTCTTTGTTGTTGTTGTTTTTTAAAGATGTTAATTTGGAGGACTAGAGAGATGGTTCAGTGGTTAGCAACATTGGCTGATCTTTCAGAGGACCTGGGTTCAGTTCCCAGCACCCACATGGCAGCTCACACCTGCCTGTAACTCCAATTCCAGGGCTTCTGACACCCTTATACATGTATAGGCAGAATACCAATGCACATGAAATGAAAATAAATTATGTATGAAAAATAGATGATTTTCATTAACCTTTTTTGTTTTGTTTACAGATTACATTTTTAGTTTTTAATTATGTGTTTGCACTGCCTGCAGAGGCCAGAAGAAGGCATTGGATCCCACCCCCACCCCTGGAGCTAGAGTTACACGTAGTTGTTGGTGGCACTACAATTCCTGGATACTGAACTCTGGTAGGTGAGTACTCTTAATGGCTGAACTGTCTCTCCAGATTCTTCTGTTGTTGGAGACAGAATTTCAGACTGCTGTAAAACTCACCATATAGCCAAAGCCAGACTTCTGATCTTCCTGCTTCTGCTTCTGAGAATGGGTTGTAGTGTGCGCCATTACACCCAGCAAAGGAAAAGATTATTTTCATTAAGTGAAGTCTTTTTTTTTTTTAACACTGGTCTCTTCCTAAGACTGGAAGCCTATATTTCTTCTCTAGCTATCATGATAAAACATCACAGACATTAGCTGGCCATGCTAATGTCACATTTGTATTCCTACAGTTGCCATGAGATTAAGGCTAGCCTGGTTTTAAAAGTGAACACCAGGACAGCATAGGCTGCAGCATGAGACCCTCCCTTGTAAGAATAATAAATACGCCAGGCATTGGTGCTGCATGCCTTTAATCCCAGCACTTGGGAGGCAGAGACAGGTGGATCTCTGTGAGTTCAAAGCCAGCCTGGTCTACAGAGCTAGTTCCAGGACAGGCTCCAAAACAATACAGAAAAACCCTATCGTGAAAAAACAAAAACAAAAACAAAGAATAATAATAAGTAAACCATACATTTGTTATAATATTAGAGGTCGGAAGTCCAACATCAATGTTCTTCCAAATTCAGTTTCAAGTAAAGGTTCAAAACAAAGTCTACCCCTATGTTCTCACCTATGGTTCTTCCTCAAGAGGTGGGGAGAGCTGGGGAGATACCTCAGTGGCTAACAGCATTTGCTGCTTTTATAGAGGACCCAGATTTAGTTCCCAGTGCCCAAATGGCAGCTCTCTGCTATAACTAACTTCAGTTTAAAGGGAATAATGCCTTCTTCTGGCCTATAGCAGAACTACACCAAAATGATATACTTATATGCCGTCAAAACACACACATAAAATAAAAATAAATAAATTAATTAAAAATGTGTGGGGGTATTTTGACATTTCTTCTTACAAGTGCACTAGTCTTATAGCATCAAGACACCATCCACAGTTAAAACTTCATTTAACCTTTTGGTTTGATGTTTGTTTTTTCAGACAGGGAATTATGGAGGCCACATGGCCTCCAAGGAAGACCCTAATTAGATTCCTGCTTCTGCCTCCCAAGTGCTGGGATTACAAGAATGAGCCACATCACTCTTGACTCCTGAACTTTTTTTTTAAAGACTGGGTCTCATGTCTTACTGTGCTGCCCTGACTAGTCTTGAACTCACTATATAGACTAGGCTGGCCTTGAACTCACAGTGATCTGTGTGCTCTGCCACCAGTCACCTTTTTTGTTTGTTTGTTTGTTTGTTTGAAACAGGGTCTCTTTCTATCGGCCAGAATGGCCTGGAGCTCTCTGTATATTCAGATCACTCTTGAACAGTAAGCAATCTCTCCTCAACTGCCTGAACACTGATCACAGACATGAGACACTACATTTGTCTCATTTAACCTTGATTACTTCTCTTGAAGTCCCATATATTCAGTACATCGCAGGGCTAAACTTCCCTTTTCTGTCAAATCTGAAAAGAACTGTCTTTCTGGGAATCAAACCCAGAGCTTTGCACATGCTAGCCAAGGGCTCTATCATTGATGTAGAACCTTGGTCCCTCTTACCCTTTTCTTTACTAGCCTGCCAGAAACCTGAACAATATGGATTTCCTTAACTGGATGGCTATATAGTTTTAATTAAGGAGGATAGCCATTTCATGTAGAAGAAGAGCCAATGAAAGCAAGAAATAAGGATGAATAAGATGGTTCAGTGGATAAAGATGCTTGCTGCCAAGCCTGACAGTCTTGAGTTCAATTCCCAGAACCCACTTCATCAAAGGAGAGACCCAACTCTAAAAGACTGTCCTCTGACCTCTACGTGTTCACCCTGACATATGCACATATACCCACATCCACACACACTCACAAAAGAAATTAGACAGAAAGGTTTCAAAAGAGAAAATGAGAAATAATTGTCATTTCTCATAACTACTGAGCTGTCTCTCTGGGGAGTAATTGCTGTTGCTGCAAAGAGCCCTTATTTGGTTTCCAGCCTCCACACATGGTGATTCATAACTAAAACTCCAGTTCCAGTGTATCTGATGCCCTCTTCTGACCTCCATTAACACTAGGCATGCATGTGCCCCATATACAAACAAATAGACAAACACTCATACACACAGAAATCATTAAATCTTTTGGGTTTGTTGTTGTTGTTTTAGTTTTTTTTTTTGTTTTTTTTTTTTAAGACAGAATTTCTTTGTGTAGCCTTGGCTGTCCTGGAACTCTTTTTGTAGATCAGGCTGGCCTCGAACTCATAGAGATCTGCCCGCCTCTGCCTCCAAGTGATGGGATTAAAGCCCTGAGCCACCACTGCCCAGCTAAATCTTTCTTTTTTTTTTTTCTTTTTTTTAAGCTGTGAGGATCCCCTGAATATCTTCACTCATGCTTACCTCTGCTCTCATGTCTCATGTAGTAGATTATATTTCTTTGCTTAAAATAAAATAACCCTGCAACTTTGAGGTGTGTGTGGGGGGGGGCTATGTGGACTTTAGAGTGATGTCATGAGAGGAACAAGCAAAATGAACAGGAGCTTAAGACCACAGGTCCCACCCAGCCATCAGAACACTCCTCTTGTTCATATATACCTTTCCTATTCTGTCATGTATTGGCTGTGGCACCCTAGATAGATGAGGACTTATAGCTCATTGCCTTGAACTGGATGTGGTCGCTCACACCTAGACTCCTACCAATCCCGAGCCTAAGACGTCTGGAGTTGGAGACCAGCCTGAGCAACACAGTGAACTCTAAGCATAGGCTACAGAATAATACCATGTTTTAGAAGGGGAGAAAAGAGCCTGGTGATGGTGGTGATGGTGCATGCCTTTAATCCCAGCACTTGGGAGGCAGTGGCAAGCAGATCTCTGAATTTTATGCCAGACTGGTCTACAGAGGGAGTAGCAGGATGGCTAGGGCTACACAGAGAAACACTATTTAAAAAAACCACACAAAAAGAGTATAATTATAAGTAATTTTGACTGGGTACTATGGCCTGTTAGCACACACTTTTAATTCCCTCACTGAGATCTGGATCTCTGTGTACCTGAAGCCAGCCTAATCTATTGAGAGAGCTCTAGGCTAACCAGGGCTAAACAGAGAGATCTTGCATCAGAAACAATAACAAGCCTTCCAAAACAAAGGCATAAAAATTTTGGATAGAGAGCTTGGCTCAGAAGTTAAGAACAAACAAACAAACCCAGTCCCAACATTCTGGATGCTGAGGCAGGATTATTATGAGTTCAAGGGGAGACTAAGTCTCCTAATAAGTAAACAAGTCCAAATGTGTCATGTTGCATCTGATTTTTAAAAGTAATGTTTGTGGCAGGGTCTCACTAGGTAGTCCAGGCTGCCTTTGAACTTGAGACAATCCTCCTGTCTTAGCCCTCAATGTTCGGATTATAGATACCAGCTACCATGCCCAGCTTGAAAAACAAAACAAAACTCAACCCCTAAATGCTTGCATTGGCAATGCTTTTCGTGGAGTATAGACAGCAGAAAGCAGCTCAGCAACCAGAAAAGAATGAAAAGTTTGCTCAATTTCTGTGCTGGAAAGAGTTGCTGTGGTTGGAAGGTACTATGTGGCAAGTTAGTGTGCTTCTCTGCCCCCCCCCCAGCAGATGGTACATTTACCTGCTTGTAGACAGTATGGTTTTTGGTTTTTTGTTTTTTGGGGGGTTTTGGTTTTTTTTTTTTTTTAGATAGCTGGGAGGGGCTTCAAGGGGGGTGAATGATGGGAAGGGCCTCAAGGGATGAAGTTAGAGGAAGGTGACCCTCAAGTCTAGGAAGTAACCTATAGGATGTGATTTAATGAAAACCAATTTGTTCTCCTTGTCCCCAAATACATACATAGACATTTGAGTGGTACTTGGGATTGAACTTGGGGCTCTGTGTACACTAGGCTAATGCTCTACTACTGAGCTATATTTCTAGCCAGCCATTATGGTTTTCTGGTTAAAGGCTTTAGCTTCAGTGTTTTAGATTCATATAGTACGTAGGAAATGAGTAAACACAGATGACCATGGACATAGGAAGTCTAATTAGCTTAACAGATTGGTCATCACCTGGGTGATAAGATAAAAGGTACCAGGATCTAAAAGAAACAGACAGGAAGGTAAAAAAGAGATAGAAAAGGCTATTGTTTGGGGGGTGTCTCTGAGTCCAGGAAAAGGGTATTTGGAGGATGTACACATTAGTGAATGGGCAGATCTTTATGAGGCACTATTTGGAGCTCCATTTGCTTTTACCTCTAAACCACAAGATTTGAGGGTCACCAGAGTGAGGGACATGAGGAAATCTACATAGTTGCCCATACCTCCTGCTTCCCAAAGGCACAGAGCTGAACTAGGCTGAAGGGCTGGAAAAACCACCAGTGATTGAAAGAGAAGCAAGCAGGTCCCTGGCGGACTCCAGCAGGTCCCTCACAGGCTCCCAACACCGTGACACAGTGTCAAAAGCTTAACAAGCCCATGCATCAATTCTGCCTTCTGGGATATGGCTCTTGTGAGGAAGTTCTGTGCACCATTGGATACATTCCCCTTTGGTCCACAGTGTGTGTGTGTGTGTGTGTGTGTGTGTGTGTATGTGTGTGTGTGTGTGTGTGTAATATTTGCCTATGTCCTTAGGCTTAGAATTCTCTCTAATGCCACCAGAGGGCAACGTATATATAGGATGGACTCAGATGCTCAGAGCAAAGTCAATCTTCCTAGCAACTTAGATGTAGCAGGCTTGGGCCCAGTCCCTGGAAATACCAACCACCCTGGACTATCCCAACCAGAAAGCTCACATTACATCCCTCAGATCCTACAGACCCCACTTCCAGAGCAGTCCTGCCTGTGCATGCCTAGCTCGGGGATATTAATCTACCTATATTCCAGGAGTCTGCCATGTTAGAACCTAAAGATCCCCCAAACACCAAAGAAGAACAGCCAGTAATAAGAGAAGGGAAAGGAAGAGGGACGAGAAATCAATCTGCAGAGTAGCCACCAGGACTCATTGTCCTTCTGTTTGTCCTTTCCCCATCTTCAGACTGTTGGAATTATAGTCATGTACCACCATTCCTGGTCACTCTAGTATTTTTGTTTGGGCCACAAATGTGTGTGGACTATAAGGTATGCCCATGGTTCATGAGTTGGCCTAGCAAATTCCCAGAAAAAAAAAATCAGACTTCTTCATCAGCAGGCAGAATGGCAACTGGGCTGATTCATAGTCTATTGGGATAAACCAGAACAGCTTATGGAAGACTTCAAATGTTTGAGCATCAATCTTCATGCTCCCTCAGTAAGCCCCGCCCACCCCCAGTTGGTATGTATACTCATAACCACAGTTCTGGTCCCAGCTGTGGGTGGGACCAGCACCAAAAAAAGGGCAGGGCATTTCTGGTCTATTGATGATGGGTTGGGACACCCTCTGCAGCAAAAGGATTTGAAAGATCCTGCTGGGAAAGAAGGGAGAGTTGAACAATATAAGTGTTGACTCTGGCTAGTCCCGATTCTCCTCTTTGACTGAAGGTGGTTTCCAATAAGCCTTCCTTTTATTAAGCCACCTGCAGGAAAATGTGAGAGTGTGAGATGTCAGATTGGCTGGCTGTGTCAAACAGTGTTAACGCCACACTCCAGGTCCTCACCTTGGTGGGCTGGGCAAGCAGATCATTATATTACAATTTATAAATAGAAATAAAATTATCGGGTGGGGCTGAGGCATTGAGGAAGATGCAAAAAAAAAAAAAAAGTCCTCATTAAAGAGTGCCTACCAGCAAACCCAGTTATCAAAGCCCAGGGGACCACTCACCTCAGCTAAAATTTGCCCTTAAATCCAGAAGCTCTGGTACAGCCCTTCTTTGTTTCCCTCTCTTTTGCTACCCACTCTCCCAATTAGCATCACCTGCTGCCCACATCCCCAGATCTTAGCATGTCTCAGTGTCGGTTTTAGCCCAGCCTGGAGGACTTCTCAGCCCATTAACTCCTCCGCCAAGCGGTAAAGTAGTCGAGAGTACCAATGCATGCCAGTCGGCTGGACTGCACCCCCGGGAAGCAGTGCCCCGAGCGCGTGCAGCAGGCGCAGAGGAGCAAAGGCACGGTGGGCCCACTGGTGACTCTCTAGAACAGCATAGCAGGAGGCGAGGACATCGTTAACCAGCAGTGTCCCGTGCGCAGTGAGCGGTGCGAACACGCCCACGGCTTCCTCTCTCGCCACCCGGGCTATGCGAGCCGGCCGGAGCGCGTCCCCGCCGGGAGCCAGCACTGAGTCCCCAGCACGTAACCGGCGAGCGAACACTGGTGCAAAGTCGCCTGGAGCCGGCGCTGGCCCGCGAGCCGCGAACACCAGATGCCAGGGTGTGAGCAACAGTTTGCGCGGAGGCCGCTCGGTCTCCACAGCCACGAAGGATGCTCGGCGCTGCAAGTCCCGGTCCAGGAAGAGTAGCACCGGCGTGGGTACCACCCGGCCCGCTGCATCCGCGGCCAGCACCCAGTCACCACGATGGAGTTCCCTCAGCCCCTTCCTCTCGCCGCTCCGCAGGCGCACCGTGGCATTTCCCGGAAAGCAGCCGCCGGCTCGGACCGCCAGTGAGTTATCTGCAAGCCAGCAACCACAAAGAAATTAAGCGCAGATCAGCAAATACAGATTCCCGAAGATGTGGCTCAAGACCAACACAGACCTCACCAGTTCCGGGCAGTTTAATTTCCCAGGGATCTAGCCCCACCTTGAGCGGAAGTGGAAAGGTGGTTTACAACACTAATGCCCATTTGGTCTGTTTGATCCCCTGAGGGTAGCAAGAAAACTATAGTAGGTTTCCCCTAGAGAGCCCCTTTTGAATTGAACCACCACCTGATCTCCACCTTACCCGCTTTGACCGACACGTGGACGTGGTTTCGGGATTCATAGTAGACCCAATCGAAGCCAGCTTCCACTGCTAGACGCGCCAGCAAGCCATACTTATTGCGGTCACGGTCAGACGTGGTAATGTCCAAGGCACGGCCTTCGTAGTGGAGTGAGTCCTGAGCGTGGTGACCATCCTCATCCCAGCCTTCAGTCACACGTAGGCGCACTCCCGGCCACATGTTCATCACCGCAATGGCTAGAGCATTCACACGCTCTTTGCAACGCTGGTTGGGGGTGGAGTAGATAAAGGACTCAGTTTCCTCACTATCGCTAATATCTCCGGGCAGGCGATAGATGGGAGGGGTGAAGTGAAAGGGACCCTTAAGGCATCAACCAGTGCATCTTTATTCTCTGGACCAACTTCATTGCCTCCTGGCTTTTGAGTGTCCTGGGGAAGCGAGGATTTGAATAGGTATAGTCACCAATGTGCACTTCATTGCCAGTGCATGTTTGCATGCTTGCAGAACTGAACCATGGAGTTAATCCTTTGAGGTTGAGAAGGGGGTCCCCATACCTAGCTATTTCCCCCATTTTCAGTGACTGCCTCTCACCCCTAGTTGTTCCAGGACCTCAGTCCAATCAGAGAAAGAACCATAGTAGAGAGGGAGGATGGAAGTTTGGTTAGGGAGGGCCTGGCTCCCCAATCGAGCCCTATTTAAGCCTGACCCCCGCCCCGGGCCCCAGCTGCCCTCCCTCTGTCTGATTCATCTTTTGTTTGGTTGCCTTCCCTGGCACTGGGCATCGCTTCCTTCCTTCCTTCCTTCCTCCTCCTCCTCCTTTCAGCCTCTAGCATTAACCCATTGGTGGTCTGGGTGCGCCCCTACAGAGGTGCCCAAGAGGAGGCGCGTGGGATCAAGGCTGCTGGAAAAAGGGTTGGGTGGCGGGGGCCGCATGAAGTACAATGGCCATTCTCCGGGATGACTTAACTAAGCGAGAATCTCGGGCCGAGGCCGGGAACGCGTCGGGAGAAGCGGACTCAGCAGCTCCAGCTACAAAGGCGCTTTTCAGCCGCCCCAGCTCAGGGAGAGGAAAGGGCAGAACGCCGCGCCCCACAACTCTGCTCCCGCCCGCCAGGTCCCCTCCCCCAGCGTGTCCAGCCTGCCACTGTGTCAGTCCCGAGAGCCCCCATCTCTGTTCCAGAATCACCCCTGAAAGGCGTGGGAGGAGCAGCACCTGAGAATGGCAGGAGCTACCCCCACCTCCCCGCGCTGGGTGGGAGCGGAGGAAAGGAGCCACAAACGCAGGCCTGCACCCCCGGGGGAGGGAGGCCACAGTTATCTTGGCGGCTCCGGTCTGGGAGTTGGAGACCTTGGCGCACACCAGAGATGCGACACCACGGAGCGGGAGCGCAAGAGGAGCGCCAACAGCACTTTTCTTTGTCCCTTCTCACCTCCACCTCGAACTTGGATTCTACACGATTGCTGGAGGGGGATCCCCCCTACCCTCTCTTCTGGTCAACTGCACCTCTGAAGAGGCGCAGGACAAGTGGTAGCTCTTTCCAACTTTGTGTCGTTTTGTCCCCTAAGAAGGCCCTGACCTGCGGGGGCAGTAGCCCAGTACAGAGCCAACTCAATAGAGTCCTTTTGCAGCCAGAGTGTGGGAGATAAGCAAGACTGGGTGTGTGTGTGTGTGTGTGTGTGTGTGTGTGTGTGTGTGTGTGTGTTGGGGGGGGCAGGGTTCCTTGGCCTTTTGAGGCCTTCTGAGTCTATTGCTTGTTGTATCTCTCTGTTGCAGGTTTCCACCTGGGAGTGATTAGTTCTCACCTTTAATCCCAGCAAACTGGAGGGAGAGACAGGAGGATTTCTGTGAGTTCTACATAGCAAGTTTCAGGCCTGTCCTGAATTAGGGGTGGGGGAGCTACATAGTGTCTCAAATAAAAAAAGAAAAAAAAAACTTTATTCCCTGTACAGGCTTTCCTAACAAAGTAACCTGGAAAGCTATGGCAGTTAGTTAGAGGAAATCCGTACCCCTCCCTCTCCCCCACCTCCCACTGCACACACAATTAGGTGGTGTAATGGAAAGTATATAGGACTCAGAACCAGAGTCCTGAATTCTAGTCTGAGCAACACCACTAATTAGCTGTGCAGTGGCCCTGATTAAATTGTTTTTTCCTTGGGGGGGGCAGCTCTCAGACATAAAGTGAGGAGTGGGGTGAAGTTGGAGAAATATGTCTTCTGAATTTCCTTTCAGCTCTGACACCCTAGAACACTGACAGAGGGGAATCCTTCTTTTTCAGGTCATAGCCCAGCTTATTCCAGGTAGGTTCAGTTCCCATCTGTAACAGGTGCTTGATAACGGTAGTTGAATTTAATTATTTATCCAAACCAAAGTTCTGGAGCTAAACTGTTTGGACGGCCCAGGAACCCTGAATTCTCAGGTGCGTCCTTAGGACTGCTTTGTACCCACAGTCTGTTGTTTAGACCCTAATACAGGCCTGTCCTGGTTTAGGATACCTCTCTCATGCCAAGGACAATCCGTGGCCACCCCATTCTCAGATAGATGGCCTGGTAACCTGACTCTTGCCCATCCCTTTTTCAGCCCCCTTCTTTTTGGCTCACAGAGCTTTTGGACATCAGGCCAAGAGCCAGGCTAAGTGTAAAGCCTTCTGTAGGCTACCTACTCTAGCCAGCTCCTGGCCCCCAGCTCACCCCAGCCCTTCCTGCCTGGCTCGGTGGCTGACCCCCGGTCCACGCCTCAGCCATTTCCCGTCTCGCCTGCCGCCATCCTCCTTTCCCCGCCCTCCCTCCAGCCTCTCCCAGATTCACTCTCACTAGCCAGTTCCTCCTCCCCCTCCCCATCCCAGCCTCTCCTCGTTTGGATACTTCCAAACTACTACCAGCCAGCAGGTTATTTGCTTTCTTGAAGGATGTAGTGAAGGAGGTCTTATTTTAGTTTATGAAGTGACAGTTCATCCTCCAGGGCTGTGGTAGGAAAACTGAGGTGCTATGCGTGAGAGCAGGTGGGGAGACACGCTCCTTACCTCTGTCATCAGGCGGTCAGCCCCGCTGTTCTCCTCATCCTTGAAGATTATGTCGGAGTTGTAGTTGGGTACCAGGTCCCGGAAGCGCTCGGACCCCCTTGCTACCCTCCCCTCCGCTGGCCCACTCGCGCCAAGGGTCCGCTCGGGCACACTAGGCACAAACTGCTTGTACAGCAGAGGCACAAGCTGCTTGCGCACGTAACGCCGCCGGCCAACCGGTCCCCGGCCCGGCCCGCAGCTCTGGACAGACAGTGCCAAGAGTGCCAAGCAGCACAGGGGCAACAGACTGGCCGGCAGAGCCATGGGCGCAGTGGAGTTGTGTCGAAAGGGTCCTCACTAGCTCTCCTGTCAGTTGGGCATCTCCGCTGATAGAAGCCCCGAGCGTACCTGGAGCGCTTGTGGCTCCGAACACCTGGCAGTCGCTAACTCTGCCTACATGCCCCGGGCAACCCGAAACCTCCTACTGATAGGCTACCATTACAGGGCAGGTGGGTCGAGGGTGACTGCCGGCCCAGCCAGCCTCTGCTGCCAGGCTCCCGTGCTCCCAGAATGGCCCTGACTCCGCCTTAAGTGGTCCCTGGCCCCGCCCCCCGCCCTTCTCCCAGGACTGTCCCGCCCCCTCCCACCCGGGCGGGGGATCTAGCGGTCACCACTGTTCCCTTACTCCACTGAAGTGTGTCCCATCCTGGAAACCATGCAGGCACCTGCTTAGGAAATCCGTGAAGCTTTACAGTCCTGGTTGTCTGGATAAGCATCCTTCTACCTCCGAGTCTAAATTAGGAACCAAACTATCTTCCTCTGCTCTCAAAGTCAACTCTGGCAGGCCATGCCCTCTGCTGTCATCCAGGAAGTCTGAGTTCTAATTTCTGCTCAAGGCCATCCAAGCCCTTTGGGCACACAATCAAAGCCTCCTCTTCTGTGGTCCTTAGTTCTCCCTGGTTCCACTCTCGCTACACTATCCATAACCAAGACTGGATCCCAGACAATCCAGTTTAGCATTAAGTAAGTGTGTGTGTGTGTGTGTGTGTGTGTGTGTGTGTGTGTGTGTGTGTGTGTGTGTAGGCACATGCCACAGCACACCAAGTGTAAGTCAGAGTACTTTTGAAAATTCAGTTCTGCCTTTCACTGTGGCAAGTCCTTTGACCTGCTGATCCAGCACTTTTCCGGTTTTGTGTCCCCCAATCTTTGCTAGGCACATATTTATTGTGTATAGTGTTCTGCCTACAGTCCAGAAGAGGGCACCAGGTCTCATTACAGATGGTTGTGAGCCACCATGTGGTTGCTGAGAATTGAACTCAGGACCTCTGGAAGTGCAGCCAGTGCTCTCAACCTCTGGGCCATGTCTCTAGCCCTCTATATCAATTATCAAAGAAAATGCTCTACAGATTTGCCTACAGGCCAAATCTCAAGCTAGATTCTTTTCCCAAGTATGTCTACATTTATTTCAAACCAATCAATGCTAATTTCGCTTGCTACTGGGAGCCAATTAAGGGTGGAGCGATGGATCACTGGCTTCTCCAAAGGATCAAGGCTTAACTCCCAGCACCCACTTGGCAGCTGGCCAGTGGTCCATATCTCCAAAACCAGGGTATTCAACACCTTCTTCTGGCCTCCTCAGGCACCGAACTCATGTGGTGCAGTCATATAATCAGGCAAAACACTCACAGACATAAAATAAAAAAAATCTAAATAAAACATTTTAAAGTCAGTTAAAAAATTAAACGGGTAATTGGAGAGATGTTCCAGCATGTAAGAACACTTTCTTGCTGGGTGTTGGTGGCGCACGCCTGTAGTCCCAGCACTTGGGAGGCAGAGGCAGGAAGATCTCTGTGAGTTCGAGGCCAGCCTGGTCTACAGAGCTAGTTCCAGGACAGGCTCCAAAGACAGAGAAACCCTGTTTTGAAAAAAATAAATAAAAAAGAAAAAAAAAATGTGTTCTGCTCTTACCAAAGACCCAAGTTTATCTCCTAGCTCACTATTGACTGTAACTCCAGCTCTAGGGCATTTAATACCCTACCTCTCTGGCTTTCATGGACACATGTACACACACACACACACACACACACACACACACACACACACACACGCAAATAAATAATAAAAGTGCTGGAAAGATAGCTAAGCAGTTAAGAGCACTTGCTGTTGTTGCTGAAGACTCATGTTTGGCTCTTAGCATCATCTTGTCAGCTGACAACTTCCTGTAATTCCAGTTCCAAAGACTATGATGCCCTCCTTTAGACCCTAGGAGGCACCAGGCCTGCACAAAGTACATACACATACATGCACAGACATTCATACAGAAAAACTAAAAACAGTACTATTTTTATTTAGTTAGTTTTTTTTTAAGGCAGGGTTTCTCACCACCCTTGCCAGGCTAAAAGCAAATCTCAAAATCGTTGAAGCTGTGTTGTGGTCGGAGCCGGGTGGTGGCTCATACCTTTAATCCCAGCTCTTGGGAGGCAGAAGCAGGTGGTCTTTGTGAGTTCAAGACCAGCTTGGGCTATATAATGAAACCTTTTTACATTTATTTATTTATTTATTTATTTATAGACAGGGTTTCTCTGTGAAACAGTCCTTGCTGTCCTGGAACTCAATTTGTAGACCAAACTGGCTTGGAACTCAGAGATCCGGCTGTCTTCTGCCTCTCGGGTGCTGGATTAAAGGCATCATCACCACTGGCTCAGCATGTAAAAGCACTTGCCACCAAGCCTCACAACCTGATTTCGATCAAAACTTACATGATAGGAGAGAACCAAAACAAGTTGTCCTCTGACCTCTACACTTACACCATGTGTTCATGCACACATGTGCAAAATAAACATTACAAAATTAAAAACAAAAAACCTTCCCTAATGTTCTGACACTGTGACCTATGTCCCCTTGTAGGGCAGTGATTAACTGCTACAGCACAAGTATCAGAATTACTGGCATCCTTTTAGACAAAGCAATTCTTCAGTGCAAGCTTATCATGGATTTCCAAGGCTGTCTAGCTTAAAGCACTGTACTTGGCAAGTATTTGTGGAATCTACACTTTTTTGTATTCCACATTCCCCCTCCCTTCACCCAGTTCCAAGGCTAGCACTCAATGACTTTCTATGATCTAGGAGAACAACAAGCAGAGAGAAACCCCTTTCCAACATCTGACTCCCCTTTCCAGGGATATGACCCGTGCAGTAGCGATGTAGCTTAACCAAGGGGCAAGTACCTACCTAGCAAGCACGAGGCCCTGGGCTTGACACCGCCTGCCCTGGCCTGGAAAGGTCAGTGGGGCTAACTCAGCAGACAGAGGCATTTATTGGGTCTGGTTCCCCAGGATCCACACACTGGAAGGACTCAAGTTATCCTAGAAACTCCACACACCATGATATTCCTGACCCCAAAACTGAATTTTAAAAAATTAGAGGGCTAGATGTGGTGGTGCACCCTTTAATCCCAGCACTAAGCAGGCAGGGGCAGGTGGATCTTTGTGAGTTTGGGGCCAGCCTAATACTCACAGTGAGTTCCAGGCCAGCCAGAGGCAACACAACAAGCAAACAAAACAAGCAAAAACAGTAATTACAAATAACTATGAGGGAAATTGTCATTTTTTTGTTGTTGTTTTGTTTTTTGAGACAGGGTTTTTCTGTAAGTTTTAGAGACTGTCCTGGAACTCTCTTTGAAGACCAGGCTGGCCTTGAACTCAGAGATCTGCCCGCCTCTGCCTCTGAGTGCTGGGATTAAGTGTGTTACCACCACCCAGCTGGAAATGGTCACTTTTGAAACTATGCAATAGGAGTCTACACAAGGTTTGTTTCTGTGAACATCAAGGAATTTTTAGTCTTTACAAAAATGAATTCAGGTTCTTCTCTGAGGTAGGAATAAAAAACTGCCAATCACTTTTACTCTACAGCCAATTAAGTATGGTAGATGGTAGGTAGACAGAGGATGGGGTCTATATGCCCATGCCCTAGTATCCTGGTTCCCAAGGTATAGAAACAATGCCTCCCCCTCCCCCAAGTAGCAGGGAATATCCACAAGGCTAGCCAACTTTTTTTTTTTTTTAAAGAGCAAGGCCTCATCATGTAACCTTGGCTGGTCTTGCAATGTTTTTTGCTAGACTCAAAAAATCATAGAGATCCCAACTCCTGGGGTTAAATGTGTGGACTGACATGCCTGCCCAGCTGAGGCCAGCCAACTTGAAGTAAAACTAAGGAAGAACATCATCTCTCTGCCCTGGAAGCGCAGAGGGAAAGGAAGGCTTCTCCTTGGTAGACTCAGGCCCAACCATGGCCGGAACAGGTGTTATAGACACAGAAACAGGCTTTACAAAAACCAAGAGAACCCTGGGATCAACTTTATTGCTGATGGGTACACTCTTCCTCCGGGCACCTTGGTCTCTCCAGTGGTCCAAAGCGCCTCCACAGGATAGCACAGTGCTTAGGCTCTGCTGGGCCAGAGGCAAGGAGGACAGCCTGTCTCCAGATCCTACCCCCATGGTCCAGTCCCTCCCACTCCCACCCACCCTATTGCACATCAAATCATGTAAACATGGCTTCAGGCATGGCCTGGAACAGGATTGAGGCAGATTGATGTGTAAACGGATTTGGGACCAGGAACTAGAGCCAGTCCCCCAGCTCCACCTCAGGCTGAGGCCAAGGCTACATCTGAAAAGGCAGGAGGCGGGTCCCAAACTCTGGCTCAGATTATGCAGCAGTGCAGATGGTCCGGCTCCCTCCTCCACCCACCCTTGCAGATTCCAGGTCCTGAGGTCCAACCACCCTAGTTTGCCTCCCCAGCCTAGGCAGTGTCCAGTTTTCTCCTTCTCAACCCCTAGCTGGAGATCACTGGTGCTGTTTCTTCCTGGAAGCCCGGGGGAAACCAGAGACAGACAGTGGCAGTCTGTCCAGCCCTGGAAAAGAGAAGGCAGGCAATCAGAAGCAGATATGGGTCCAGCTCTTCAGAAGTGAGGCAACCAGGGCATGTAAGGAGTAAAGAGCCAGGTAACATACAGACAGGGGGCCACCCTCCGTTCAGAACTCCCTTCCGCAGCGGGTGGGACTCCCTTACCAAAGGCTCGGATGAGCTCCGCCCTCACAGCTGCAGTGAAGGTCTTCACTAGGCAGAGTGTGGTGAGGCCAGCAAAGGCTGCATTGTAGAGGAACACGATGTAGAAATTGCCCAGCCAGTTGAAGCGTCCAAAGTCACCCAGCAGGTCGAAGCGCGTCAGCCCTGAAGTACAAAGTCCTTGATGAGAAGGGGGAATCCCCGAAACCCTCTCCTCAAAGGAGCCAAACTTTCTGCTGCCCCCTAGTGGCTACATTGGAACATCACATCGGCTAGCATGGCAGTGCATGTATTACTACTCTCAAGCCCATCCCCAGGCTTGTTCAGGACTATTGAATGCATCCTCAGCTAAATTGGCTCCCATTCCTCCCGCCTGAGGCTCGACTCATTTCCTCCAGCGGGGCTGCCTCTAGCTTCAGGCTGCCTCTAGGGGATAAACAAGTGCTTCCTAGCTAAAAATCTACAAGTTGACTATTAAATTTTCAGTAGGGCACAGTTACATAGCTAAGAAAGACAAAGATACAGCACAAACTGTCACCACGCTGTTTTTATCCCAATTAGATAGCTGGGAGATGCGAGTCCCTTAAATGCTCTGGGCCTCAGTTTCCTCAAATTTAAAACAGAGAAAACAATGGGGCTATACTAATTGAGGCAACTGCTGGAGAGATGGCTCAGTGGGTAAGATGGCTAAGTGGCTAAGCTGTTCTTCCAGAGGTCCCAGGTTCAATTCCCAGCACCTGCATGGCAGCTCACAGCTGTCTATAACTGTAGTTCCAGAGGATCTGACACCCTCACACAGGCATCAATGCAGACAAAACACCAATGTATATATATAAAAATAATTAAAGACAATTCTGGGACTAGAGAGGTGGCTCAGTCGTCAGGAGTACTTGTTGCCCTTGCAGAGGAGCTGTGTCAGTGCCCAGCAGTCACCGGCAGCTCACAACCATCCATGTCTCCAGTTCCAGAGCATCTGACCCTCTCTTCTGGCACTTCCACAGGCACCATGCATGCAAGAGGTACACAAACACACGTACAGGCAAAACACTCACACACATGAAATAAGAAATCTTTAAAAAAGATAGTTCCCAACTGGCTATGGTGTTATGTCACAGAACTCCAGCACTCTGGAGGCTGAGGCAGGATGATGACTAAGACCTTGGCAGTTCTGCTCTGTTACAGGCTCTCCCTATTTAGCCAAGGCTTGCCTGGAACTCCCTCCAAAACCCAGACTGGCTTTTAACCTCAATTTTTATAGCTATGAAAACTAAGTCAATTAACTCCCTTCCCTAATTTCAGTACTCACCAAGGGTCCGAGAGAACACTGGAAGTGCTGAGCTTAGGACCAGGAGGCACACACAGTTCCCAATTATCTGAGTAAGAGAAGAAAGAAGCAGAAGTAGCAAGAGTTGTCAGCACTCAGGAGGCAGAGGCAGGGGCAGACAGGGTTCTGTGAGTTCAAGGCCAGCCTGATCCACAGATTGAGCTCCAGGACAGCCAGGGCCACACAGAGAAATGCTGTTGGGGGTGGGGGTGAGGGTGGGGGATGCTGCCAACACCCAGCCCTCACACAACCCCAGGAGGCTTCTCCCCTTCCCTCCCAACTACCTGTGTCATAGCTGTGTCGTGCCATCTAGGCCTCAAGCTTCGGAAGAGCGGAGAACTGTAGAAACCCACGACTGAGGACACCATCAGGTAACTGTCACCGCTGGGTTAGGGAAGAACTGGCCAGCCTCTAAGAAGTAACGGCTGCCTGTCTTAGAGAAAGGACCTGAGGTCTCTTTTCAAGATCAAGTTTTTCTGTGTGGTGTATGGGGAGGCCACAGGTCAAGGTTGTGCGTCTTCTCCTATTAATTTACTATTGTGGTGTGTGTGTGTGTGTGTGTGTGTGTGTGTGTGTGTGTGTGTGTGTGCATGTGTATTCGTGCTACAGAGTTTCAGGGGTCAGTCTCATTTCACTGTGAGTTTTCAGGGATAGAACTCAGTTGTCAGGCTTGCTTTAGGCATTTTTACCCACTAAGCCATCTTTTTAAAAACTTGTCAATTGTGTGTCCTTGTGTGGTGGTATGATCATATGAATGTGGATACCTGCAGAGGTCAGAAGAGGCTGTCAGATCCTGTGGAGCTGGAGTTACAGGTGGTTGTGAATCACCTGACCTGGGTTCTGGAAACTGAATTTGGGTGCTCTTGCAAAAGCATCAACACCCCTAACCACTGATCCTCTCTCAGCCCTTATCGGATCATCTTGCCAGCCCACTACCTTAAAATATTTTTGAGACAGGCTATTTTAAATCTAGAATTTACCGGTTTGGCTAGACTGGCTCTTGAATAAACCACCTGGATCTTCCTCTCTCTGCCTCCCAGCCCTGGACTATAGGCAGATGCACTTGACCAACTGCATTATCTCCCTAGCCCTCAAGATCAAATATTACCTGGTCTGAACCCAAGTTAGATGAAGATTTGCCTCCTCCCTATTACCCCTCCCCAGTATTCCCAAAGAGTCTCTTGCAGTCCTGGGAGGCAGTTTGATGAGAGGAAGCCACAGGATTTCCAGAAGGATACAAGATCAACACAACCTGAATGATGGCACCAAAGGATCCCAGTTTGGAGAAGGAGACCTGGCCCAGGGAGGCATCCTGTGGGGTAGGGGTGCCATGATTGAGGAACATTCCCACCTTGAGTCCCCCAGCCCCACCCAGTCTTCTCTCTGGCCTCAGTTTCTGTCTCTCTCCAGCACCCCGCCCCCAAGACAGGCTTTTACGCTGTAGCATAGTATAGCCCTTTCTGTCCTGAAACTTGTTGCAATCGACCTGCTTTAGCCTCCTAAGTGCTAGGATAACAGGCATGAGACACTATATATCGCCTCCTCAGCCTTTCTTAATTAAGCCCTCTCCAAAAGAAGTGGTGGGAAGAGCCCTGTACCTGAATGCCCCTTGGCATGGCAGCCTCATCGATGAGCAGTTCCAGGATATGGATGGCCACAATAAGCACAGACAGGCCCTGTGTGCAGCAAGATCACCAACTCCCATCACCCCTGCTCCAGCCCACAGCCCATATTGTGCTCTGAGCTCAATATGAAGAGTACTCCCTTCAGTTTGTAAGAGTAGCTCAGCTTCCAAGCAGCTTTAGGGATCTCCTTGAGCTGCTGCTAGCAACACAGCACTTTAAAGGCACTAATGGACAGACTGCAAAGGCCTAACTAGAAAGAGAACACCCATGGGGCTGGGGGCAGCTCTGCAGAGCACTTAACCAGTACGTGCAAAGGCCTGGGTCAATCCCCAGCAACACACCTTTATTCTCCTTCCATGGCAAATCTGTATACTTTCTCAATGACTGTGTGGTTTGGGGCAAATCAGTTGTGTTTCTTCATCCGCAAAATGAGAATTAAAGTTCTTACCACAGGATGGGACACAAGGCAGGCCCTCTGAGAGGCAACTACCACTACGGATGACAACCATGTCAACATACATCTTTGCCTTCCCTGAAGAAGCTAAGGTACCAAGGATCCACTTGCTCCCTACCCCACCAGGGCTAGTAAACCCACCGTCAGCAGCAACAAGCACAGCATGGCCAGAGGGTAGCCCAGGTTCCGCTGCCAGGCTGAAGCCTTTCGTCGCTTTTCTGTGCAGGGACGGGAGAGTGTCAGCAAGTACTTGGAACAAGGAACTACTCTCCCTGGGTAAAGCACCAGTCCACACACCTAAGAGGACCCTCTGTGTCTGCAGAGCCAGGACCTGTCTGTGCAGCAGTTCCATGTCCAAAGGCAGCCAGCAGGAGGTGGGGTCTGAGGGCAGACAACATACTTCCCTCAGCGCTTGCCAAGGCCCATCCACCATCCAAGCAAGGGAGTATTTAAACTCACTGCAGATTCTTCGAGTCAGAGCTGCCTCCTCAAAGGCGGAACAGTTCAGCTGTTCTTCCAGATCTTCTAGCAGCTGAGGACAGGGGACAGGGAGGGGCTGGCAGAGGCTCTCTGACCCCAACAGCCCTCCACAGTCTCAGTCTTGACTCTCTCATTCACCACCCCATGCCCAGCAGCTCTGTCATATCCCTAATTCTCACGCTCTGAGCAGCTCCAGATGATGGGGCAAGGGACACAGAAGCCAACTGAGGGTGTGGCCTTCTGCAAGTTGTGCACAATGTAACTGTAGGTTCATCTCATGGTTTGGACTCATGCAGAAAATTCGTCCTGCACAAAAGGCAAGGAGTACTACATACCCGGGGCTTGACCAGCAACTTCCCAGTGACGGAGAACATGCGGGCCAGACCTAGTGGAGTGCACACTGTAGGGACAAGAGCTTGTCAGTCGCCTCTCAGATCTTCACTCCCTCCCAGCCCTTCCCCAACCCTTCCCCTTCCATCCTGATTGCTGGAGCCCAAGGTGCCCTCTTTCTCGCTGTACTCACCCAGAAGTAGGAGAACTCCAAGGAAGGAGATACAGGAATAGAGGTAGGGGAGGTAGTACTCCCAGAAGTCTAAGGACAAAAAAGGCATGTCAGCTTGTCTTCCTCCTCCGGAATACTAGGAGGTGACAGGCTCAGGGTCTAGACAGGAACACAATACAAACACATTCAGGCTCTAGGCAAGTAAAACACCTGGGAACACTAGGCCAGGCTAGTTTGCTGGGCAAACTAGAGAGCCTGATTTACATAGAAGGCAGCACAGCTGCTGTCTGGCCAGGTGAGATGAGCAGGGTTAAGTATAGTCATATCCTCTCCTTTGTCAAGCAAGGAAGATATTAAGATGAAACTTCTCAATTCTAAAATGGGAGGCCGGGTATGGTGCCACAGGCCGGTAATCCCAGAACCAGGAGGTTGAGGCAGATTTCAAGGCCAGCCTGGGCTTTACAGTAAACAACTGGTTATCTATTATTTATTTTTAAACAAGGGCTCTCCATAGCCGTGACTGACCTGGAATTAAGAGATCAACCTGCCTGAGCCTCCTGAATGCTGGAATTAAAATAAATTGTGCGCCGCCACCACCCAGATGATTATCTATCTTTTAAATCACTGCATGGACCCAGGGAAATATTTCTACATGTTGGATGCGTTCAAAGTCCATCAGTTTGAAACTTCAGCCTACAGAATTAGTGCCAGTCTTTTCCTCTTTAAGAGGACTACAGTTGATCAAATGTGCAAAGCCAATTGAGGAGCCAGTATTTTTTTCTTTTCTGTTTAAAACAGAATCTTAGCTGCACAACTTTAATCCCAGTACTTGGGAGACAGAGGCAAGCAGATCTCTGTGAGTTCAAGGACAGTCAAGGTTTCTTTGTGTAGCAAAGAAACATTTACCTCGGAAAAAAAACTAAACTAAACAAAAAAGAGAGTGAGCATCTTCCTCTGTAGCCCAAGATGGCCCCATACTCACTGTATGAACTCATGGCAATTACCCTGACTTCGTCCTGGGTGCTCAAAATACAAACTCTAAAAAGAGGAGGTAGGAGGACAGGGCTGGAGATGTGACTTGGTTTATGTTGCAGAGGACCCAGGTTTGGTTCCCAGCACCCACATGGAAGCTCACTGTCTTCTACAACTGTGGTTCTAGAGGATCTGATGCTCTCCTCTGGTCTCTGTCAGCACTGTACACATGTGATACACAGACATGCATACAGGGAAAACACCCACACACATAAACCTTTAAAAAGAGGAACAAGCCGGAGCTCTGTTATGGTTTGGATATAAAATGGTCTTTTAGAACCTGAGTGTTGAAGGCCTGGTCCCCATTACAATGAGCAGAGGCGGGCCCTTGGGAAGTGGCTGGGGCAGAGCTCTGCCCATCCACAGGTTCATAAGCTGTGCTCCACCAGCACATGCTCCTTGCCATGAGGGTCCACTTCACCACAGCCCAGAAACCAGACCTAATGAACACAGACCGAAACCTCTGAACCCACGAGCCAGAACTGTTTAACTCTCACCATAGAGCGACTCCCTGCTGGCCTTGTCATTGTCTACAATGGCTGACGCCACCCACACCATGCCCAGCACAAGCAGGGTGAGGAGTATCAACATCACCACTGTCTCATAGACCCGGCCCAGGACACCCTACAGAAGGAAGAAACCAGGAAAGCAGAGATGGGTGTTAACATTACATTACAGCAGTGTGGGGAAGGAAGGAGTCATTTGAGCTATGCCTGTTTTTAGGGGACCAAGGAGGTCTGGATTCAGCAGACAGGAGAGGTGTTTCTTATAATTCTAAATCACTCTGCCCTCCTACTCCCCACTCTGGGTTTATTCCATATCCTGGGGATTCCCTTGTAAACCCCATCCTCCAACCACTTGTCTGTTTCGAGGACATGAACCATCTCATCACATGAGCTCTCTGCTCTCTGACTTCTGGTTCAGCCTTCCCAATGCAAGGGTCAGTAGGAAAGGTGAAGGCCATTTCCTATGCTTTCTCTCACCTTTGGCATAACGGGTTCCAGCAGCAGCTACAGCAGTAAGACAATAACTGGTCTGCTAAATAAACACATAGTCTCAATTTTAACTACCAATGGTTTTAGAAATGCCCCGTAGGCTTGGAGTGACAATGGATTCTCATGTTGCTGCAGCCTCAGACTCCTTGTTCCATCCCTTAACTCTGACTGAAGTCTGTAAAGTATGTCCTGTATCAATTCCCTAGAGTAGAGTTCTGCTTCTGGCCTGAGTTGCCTAGTATTTCCTGCACTTACCTTTCTGGAGCCAGCGAAGCCCTCAGACTCTGTGAAGAAATATGCAAAGGGCATAAGGAAGATGAGGGACAGGTTGGAGAAGAGAAAAACGAGGTTCCAAAGACCTAGAGCCAAAAAACAAAAAGTAGAGTTGGTCCCTAAGGGCTAATGGAGGTGGGCGACATAACTGATTATCCCAAGACTGCCTGAGTCAGCCAAGTTACCTGCCCTATTCCCTACCCCACCTAAGCTCCAGTCCAGAGCCACATACCATGGATGAGGGAGCCATTGAGCCACTGGATATAGTAGTTCCGTGGCAATGAGAGCAATACCTCATTGCTGATGATGGAAAAAGGCAAGAGTAAGACGGCGCCCAGAGCAACCGCCAAGGTAAAGGTGCACAGCTCCAGCCTAAGGGAAGAGGACAGATGGGTCAGCCCGGTACTCACTGCCCTGCTGCCCTAGAAGCCCCGTTCCTTCCCAAGGGCACCTATGGCTTCTAGAACCAGCTGTAGGGATGGGAAGGTGCTGTCCAGCTGGGTTCTCTGTCATCCCATCCTAGTCCTTACCTACAGGGTAGCCCTGGCACCAGGGATGGATGCCATCTCAGGCATTCATGGGCACCTGATCACCAGCCATGTCACTTGTTTAGGCTATCCCAGGAATGTGATCTTCCCATACATGTCTATAGGGCACATCAGGAATGATAACAAAGCAAGGGGCGTGGCTCCTCCTCTCTGCTTAGGGATATAGATTTCTGAGCTGGCCTCTTTCTGTATGGATAAAAGCTTAGTCGCTCTACATGGCTATGCCCTTTAAGAAGGCATTAGTGTAGAGGATAAACACAAGCTAAAACCCAACTTCATAAGCAAGGCCTGTGCCATGGGCTGCACCAGCTGGAAACAAATTGACAAAAGGACAGCTGCCTTCTAGTATGTGGATCCAGAGAGGGCATCTTCATATTTCCTCTGTGTGCTGCTAGTAAGAACTGTCCATGGGGGGCTGGAGAGATGGCTAGTAGTTAATAGCACTGACTGCTCTTCCAAAGGACAGAGTTTAATTCCCAGCACCCACACACAGCTCAGAGCTGTCTATGACTCCAGTTCCAGGGGACTCTATGCCCATGGCAAACAACAATTACACATAAAATAAAAATAAATGGGGTTAAAAAAAATTGTCCATAATAAGGGCCTTCCTCTAAGAACCAAGCACTTTTGCCCTCAGGGTTGTGTGTATGTGTGTGTTTGGGGAGGGGGGTTCGAAACAGGGTTTCTCTGATCCCTCAGGGGTTTTTAATCTTCACCAAACCCTGTCCTGTTTTCATTAGCCTGCCTCCCCTGTCTCTTCCCCACCCAAATTGACTGTTTAGAGGTGAAGCCAAGCTGAAGCCATTTCCTGATGACTCAGGTCCCAGCCAGTATCCTGATTATGAAGCTCCTGGCCTAACCAGGGAGACAGGAACAGCAGCTTTTCTGAGCACCCCCGGCATGAGGAAAAGCCAGGAAGCCAGAAATAGGGTGGAAGCAAGAACTCTTTCTCTGTTGGATGGATGACAGCTCCTGCTCCCGCTGCTCTAGAGGACTTTCTAGATCCCAGCTCCTAGAAGTCACTGGATTCAGGTATTAAGGGTAGTGATACTCACGCAATCTTGTTAACTGTGGCATCTTCATCATCCACTGCAAGAGACAGACAGGAAGGGGACTCAGCAGGACTTCAGTGGGCAGCTCTGGGAGCCAAAAGTATTATAATGTGCCCCCATCCCCATCACTGTAGACAGTGCTGAAAAGGAGGCTCTGGAAGACCTATACAACACCTTACATTATAACCTCACCCTGTTCTCCAACTGAGACGGTAATTCAATGACCAGTGGCCCTAGGCACACAGAATACAGGCCCCAAATCCCTACTCTTCTCCTTCCTTCCATCACTGTCATTACAAGTTCCTCTCTATAGAGGTTCAGATTGTACTCTGAGGTTGTTCACATCAGTGGCTGGGGGAAGGGAAAAGAAATGCATGGGGTGGAGAAAAGTCCCCATGGGGACAGCACTAATGTTGATAGCTTGCTGGGTGTGTTTTTCTATCCCACCACTGATACCCCCAATGGGACCCAAAGCCACACTCCAAGAAAACTTAAGTCTCTTTACAAACCTTGGGAGGTGCCAGGTCCTAGTGGGAAAACACTAGGAAAGGAGATGGCACAAAATATATGCCCATGGCACTCAACCTGCAGTTCCCACTTCAGGTTCACAAATGGCTCTCTTTGGTCCCCCCTGTGACAAAGTACCAGGTGGACTTATAGGGAATTTTGTAGGGAAAATCTGAGGATTAGAAAAGCTACATAGATGCAGGTGGTGGCAGTGCATGTCTTTAATCCTAGTACTTGGGAGGCAGGAAAAGGAGGATCTCTGAGTTCAAGGCCAGCCTGGTCTACAGAGTGAGTTCCTGGACAGCCAGGGCTACAGAGAAACCCTGCCTCAAAAATTTGAAAACAATAAACAAACAAAGAAAAGCTACATGGATAGGATGTGGTAGCACACACCAATATACCATAAAGGCTAGCATTTGGGAGGTAGAGACAGGAGTTTAAGGTCACCCTTAGCTACATAAAGAGTTTGAGGCCAGACAGGACTACATGAGATATTATCTACAAAACAAAAATAAAACAAGCCAGGCATTGGTGGTGCACACCTTTAGTCCCAGCACTTGGGAGGCAGAAGCAGGTGGATCTCTGTGAGTTCTAGTCCAGCCTGGTCTACAGAGCCAGTTCCAGGACAGGCTCCTAAGCAACACAGAGAAACCCTGTCTCCAAAAACCAAAATCCAAAAACAAACAAAAAAAAATAAAACCAAGAAAAAGCCACAATAAAACGTTATTTTGTACTCTAACTTAAAATATATACAAATAAAGCAATTAAGTAACAAAAAAGAAATGAAAGCTATTCCCATCTAGACCTCCTACCCTGCCACCTTAGCTCTCCACAGAGCTGAGCAGCAGAGGTTTCAGAACTGGGAGCTCAGCATGGCCACCTTTCCTTTCCCCACAGGCACCATCACCCAACTCCTCTGAGGCTGGCTCCATGGCAACTGGCACTCTAGCTGCAGGTAGTGAAGTCCACAGTACCTGTGGTAAACTCAGCGGGCTTCTTGAAGCGGGTCAGGAAGATGTGGCAGAGGATGTAGAGTGTTGCAAACAAAAGTATTGAGATCTAAGGTAAAAAAAAAACAACCTGTAATGAAATGTTCTATAGCTTCTAGCACATTCCATAGCCCCAAGGGCCTCAATATAAAGCTCCATATGCCAGGTGGTGGTGGTACATGCTTTTAGTCCCAGCACTCCGGAGGCAGAGGCAGGCAGACCTCTGAGTTCAGGGTCAGTTTGGTCTACAGAGCTAATTCTAAGGCAGCTGGGGCTACACAGAGAAACCTTGTCTTGAAATATAAAAAAACAAATCAAAACAAAAAGCTCCATGCACCGTGGGAGTGTACATTTCTCACTGATGCCTTCCTTCTAGTTAAGGCATTGGGGGCTCTAAGCAGGACCGAACAGAGGCTGTCCCAAGTCCCTGGGCAAACAGCGTGAACTCAGTCCTGGTACTTTGTTGTAGGCACAAGCTTTATCCATATCCTTTAGCAATGAACAGAAATTCCTAGAACTACACATGCTCACACATACCCCATACCCTAAATCAGGTCACAGAATGAGAGACTGACTACACTTTGAGAACATTCTGGGAGAGTAACAGGCTGAGGAAAAGATGTCTGCAATGTCTTCATATGTCCTCTCACCCAACTCTATCTGCTGCAATGGGAAAGTACACTCTATGAACTACTATGTAAGAATCATGTCTATGGACCAAATCAGAGTCTGAAACATCAGTGGCCAACTGGAGCCCATTTAATTATCATTTAGCCTAAGAGGAGGCTTTAGTCAGGCTCTACAATTCCAGAGATGGTTATCTCTCACTTTAAGAGTAGTCGATCCTCAGGTCCTATCACAACTTCAGGACAGGGTCTCTTAGGACCTACCCATGCCCCTGAGTGGTTAGACATCCAACTGACAGGACAGAACTTGGTCAGATTAATTACTTGGGTTATTTCTCTACACTACCCCAAAGTCAGAGAATACCAAAAAGAGATGTCACTGTAGGCGAGGTGGGCAAAGACGAGATCAGTCAGTCACATGTGTCTTCTAGTCTCCAAGAGGAACTGATCATACAGGAAATCTGTACCTTGACAAGGAGAGACGACACCAAGGTGCCCTGAATCTAGGAAAGAGCTGTAACTTTTGACTTAGGGAATCCCCATAAAGGCACCACTAAGATTGTAGCTGCATTTTTATGGCCAAGTGTTCTGCCTCTTTTGGCCCTGAACTTGCGTAATATCCAAGAAGGTAGAAAAGCTCAAAAGGTCAGGGTTGGAGTTTGTTCCACCCACTTCCAGGAGAAACTAGGGTGTTCTCTCTCTCTCTCTCTCCCTTTGAGACAGGGTTTCTCTGTGTATCCCTGGCTGTCCTGGAACTCACTCTGTAGACCAGGCTGGAGATCCGCCTGCCCTCTGACTCCTAGGACTAGGATTAAAGATGTGCATCACACCACCACCTGGCCTAGCTTGTTCTCTAACTTAGGAAGTACTAGAAATCTTCAGCTGCCCTTGGCAGGTACTGATGTCCTAAGCTAATGTCTTAGAAGGCAGAAATGTATTGGCAGTTTTGGAGGCTCATCCCTCCAGGTTGTCAGCCCTTACACAGTGTCCCAAGGCCTATATTTTGCCTCTGTGATATGCCCCAATGAGTACCTCTCCACCAAGGAGCACACACACACACACACACACACACACACACACACACACACACACACACACACACACGAGGATGCTACTTGATTCTTACACCTGGGGCTGTACCCTTGTGCTTCCTAGCCCTCACAGAGAAAGACAGACCTAGGTGTATCCTGTTTCCCATTTTTCTTTTCTTCAATCTAAGCATGCCTGGTGGTAGCCTAAAGCTAGGCCTGAGAAAAATGAAGGGTGACTCCTCCATGTCCTCTCCTGAATTTATTAAGACTTTTTTCCATTCCTCCAAACCCTTCCCTTTTCATTTAGTATGTGCAGAGAGAGCTTTGAAGGAGAAACAACACATAGAGATGATAACTCGAAGCAGGCCCAAGGAAAACATGCTTCCCTAATCAAGTTCCACTGGGGTGCTCCTATCCTAGAGCACTACGCTACTTACTGTGTGCAAAGTTCAGCTGCAATTCTAGGCTACCCTGAAGGTGTAAGGAACGCTAACTGTGCTCAGGACTACTGCGGAACACCCCCTCACAGAAGAACTCCTCCAATGGCTAGAAAGCTGGAAACCCAGTCTTCCAGAGTGTCAAACAAATTATCAGGAAGTGTTGAGGGGTGTGCGTCACTGTGTTGGCTTGTGTTTGGCATGCTGCATGCCAGAGGCCCAGAATTCAATCACAACACGAATGAAAACAAACAGCCATCACTGAAAGGGTGAGGAAAATAGAAGCTAAAACGTCTGCCTCCATCTCCACATCTTCCTACCCACCTCGGACAGGATCACTTTCTTCATTCGTGGGAGGACCCACTACATCCCCTACACTTCTGTCGTGC
Organism: Cricetiscus sungorus; assembly: GCA_030556225.1. Lineage (NCBI taxonomy): Eukaryota > Metazoa > Chordata > Mammalia > Rodentia > Cricetidae > Cricetiscus > Cricetiscus sungorus. The sequence goes on along the minus strand of JANBXA010000031.1, from coordinate 4,549,386 downwards.
CTCGCGCCACCACTGCACGTCCCTGGTTAACTGCTTAATGTGGCCAGGTCTCTCTTCATTCCAACATCAGCTACCGCTGCCCTCCCATCTACTTCTAAGTGGAGCACGAACATCCACTTGTCCCGAGGGAGATCCACCCTTTTCTGGAGGACCAGACTCTCCGCACCAAAGGACCCACCACCAGAAACGCCCACCGGGGTGGAGTAGAAGGGGGCGGGGGGAAGGGGCGAGCAGCGGAGGAACGGAAACCCCACGGCTTTGTTTACGGCTCAGGGACCCAGCTTACCCGAGTTCGCCATCGCTGTCCCGGGCGTCTCAGGGACCAAGATGCTGGCAGCCCAGGCAACAAAACTTCCTGTCCCCACCGCTGCCCGCGCCCCTCCCACCTCGGTCCGGCCCCTTCCCGCCCAGTTCCCGCACTCACGATGCACTCGCGAACCCTGTCGTGGAACAGCTGCTCTCGCACGGATAGCACTTCGTAATCAGCTGCTTCCATACTCTGCTCAGCATGACTGGGGCGGGGGTGTCTCCGGGCCCGGGGAGGACGAGCGGGGATGAGGCCGCCGCCGCCCGCCAAGCACCCGGACCCAGCCTCGGAGCCACCCGCTCCTCGCTGCCCGTGACGGAAACTCAAGGTAATCTGGGGCTCAGATTCAGCCGTCGGATGCCCCGCCTTTAAAGGGGCAGGCCCCAGCCCGCCTTGTCTTAAAGGGCTCGGGTCCCCCGCTGCGCCCTCCCCTTTAAGGTGGGGTCGCTTACAGTCACGTTTCAACGCAAGTACTGGCCACCCAGCTACGCGGAAGCTCTCGGCTCGGTGCTGTTCTTTTAAGGGGTGCAGTGACGACACAAGGCATGGGCGGGTTTCTTGCAAAGAGCGGAACTTAATTGGTTCCTCGGCTGCCGCTCATCGTCAGGGGTGTGCTGATAGGGTATTCTGGGAAAGGAGGCGGGATATTTTGGCCTGTCCAAGCGGTTCTAAAACTTTAAGAATCCGCTGATCGGCTGTGGAGAAGTGATGGTTTCAGCATACCAGTTTCAGCTACGATTTTAGTTTAAATGAACGGTTTGGATCAGGATCGGTAAGAGCACCACGGGGCGTTCAGAAGGAACCGCTGCCCTGTAACACAAGGGCCTTTATAGCATTTTCTCAAACTGTATTTGTATTGGAGTTCCCCCAGCCACACCTGAATGCTTTCACTCAATCTTTTTGTTTTGTTTTTCGAGACAGGGTTTCTCTGTGTAACAGCCCTGGATGTCCTGGAACTCATTCTGTAGACCAGGCTAGCCCCGAACTCACAGAGATCCACCCGACATTCGTGAGGCAGAGGCATGGGGGATTTCTGAATTCTAGCCAGCCTGGTCTACAGAGTGAGTTCTAGGACAGCCAGGACTACACAGAGAAGCCCTGTCACAAAAGAAAAAAAGAAAAAAAAAAAAAAAAAAAGAGCCACAAAACTTTTGTTTTGTTGAGACAGGTCTTGCTATGTAAACCAGGCTATCCATGAATTCTCAGCGATCTTCCTCAGCCTTCCAGTTAGCTGATTGCGAGATGATAGGCATGTACTACTAGGCCCCAGCTGTCCTGAAACCCTGTGAGGAAATGTCCACAGGGAATGTTGGGGAGCAGACTGAGCCTAACATTAACTATCTACCTGCTATGTATCAGTCTCTTTATAGCCTTTATCTAATTTTAACATCATAGCAAGAATTTCAGACTAGAAAATAGAGATTGTTGCTGGCCAGTGGTGGCACATGCCTTTAATTCCAGCACTCAGGAGGCAAAGGCAAGCAGATCTCTGTGAGTTTGAGGTCAGCCTCATCTATACAGAAAGTATTGGGATGAAAGGCATTCATTCACCACCACTGCCTGGCTGGTCATTCAGTTCTTTAGTAAACTAGTCACAGTGACACATCTTCACACTGTAAACAAATATTCCACAACATAAACATGTATACATACTTGGCCCTCCATATTTTTCATTCTCTACATCAGTGAGTTCAAATAATTTCAATTTTAAAAATCATCTTTAAAAAACAAAACAAAACAAAAAATACCTTTGGGAGGGGTAGCTGTCAAGATGTCTCAGTTGGTATAGTGCTTCTGAGGATGCAGGAGCTAAATTCCATCCCTAGCCATAATTAGTATTGTGTGCTGGTGAACCCAGCACTGGGACTGGGGAGGTGAAGACAGGAAGATCACCAGGGCTGTCTGTCTGTCTAGTCAGCATACCCTATTCATGTATCCCCAGGTCCTAGTGAGAAACCAAACCAAACCAAAAAAAAAAAAAAAGAACCTCTCTCAAAAAAAAAAAAAAAAAAAAAAAAAAACCACAGTAAGGTGGTAAATAAGCATATGCCAGGCCTTGGATTTCATCCCTAATACCATGAAAAAAAAAAAGAAATTTTGAAACAAAATCATATCTCTATTGAACATATATAGACTTTTAGTTTTGGTTTGTTTTTTTTGTTTGTTTGTTTGTTTGTTTTGAGACAGGGTTTCTCTGTACAGCTTTGAAGCCTGTCCTGAAAGTAGCTCTTGTAGACCAGGCTGCCTCTGCCTCCTGAGTGCTGGGGTTAAAGGTGTGCGCCACCACCACCCAGCCTGAACATGTATAGACTTTTAAGTTTTACACCTACTATGCACGTGTTTTGTGTGTGTGTGTGTGTGTGTGTGTGTGTGTGTGTGTGTGTGTGTGTGCTTGAGAGAATGTTCATGCCAAGGTGCATGTGTGGAGGACACAGAACAACTTTGAGAGCTGATTTTCCCCTTCCATAGTGTGGCTCCCAGCAATTGAACTCAGGTTATCAGATGTAGCAAGCCAAGTGCCTTTACAGACCAAGCTATCTCAGGCCTCACATACTTATTTTAACTATGAAAAGCATTGTGCTTTAGTGACAGTATTGAAATGCAAGTCATGTTGAGGTTAGGTGTGTCAGTACATGCCTATAATCCCAGCATATGGAAGGCTGAAACAGAGGTATATGAGTTGGCCAACTTGGGTTAATGAGTCCCAGCCTAACCTGGGCTATCTAACATGACCTTGTCTCAAAAATAAAGCAAAAATCAACATTGTCTCAACAAAATAAAGCAAAAATAACCAAAAGACTCAGAGAAAAACCAGAATATTTCACTCATATTTACTTAATTGGTAGGCATAGGATGAAGGTCCATAATGTGTCAAGGGGTAAGCTTGGGTAGTAGAAAGAAATGAAGGACAGAAAAGGAAGTTGTGATAAAGTATGCCAAGTTGATTAATGAAGATCACTAGGGGAAAATTCATTTGTCCAAAAAAAAAAAAAAAAAAAAAAGAACAAAAACAAACAAACAAAAAACCCTCTCCATGACCCTCAGAGATTGTTCAAGAGTTAGGCTTTGGTTTGATTTGGATCAATTTTTTTTTTTAATCAAATTTCAACCATGGGAGATGACCTCTCTGTCTCTCTCTCACGAGAGACTTGTGTGTGTGTGTGTGTGTGTGTCTATGAGAGAGAGAGATGTTGGGGAATGAACCAAGGGCTTTGTATGTGGTATTAATGTTAGCACTCTACTACTGACCTACACCCTAACCCAGAATGTTTCTTAAAGAGAGATATGAGCAGTTGGTGGTGATACTGGCCTTTAATCTCAACACTCCAGAGACAGAGGCAGAGGCAGAGGCAGAGGCAGGTGTATCTCTGAGTTCAAGACCAGCCTGGTCTAAAGAATGGGTTCCAGGGCAGCCAGGATTACAGAGAAACCCTGTCTTGAAAAACCAAAACCAAAACAACAACAACAACAACAACAACAACAAAAACCCCACAAAACAGAGATCTGGCAGAATGGAGGAATTAGACCTCTGGTTCTATAAATGGCATCTGGTGTGTGCATTGGCCTACACCCCCATTATGTATTCCCTTACTTTATCAGATTTTGTTATTTTTGTATCTGTAATCTAGACCTTTTCTCCTGAAAACTAAGCAGGCCTTTTTGGACCACCAGCCAAAAATCATGACAGAGACTTATTATTAATTATGAAGGCTTGGCTTTAGCTTAGTCTTGTTCCTAATGATTCCTTCTAACTTAAATTGACCCATAACTTTTAATCTACGTTATACCATGTGGCTCAGATATCTTTACGTTGTACTGTTCATCCTGCTTCTTCCTCATCTGGTTGTTAACTCTTCCTTCTTCCCAGAATTCTCTCCCTGCCCTGAAGTCCTGCTTATACCTCCTGCCTACTTATTGGCCATTAAGCTCTTTATTATACCAGTCACATTAATATGTCTTCACACAGTGTGCAGGAATATTCCAAAACAGTAATCTGGCTTTACCCTCATTCTTGTCCCTAATGGACCTTGCCAAGCTCTTTCCAACCTCAGGACTCTGGATTTGTTGTTTCCTTTATCCAAGATAACTTTTCCTGTCCCAGGTCATTTCTGTGTGGTTCTATAGTCCAGAATGACCTTAAACTTCTGATCGTTTCCTCCCTTTATCTCCTAGATTAAATGTCACAGCTCAGAGGAGTCTTCCCTAATACCTTATCTACAGTAACCTATTTTTCATTTTTTTCCCCTTTGAGACAGGGTTTCTCTATGTAACAGTCCTGGCTGTCCTGGAACCCACTTTCTAGACCAGGATGGTCTGGAACCCAAAGATCCACCTGCCTCTACCTCCCACGTGCTGAGATAAAAGATGTGAGCTACCACCACCCAGCTATAAGCCAATCTTTGTGACATGGTCTAGTTAGTGAATTCCAAGCCAGCTAGGGCTGGGGGGGGGGGAGACAAGGCAAAATGTATTAAAATAATGAACAATCAAAACTGTATAATGTAAGTTCAAGCTAGAACAGAAAGAACTGAAAAGACCTCCTAGTAAAAGTTGTTAAAGCCCCGCAACAACCTGTGGCTTGTTTCCTAATCCATAAAAAGCACAAGAACTCTTTTTGTAACTAGGTCTTCCTATGTAGCCTATGCTAGCCTGGAACTCACATTCCTACTCACAAGCCTACTGAATGCTTACAATTAGAAGCACTCACAAGGCCCAAGAGTGCCTGCTAGGTATGCATGAGTCCCTGAGTTTCATCCTCAGTACTAATAAAAATACAAAGAAAGCTAGGTGGTGGTGGCTTTAATCACTGCCTCTGGAGGCAGAAGCAGGTGGATCTCTGTGAGTTCAAAGCCAGCCTGGTCTACAGATGGAGTTTCAGGACAGGCTCCAAAGGTACAGAGAGAAAAAAAAAACAGAAAAAAAAAAAAAAAAAAAAAAACAGGACAAAGAAGAGCTGGGATGTAACTCAATTGTTAGAATGATTGCCTAGCACTGAGAACTACATACACACACACACACACACACACACACACACACACACAAAATGATAAACATGACTGTCTTCCCTTTTTTTTTTTTTTGTTTTGTTTTGTTTGTTGTTTTTTTTTTTCGAGACAGGATTTCTTTGTATTGTTTTGGAGCCTGTCCTGTATAGACCAGTTTGACCTCAAATTCACAGAGATTCGCCTGCCTCTGCCTCCCGAGTGCTGGGATTAAACCCCCTTTTGTTGTTTTTGTTTTGTTTTCTTTTTTTTTTTTTTTTTTTTTTTTTTTTGAGACAAGGTTTCAGTGTAGCCTTGGCTGTCCTGGAACTCATTCTTTAGCCCTGGCTGGTCTTGAACTCACAGAGATGCACCTGCACCTGCCTCTGCCTCCCAAGTGCTAGGATCAAAGGTATGGACCACGACTGCCCCATGACTCTGTCTTCCTTATTTAAGCCTTTTACTGAACACCTGAACACAGTAGTTACAGCAAGCAGCCAGTTAGGAGTGGCTTATGACAGGCTGTAGAGAGAAAGAAGCTAGTCTTAGCAACAAAGTGGCAATAGTAGCAATAGCTAGATAATCATCAGTAATTATTACTTTGTATCATTATTGAGTTTAGGGTAATGTAGCATCATTCTCTTCCCTAGTTTATGTTGACCCCAAGGCCATGCTTTTACAATTGTCCTGGAATAGGGGTGGATGTTGGGGTTCAGGTCAAGGAACTTCTTGGTTGTGGAGTTGCCTGTGGTCCCCTGATTCACAGTGATGTAACACTAGGCACAGCTCCCTTCAGTAATTGTCAGAACAAATATTGGCAAATCTGTGAACGACAGGGATGCCCTATCAATCACTTCCTGTTTGCTGACTTTTTTTTTTTTTTTTTTTTTGAGTCTTACCTTCAAGGTCATGGCAAGGACAGAGTTCACAATGCTCAGCTTGGCTCTCCTGGACAGAGAACTCCTTGTAGGTGGTGCCATCTGCAGGGCATTAAGGAATTTGCCAGGCATTTTCTTGGATTGGGAGGAGTAAATGGCATCTCAGGCTCAAATCGTCTCTCTGCCTTCCTCCATTAAATCCTTTACTCCCACTCTGGATCACAGCATGGATACCCCTAAAGGCTTTGGAAAGACCAACATCTCACGTATCTTTTAACAGGCAGTATTTAAGACAGGAACCCAAAGCTATGGTATAATTTTTCTTCCTTGCCAATTAAATCTGTCATCTGTAAGATGAAGGAGTAAGGTTGGAGAGTTGGCCCAATGGTTAAGAGCACTTATTGTTCTTGAAAAAGTTCTGGGGTTCAATTCCCAGCACTCACATGAAGGCTCCCCACTTCTTTAGGCACCAGGCATGGATGTAGTAGTACCCAAACATACAAGCAGACAAAACACTCATATACACAAAATAGTAAGTTTAAAAAAATACTTTAAAAAAAAGATGAACTGGAGTCTTTCCATTTCAGTATTAACTTCAGCAAGGTGAAGAATGCTATGTTCTGAATGCATTTTAATTTTAACATTGTGGGTGTTTTTGTTTTTGTTTTTTTTTTTTTGTTTTTTGTTTTTTTTTTTTTTTTTTTTTTTTTTTTTTGTTTTTTTTTTTTGCAGCTAATGAGATGCCAAGTTTGACCGCCTGAGTTTGATCCCCAGAATCCATATGGTGGAAGGAGGGAATCTTCTCCTGCTCCTATGCTTACAGGGCCTAACAGGGCCTGTCTGTATCTATTAACTCCTATGATCAAGGTGAAAATCTGTAGTACAAACGAAAAGTGGGTCCAGGTCTTAAGGGCTTCATGACAAAATGAGTCTCTGACTCGTAGGGATAGGCCTTTTGGGTACTCACCTTCTCTTGAAGTGCTTAAGAGGACCAGGCTATAAGGAGAATGTATGAGTTTTAAAATGTTGAAGTTTACATTGATTAAACAGTAAAGATCCTAGGATGGCCATGTGCAGCTGGACTTGTCTGTAACCCTAGTATTTGGGGGGAAAAAAGAAAAAGGCTTAAGAAGGAAATAATCCTGATCTCATAATTTTGAAGACTTCTGTAGACCACAGGCTTTACGAAGTACTACTGCACCTTAAAACAACTCTGACTCTCTTACCTCCATCTTTTAAATGCTGGGATAACAGGCCTCAGCCACCATGCCAGGTTGAATGCAGTACTAGGAATCAAACTCAGGGCTTCATGCATGCCAGGCAAACACCCTACCCAACTGAGCTGCACATAAAGGCTCTACAATCCCCAAAATTTGTTGAGACAGGCTCTATGGAGTACTGTCTATCCTGGAATTTACAATGTAGATGAGGCCTGCTTTGAAATCAGAAATTCACCTGCCTCTGCCTTCTTCCTGCTGAGGTTAAAGGGGTGATATAACCTCCCTTGTAAAAAGATGCTTTCTGTACACCTATGTGTGTTCATACAAGTGTGAGCATGTTTATGGAGGCCAAAGGTCAGCTTCAGTATTGATTTTCAGTTGTCCCACCTTGGAGCTGGTCGGATTGCATGACCTTGGGGACTCTCAAAACAAAAGCACTACACTCTCATCTTGGTAGCCTCTACCTTGTTTGACAGGGTCTCACTGGATCTGGCTGGATTTGCTGGTTCATAATAAGGCAAACTTCCTCTGCTTACTCACCACTGTACCTAGTTTTTGTGGTCTTGTTTTTCTTAGTACAGGTCTTCTGTAGCTCAGGCTAGCCTTTTATTCCTGATCCTCCAGCCTTTAATTCTGGCAGAGGTAAATGCCTTTAACCCCCTATTTAGGAGGTGAAACAGTCCTGAGTTATTTTCTGAGTGCATAGAAAGGCCAGTACCGGCAACCAAAACCATCTAAGTGAAAGACAGAAGTTGAACAGTGGTACATCCTCTGCCTAACATACCTGAGGCATTTTGCTCAATTAAGTACCAAATACCCTCATGTTTAGTGGTGTAAATGAGCCCTAACATTGATAAATGTTCCCACTTCCTACAATATAATCCTTACTAGTAAACATGTCCTTTATATCCTTTTCCTTCTTTCTTGGTAGGAATTGACAAGTTAAATTTCACCTCGAAAGACTCCTGACACTGAGCATTCAAACCAGATCTTGTTCAGTGTCAATCCTCAAACAGGACTGTCATATCACCCTCAATAACTTTTTCACACACACCCCCCTCCTCCCAGTGCTGTGTAGCTCTGGCTGGCCTGACTCCAGAGACCTGCCTGGTTCTGCATCCTAAGTGCAGGTATTAAAGCTATGCACCAAAACCATTCTCAGTGACGTATTACTATCCCAGGGAAGGAGGCTGGAGGATCGAGTAAAGTCCTAGTGTGGGAGACTTATCCCAAACAAAAAAAGCATACCAGAACTAATTTTCTTAAAGCTTTTACTTTGAGACATCATGAAAATACCATACAGGGACACAGAAAAGACATGATCACAGAATGAAGAGAACACAATTAGAGCAATCAATGCCTGTCAGCTAATGGTGAAGCTGAAGATCTAGGAGTCGGACATGATGCAGGGGCTGAAAGAATGGATTAATATTCCTCTCCTTCTTCCTCACCCTCTCCTTCAACAGAATCCACACCAACCTCCTCATAATCCTTCTCTAGGGCAGCCATGTCTTCACGGGCCTCAGAGAACTCACCCTCCTCCATGCCCTCACCCACATACCAGTGCACAAAGGCACGCTTGGCATACATCAGATCAAACTTGTGATCTAGGCGAGCCCAGGCCTCAGCGATGGCTGTGGTGTTGCTCAGCATGCACACAGCTCTCTGGACCTTGGCCAGATCTCCACCAGGTACCACAGTGGGAGGCTGGTAATTAATGCCAACCTTGAAGCCAGTGGGGCACCAGTCCACAAACTGGATGCTGCGCTTGGTCTTGATGGTAGCAATGGCAGCATTGACATCTTTGGGAACCACATCCCCACGGTACAGCAGGCAGCAAGCCATGTATTTACCATGGCGAGGGTCACATTTCACCATCTGGTTGGCTGGCTCAAAGCAAGCATTGGTGATCTCTGCTACAGAAAGCTGCTCATGGTAGGCTTTCTCAGCAGAGATGACAGGGGCATATGTGGCCAGAGGGAAATGGATGCGAGGGTAGGGTACCAAGTTGGTCTGGAATTCTGTCAGGTCAACATTCAGGGCCCCATCAAATCTGAGGGAAGCAGTGATGGAAGACACAATCTGGCTAATAAGGCGGTTAAGGTTAGTGTAGGTGGGGCGCTCAATGTCAAGGTTTCTACGACAGATGTCATAGATGGCCTCGTTGTCTACCATGAAGGCACAATCAGAGTGCTCCAGGGTGGTGTGGGTGGTGAGGATGGAATTGTAGGGTTCAACCACGGCAGTGGAAACCTGGGGGGCTGGGTAGATGGAGAACTCCAGCTTGGACTTCTTTCCATAATCAACAGAGAGCCGCTCCATCAGCAGGGAGGTGAACCCAGAGCCGGTTCCCCCACCAAAGCTGTGGAAAACCAAGAAGCCCTGAAGACCTGTGCACTGGTCAGCCTGGGAAGAAAAGAAAATGCATTATTGTAACAACAGGACATACTTTCAGCACTGCTTGCAAATCCTTAGATGGTGAAGCTTATTTACTTGAAAGAAAGAGTGAACTGGTATTAGAAATGATCTCATGACCTATAGACCAGGTGTACAAGTCTACTTAATTAATGTAGTGAACAAACTTTATATTTTGGCAGGTACCAACACTCCCCCACACTGCATTTTAAATGCATCCATCTATGGTATTTACCAGCTTGCGAATTCTGTCCAAGACAAGATCAATGATCTCCTTGCCAATGGTGTAGTGGCCACGGGCATAGTTATTGGCGGCATCTTCCTTGCCTGTGATGAGCTGCTCAGGGTGGAAGAGCTGGCGGTAGGTACCAGTGCGGACTTCATCTGGAAAAGGACCAAATCAGCCTTCATCAGCTGACACAAGCTCACTCACTCACTCACCCACCCATCGGGGTCTGAAGAAAGGGTCTGAGAATGTGACCAGGACAGAATGCCACTCACCGATAACTGTGGGTTCCAGGTCTACGAACACTGCCCGGGGCACATGCTTGCCAGCGCCTGTCTCACTGAAGAAGGTGTTGAAGGAGTCATCTCCTCCCCCAATGGTCTTGTCACTTGGCATCTGGCCGTCAGGCTGGATGCCATGTTCCAGGCAGTAGAGCTCCCAGCAGGCGTTGCCGATCTGGACACCAGCCTGGCCAACGTGGATGGAGATGCATTCACGCTGTGGGACACAAGGAAGGGGGAAAATACTGTTAGCAATGCCACAAGTATCTGGAATTCTAAGAGTAGCACGTGACAAATCGTTAAAACTCACAAAGCATTTATTTGGGGAAAAAAACCCAGCTAATTTCGGCTTTTTCACATAAGTGCTTAGTCATACTTCCTCTTTTTGAAAACCATGATATGATGGCCTTTTATCTACCCTGTGCCCTCGGAGTTCTACTTTTGCTTTGTGCTCAGATTTCCGGACAATTCTAAGCAGAAGCATGTGACTTAAGCAATGAAGGGGAGGTGTCTGGTGGTAGGGCTCTGTGAACTGAGATAAAGGGGCATTTCCGAGTTAATGCACCGAGGGACCAGCCACGCAGCTGCTTTGACTTCCTCTATTTGTAGGCACTGAGCTCAGCTCCTCCGCATCCGTTCAGGTCCAGCAGGGAATTATAAAACGCCCAGATCCGATTTCTGTTTCCCTCAAAACCCTTCAATATCACCACCTGGTCCCACACAAATTCTTATCTCGAGACAGCTGGGACCTCATGCTGCAGTTGCTAAGTATTGTGGAATGTAGTGGAGGAAATCTGCCCCACATTTCTTATTGCTTTCACTAGAAGCAGAAGGAAGCTCGAGGCTGAGGTAGAGAGGGGCTTAGGGTTCGAGGCCCTGGGTTTGACCCTCTGTCACCCAAAATACAGGATCTAACAGGAGACACACCCTAAACGAATTAAGCCCGCAGTGCCCAAGCGCGCACGCGCACACTGCAGAGGCCCTTCCCGCCGCTCTCAGGCGGGAACGTAACGGTCGCGCATGCGTCTTTGTCTTCGGGCATCTTCCCGCCCCCGCCTTTTCCTACCAAAGAGGAAGTGAGGGCGGGGAAAGGCTATGTGCGCGCTCCCATAAAGCAGAACGCAAGGTAAGGGTGGGGGAAGGGCAAGCGCGCGGGAAGACTGCAGTCTGAAAGCGCCATGCTGTTAATGGCTTGTGCAGGGTGTGCATGGATTCAGACTAGAGCCCAACGGGTCCGAGAGAGTCCCTTCTCCACATCCCGGAGCTGCTCAGTAGACTGTGCCCCATGCTCCCGGCTCGCCCAGGGAAACCCGGGACAAACCTAGACCCAGTAGCTTGGGCTCCATGCTTCCTCGTTCGCCCAGGGGTACCCTGGAAAGCCCCTTCTCCCCCAGATACGGGCGGTCCCCAGCAGTCAGGGACCCTTGCTCTCCCACTCGCACAAGCTCGGCCCTAGCCCCAGATAGCAACCCTCCTCCTCGCCTCCCCTCCCGGCACAGATGCACTCACCATGGTAGCTATGGGTTAGAAGGCGAGGGTGACAAAAGCAGACACCAGGTCACGGTTACCGTTCCCGACAGCTAAGAGTCGAGGTAAGTAACGCAATGAGGTGGAGGCGGTGGCGCCAGAGCCTCTTAAGTAGCCGCTGGGGAGGGGCGGGCGCGGTCGGGTGGCCACGGTCCCTCCCCCGGCCGTCCGCATCCATTGAGCGCCCGGCTGGCCGCCGCAGAGGCGGGCTCCGCTCTCAGTCCCCTCCCTGCACGGGCCCGCGGGGCGGGGCAGCCGCCTGGGCGCGCGCCGCTGCAATGCGGGGAGGGAGTGCACGCTGCCGCAGACGAAAGGGCGTGGGAGCTTGGCGAGGCTGGTGCAGTCTTGGCAAACTGGGCAACTTGAGAGGTCCGCAGTGTTAAAGGTGTGGCATCCTCAAGTGCGGAAAGGTGTGGTCTGGATAGCTCAGCTGATCATTCATGTGGGGCCACACTCGACGAGTGAGTTTTGCCTTTCTCCTTGGCTGTGCTTACCTGCTACTTACTGTGAAAAGTCTTTATAAAACCCATCGCCATACTTAGTATATTGTCGTGGTTCATTCTCGAAACTAAAGGTACCAAGTACTGGAAGCAACTTCATTCAAATGTTAAAAATAAGGGCCGACTAGGCCTCAGTTTCAGCCTCAACCTACCAATTTAACGGGATTACCCTAAATAAGGGCTCTTTCAAAAGGTTTTAAAAACATTTGAAGTGGTAGCTAAATGGAAGAAGTGAGGAGAAACTAGAAGGAAAGTGTCTCATTGAAGAATACAGACAGTAAGGGTTTCTTGTGCTATACAAATTTTCTGAGTGCGATGATGACCAGATTATAATCAATAAACTACCCTCCCCACTTATTCCAAGGCCATAAACTACTACCGACCTTAGAAATTCATAACGCAATGAGGGCTAACACGTGGCTTTAAAATCACCCTCCCGGAACAGATTGCAATCACTCAGCTATTCAAAATGTCCTCCTGGCGGTGGCAGCTGGGATCCTTTGCAGACTGCGCAGCCTGAAACTCCCCCTTTCAGAGCCTCAGACGCCTCTCAGTCAGGTGCCCTGGGATTCTTGACGTAGTGCAGCACAGCACAATTCCAAGAGTCGCAGTAAAGGAATGCCTCAGCCAGTTAATTAATTAGGAGAAAGAGCAAACACTTCGAGCGAGGCTTAGCAGACAAGGCCGGCGAAATGCTTCAGCAGTTACTATGTAGGTAATTTCGGGGGCCTTTGGAGTTACATTGTTTAAAAGAGGTAATGTGGACTGAGGAAATAGCTCAATTAGGACCTGAGTTTGATTCCCCAGAACCCAAGGGGGCGGGGTGAATGGGGAACCTTAATGGTGGCTTGTGCTTGTATTGCATATGCTGCAGAGACTAGATGATCCCTGAGGCTTAGTGGCTAGCCAGACTGGCCTTACTGGGCTAGTTCCTGGTCGTTGGAACCATGTATCAAAAACAAACAAAAATGTACCCACACAAATACGTAAATGTGATAACTTTCAAACAAAAACAAAAAACCCAAAAAATTGATCACATGCATGCTCATAAACATGTATGTTCACCTGTTTGCCCGCACACACACACACACACACACACCACTAAATATATAAAAGATGTAATTTGTAACTAAAATTGAGAAAGAAGAAAATGTGATCACACACACACCACTAAATATATAAAAGATGTAATTTGTAACTAACATTGAGAGAGAAGAAAATGTGATCTCATTATCTCACTTCCTTGTCAAAAGAAGGATGTTTAGCCAGGTGGTAAATGCATTTGATTTCAATCTCAGAACTGGGGAGGCAGAAGCAGGCAGATGGAGTTTGCAGCCAGCCTGGTCTACAGAGTGAGAGTTCCAGGACAGCCAAAGAAACCCTGTCTCGAAAAAACAATACAAAACAAAACAAAGGAAAAAGGAAAAAAAGACTGATTGGTTTTGAGCATCTCTCCTATAACCCAGGCTATCTCAAATTCATGTAATTGAGGTTGGCTTTGAAACCTCTGAATCTCCTGTCTCTACCTGACAAATGCTAGAATTACGAATACCCACCATTCTACCCAGCTGTGCTCTCTCTCTCTCTCTCTCTCTCTCTCTCTCTCTCTCTCTCTCTCTCTCTCTCTCTCTCTCTCTCATTTGTGGGTTTTTTTTTTTGTTTGTTTTTTTTTTTGAAACAGGGTCTCACTATATTGTGCTGACAGGCCTGTAACTCACCATGTAGACCAGGCTGGCCTCTAATTCACAGATCTATCTGCCTCTGCTTCCCAGCTACTGAGATTAAATGCATTTGCCACCATATCTGGCAACTTTTTAATTTTTAAAAAATTTAATTATGGGGTGTGGCAGGCTTTCTTTTGGGCCACCAACCAGCTCCCAAATCATGACATGGAGACTTACTATTAGTTATGAGTGCTCAGCTTTATCTCGTGCTTGTCCCACTAGCTCTTATAACTTAAATTAACCTGTTTCTCTTCATCTACATTTTGCCTGGGGGCTTTTTTTTTAACCTTTCTCTCGTTCTGTATGTGCTGCTCTGTGTCTTTCTGGCTGGCCCTGGGTATCTTCCTTTCTTTCTGCTCTCTTCCTACCTATTCTCTCTGCTGCCAGCCTCCTCCTGTCCCTCTACTGCCTAGCTATTTGTCTTAGGCAAGCAAAGTAAAATAGCAACACATCTTTATATAATTAAGCAAATATAGCACAAACAAATGTAACATACCTTTATACAATTAAAGTAATATTCCAAAAGAGGCAGGGCATATGCAAATGCCACAGTTCTTATGTGGAAGATAGAGGACAGCTTTTGGGAAGCACTTTTCTTTTTTTATGTTTCTGTGTGTTCAAGGAATCAAATTCAGGTCATCAGGGTTATGAGGCAAATGCTTGACCCTCTGAACTGCCTTAGCAAGACAACTTTTTTGTTGTTTTGTTTGTTTGTTTGTTTTGTTTTTTCCAGACAGGGTTTCTCTGTGTAGCCCTAACTGTCCTGGAACTCACTCTGTAGATCAAGCTGGCCTCAAACTCACAAAGATCCACCTGCTTCTACCTCCTGAGTGCTGGGATTAAAGGCATGTGCCACCACTGCCCAGCTCTAGACAAACTTTTTAAACAATATTTTGTTTTATTTAGTTGTATGTACAGGTGTGGTGTGTACCACAGAGCACATATGGATGTCATAGGGCAAATTTAAGGAATCCACTGTCTCTTCTACCTAGCAGGGCCCAGGGATCCAACTCAAGTTAGCCTTGGCAGCAGGTACTATTAGGCTGGGAAGATGGCACCTGCTGACCACCTGTGCCACATCAAACATGGCTCCAGGGACAGACCGGACTGGGACAGAGAGGGAATGAAGAAAAGACAGACAGAAAGCTGTGATTGGGTGCTGTAGGCTCTTTGCTAGAGGAACTGCAGTGCTCTGGAAGCTAAGCATGTTTATTATGTAGAGTTGAATAGAGAAGCAAAATTATTAAGTAGAGATGACAAGGGGGCAGGGTCCATGGTGTACCACTGGATTGAGGAGACAGGTTTAGCTAATCTCATAGGATCAGTGTCTATAGGAGAGCAGTGTTCTGGACATAAATGTCAGAGTGGAAGAAGCTGCGTAGACATTTTCTGCACACACAGTCAATACTTGGGGCCCCTGAGGAAGGCTTTGCTTTGCCTCCGGACCTCGGTCTGGGGTGAAGGCTTTGCCATGATTCCATGGACCCGAGTCTCTGTAGTCCTTGACGAGGCAGTACTTATGTCAGTAACACGAATCCACTCAGGGCTTTTCCCACTTTCTACACTCCTGTAATATGTATGTATGTATATATGTATGTAATCCTGAGCATAATTTTTTTTTACTCTCTTAATAGTGTCAATCACGATGCTTTTAGGAAAGGAATATAATATCTGTATAAAGTTTGTATTCAGACAGTCTCCAGTCAGCTATATAGAGTCAAGTTCATATAGGTAAGGATGGAGGGCTCTTTTCTATATCTTTTTAACATTTTCCTGTCTTCTCTCCTTCCTCAACAGGATGGTGTAAAAATAACAAAAAGGAAAATATAACAGTAAGAATTCTTGTTCATATTCAGTTATTACCTTATTCAGATTTGGTGAAGCCTTCACCCATTGCATCATACAGACAACAAGCTTACACTGTTAATACATGTACGTTGTTGGGAAATTTAAGTACTTGTCCCTCACAGCTCTCTTCTCCCCACCCAGATGTAGAACTTTAAGCAAACAAGGTTGTTTTCAAAACTTTCCGGTGCTCAGTGCAGGTATGCCTTGACCCCAGGTGTGGGTGGTGCATGACTTCCTCCTATGCTTAGCCCATCCCCTGGCTTGAGTATATAAGTCCATTACGCTCTGTAATAAACGGCGGTGGTAGCAGCTTCTTCTTAACTTCTCATGGTGGTCTGTTAAGGGTTTCAGTCCCGACACCCTCTGTCAATCGCGGTCCTAGGCTGTGCAGGTGTGGCAGTATGTGTTTGTTTTTTAAAGATTTATTTATTTATTGTACTTTTGGGGTTTTCCCTGCATGTGTGTCTATATGAGGGTGTCGGATCTGCTGGAACTGGAGTTACAGACAGTTGTGAGCTGCCATGTGGGTGCTGGGAACTGAACCTGGGTCCTTTGGGCCATCTTTCCAGCCCCACGTGTATACATTTTGTAAAGGTATACACATACATGCCTTCCACCTGAATCTGGCATGCAGATGAAGAATTTCTTACATATTTTTCCACCTTTGGATTTTTATGAGACAGGATCTTGAACTGCAAATCAGTTGATTTGGAACCCACTCTGTAGCCCAACCTAGCCTTGAATTTAAGTCTCCCTGTCCCAAGTGCTAGGGATAAGGGATGACCCAGCACCCCTGGCTGCCTTGCTTCCCTTTCCTTCTCTTCTTTCTCTTGTTAGGGGTGGCTTTAGGAATTGTGCCCAAAGACTGATTGGTGCTAGTCAAGTGCTGTACCACTAGAACTCACTGGCCCTAAGCTGTTGGCATTCCTCTACCTGAAACTTTCAAGTATTGGGGTTACAGGTATAAGCTAGCATTCTTGGCTTCCTTAACTTTGATTTTTGGAGACAAGGTCTCTAGTCCAGTCTGGCCCCAAACCCCTTACATAGCTAAGGATGATACTAAACTGCCGATCACCCTGCCTCCACCTTTTGAGTAAGATTATAGGTGTAGGCTACCACACTGCTGGGGATTAAACACAGGGCTGTAGGCTTGCTAGGGCAACAACCACTCTACTGACTGAGAGGTGTTTCCAGCCCCTTAAGCTACTTGGTTGGTTGGTTGGTTGATTAGCTTTTGTTTTTCAAGACAAAAGTTTCTGTGTAGCCCTGGCTGTCCTGGAACTCACTCTGTAGACCAGGCTGGCCTTGAACTCAGAGATCCACTTGCCTTTGCCTCTTGAGTGCTGGGATTAAATGACTTTTGTATACAGAGTTCTGACTGTATGTATGTCAGAACTGCAGGCCAGAAGAGGGCGCTAGATCTCATTACAGATGGCTGTGAGCCACCATGCAGTTGCTGGGAATTGAACTCTGGATCTCTGAAGAACAGCCACTGCTCTTAACCTCTGAGCCATCTCTCCAGCCCATGACCTTTTTTTTTTTTTTAAGTGTGCTGGCTCTTAAAATCTTTCAGTTGCCTCTTCCCCACAGATCGCTGAGCCTTGAGAGGAGGGGTTTGATGAAGACATCCCATTTATGACTGAATGCTCCAAAGCCTCTTTCTGCACATTATCCAGTTTTGGGTCTCTGTATTAATTCCACTTTGTGGCAAGAAGGAGCTTCTCTAATAACAGCTGAACAAGGCACTGATCTACAGGTGTATCAATTTGTCATTAGTCATTTTATTGCTATGTTTCTTTAGTAGAATAGTTGTACTGTGTTTTCTCCGCCCATGACCTTTTTTTTTTTTTTTTTTTTTTTTTAAGTAAAGGAACTAGTAATTTTCTTTTCACATGCACAACTATAAATTAAATTAAAACTGCTGGGGCTAGCTTGGCAGTGGTGGTGCACGCCTTTAATTCCAGCTCTTAGGCAGAGGCAGGCAGATCTCTATGAGTTTGAGGTCAGCCTGGTCTATAGCGCAAGTTCCAGGACAGCCAGGACTACACAGAGAATCTCTCTCTCTCTCTCTCTCTCTCTCTCTCTCTCTCTCTCTCTCTCTCTCTCTCTCACACACACACACACATACACATACACACACACACACACACACACACACACAAACACACACACACACTGCTGGGGATGGAGGGGCGGCTCAGTGGTTAAGTGTACGAGTTGCTCTTGCAGAAGATCTCAGTTCAGTTCCCAACAGTCATACAGTGGCTCATAAGGAGGACGGAGCATGTCCTCCTTGCCATCCTACTGAAGTCACTCAGGCATAGCCCCGTGATCCACTGGTGAAACAGAAAAGATAATACAGGACAGAGCAGTGCCAGCAGTACCTCCCTTATGTCTGGCTGAGTCATCCCTGGCTAAGTGGGGACCATCTTGTGGAAAGTGGGAGGGTTAGCTACACACTTTTAATCTCGGTTTCTTAAAAGGCTTCGTCGGGATAATAAGTTTGAGACCAGCCTAGGCAGTATAGTGAGTACCTGTTTCTGAAAGTGAAGGGGTGGTGGTGAAATGGGCCCTTTATGGAAACAGTCACTATAAGGGAGGGAGAGCATCATCAGAAACCCTGCCCACCATGACTTGTGTTTTGTATCTCATTGGTCAAAGCCAGGTTCAATTCTGAAGGAGGCTAGGAAGGCAAGTTTTGGGAGAGGGAAGATTTGTTTTAATTTACCCCTGGGAACTAGCACTTATTACCTTTCTCTCAGCCGGAAAGAATTGAAGAAGGGTCATCTTAGATGTTTGCCGTGGCTTAGATCTTTAACATTCCCCAGACACCACTGTGTTGAAGGCATGATTCCCAGCACTGCACCATTAGATAGTGCTGGAACTTTTAGGAGTTAGGAACTCATGAAAGGAAATCTCAGTCAGTGGGACATGTCTTTGAAGTAGATACTAGGATATGGCCCCTTGTCTTCCTGTCTTTCATTTCCTGGTTGCCATGGCTAGTTCTGCTAGGCTTCCAAGCACTGATGTATGGAAGCAGTTACATCGCTGAAAAGATCACCCCGGTTTAGGTGCATCTCTGGAATTCCCTTGTCTACTTTGCATGTGCACCCCACAACACACACACACACACACACACACACACACACACACACACACACACTCTCTCTCCTTCTAAATAAATGTTCAAAATATATAAGATAAAATACAGTCCAAGTAAAACCCACTGGCCCAGGAAATTGCTCAGCAGGCAGAGTCCACTGCACAAGAATGAGGGCATAACCTGATGCTCAGGAGCCACATCAAAGCTGGGCATGGTAATATGCATCTGTGGGAAGCAGGGACTGGGGGAGAAATATCCCTGGAGCTCTCAGTGTAGCCATTCTTACTGATCTACGAGCTCTACGTTCTGTGAGAGACCTTACCTAAAAAAGTAATGTGGTTGGGTTGGAGAGATGGCTCAATGGTTCTCCACACCTACACAAGGCAGTAATCAACTGCCTGTTAACACCAGCTATAGACATCCAATGCCTCTGGTCTCCAAGGGCACCTGCATTCATGAATATATACCCACACAGACACACATGCATACACAGAACTTAAAGATAAAAAATAAGTAGAAAGAAACATAAAGGATGGGTGGGGTGGTGCACACCTTTAACTTCAGCACTCAGGAGGCTGTGCTGTGAGGTTCAGGCTTGCCTGATCTACAGAGCTAGTTCCAGGACAGCCAGAAGTATTTATTACCCAGAGAAACCTTGTCTTGAAACCAAAAGAAAAAGGAAAGGGGGGTGGGATGTTTCCAGGGCCAGGTAGCATGGCTAGCATTTAGGGGGAGGCAGAGGCAGAGGCAGATGGATTTCTGTGAGTTCCAAGACAACCAGGGCTACATAATGAGACCCTGTCTCAAAACCAAACAACAGAAAGGAAAAAAGTTTCTAACACATGTATCTTTCCTCTTTTTTCTTGCCTAGAATGTGTAGCAATGGCAATCATGATGACAAAACACCTGTGTCATATGATATGGACGGAAGAAAGTAGAATTTAGGTCCCTGTGACTTGTGGAGCTGCAGAAGCTTGGGATTACATCATCAGTTTGAACACATTAGTAATAAACTCAGAGTCACCAACAATGTGCCTGAGTCTCATTAGGGAAGGGCATCAAAGCATTTTCCCCTTGTAGTCATTTAACCCAGAGTGAGCCCAGGTTTGAATTCTCTACTTCACTCTTCCTGTGTCTTCCATTGTCCTTTATCTGTTATAGGAGTCTGAATCTGTGCTAGCCTAAATGCTGTCTTGGGGTCTGTCCCTGCATCTGTGTGCCTGTGTGTGTTTGTTCCTAACAAGGGCCTTTGTTCCCTCTTTTATTGACCAGTGCAGACAGCATCACATGGGAAAGGATTGAAGGACACGTCACAGAAGTCTTTAAGAGTGTTACAAAGAATTAAGTCCCTGACCCAGATAACAAATGCCATCAAATAATATCCATATGCTGTGTCAGCATTTATGATGGGTATTTGTTTAGTAAAGTTTGCTTTCTAGCTGTAGGGGTTGGGAATAGGGGAGTGGCTCACACCTATAATCCCAGTACAGGAGGCAGACACGTTCAATTCATGTCTCTGAGTTTGAGGCCAGCCTGGTCTACAGAGCAAGTTCCAGGACAGCAAAGGCTACACAGGCAAAGCCTATCTGGAAAAAATAATAAAGTTACTTTCTACCTCTAGTCAGTCTTTCTTTGTACTGCCAGCCCACAAAAAAAATGACATGGAGACTTATTATTAATTATGAAAGCTTGGCCTTCAGTTTAGCTAGCTCTTACAACAGGTTACCTGCTTATACTAATCTATGTTTTTGCAACTTGGCTTTTTACCTTTTTCTCATCCTGTACATCCAACTTGTTTGGTGTCTTGCTGGTGTCCTCTGTGGGTCTAGATTCCTCCTCCAGTTTCTATCCTCAGAAGTCCCAATTATTCTCTCCTGCCTAGTTATTGGCCATTCAGCCCTTTCTTAAACCAATCACAGAGACACACCTTTTACACAGTATAAACAAATATTCCACAATATCTATTTGCTGTTTTCAGCATTTACTACCATAACATACACACACACACACACACACACACACACACACACACACACACACACACACAAACACAGTATGCATTATCCATGGGTCAAGGGCAAGGAAGAGCATATAACTGAAGATTTGGGTTCTAAAAAATGACTGAGGCCAGGCAGCTGTGGCACACACCTTTAATACCAGCACTCAGGAGGCAGAGGCAGGCGGATCTCTGAGTTCTAGGCCAGCCTGGTCTACAGAGTGAGTTCTAGGTTAGCTACATTTGTTACACAGAGAAACCCTCTCTAGAAAAACCAAGAGAGAGATGTTCATTGTTTAAGTGTTGTTTTCTAAATAGTTTTCATCTAGATTAGTGGGAATAATTTTTGGAGGCTCTAAAGTACCAGTGTATTTATGTTTTCTCCACATATACATAGTCCTTTTTGGCTACCTAGAAGTCTGCGTATGTAACCAGTGCATGTAATCAATCAACCCAAAGCTTACCAACTTAAAACAATGATTTATAAAAAGAAAAAGTATGTATTATTTCTCTTGGTTTCTGTGGCATCACCTATCTGGCTTACTTAGCAGCTGCATTCAACTGGGAGGTCTAGGATGACAGATGGCTTGGGCTTTTGTTTTCTGTTGAACAAGATGACCCTTCTTTCTCTCCACATGTTCTTTTCTCCATTGTTAATCTAGCTGGAGCTTCTTTGTAGGGTGGCTTGCTTTTAAAAGAATGAAACAAAGCCACCAGGCTTCTTGAGGACTTGACCTGGTTCTGGCACACATGCTCTTCTGCTGCAAAGAGTGCAACAAGCACTTAGAAAAAGCTGTTTTGCTACAAAGCATTGGCTCAGGTTAAACCCAAGGCTGAAGGCAGAGGGATAGGGCACTGTCTTACACCTGCAGTCACCTTGGGTTCCAGGAAGAACAAAGCCTCTGAAGACTGGCCCCTCCACCAGATTAGATGAGGGCGATGCTGCATCTTGGCCCAGAGGTAATCTCATAGAAACCCATGATTCACAGATTAACAACAACAAATGATCAGATTATCAGTTTATCAACTGCCATGCAGGACTGGAGCTGAGACAGTGATGGACAGGGCTACTCTTGACGAGGACTCTTAATTCTGCATATATCTTTCTTCCTTCCCCAGATCTCTGCTTACACCAAAGCTTATATCAGTACCCTGAGGATGAACTAAGAGTCAGACTCCCTATGTGTTCCTTTCCCTGATAGTGATGAAATCTTTTCCTGCTTTACACCATTTTTCATTGCCTTAATTGTTACCTTGGGATGAGTGACCTTGCCTGACTTGTTAGAGCTGCTGGAGCTAAAACTCCACTTACAACTTGGCTGAGTCACAAACCTTGTGGCATCAGCCATTAGTAACAACCCTAAATTCATGGGAAAGATTAAAGGGCACCATACAGATGTTGGGATCCCTTTTATCACTTCCTTCTCCTCCTCCTCCTCCTCCTCCTCCTCCTCCTCCTCCTTTTTTTCTCCAGACATAGTGTTCAGTGTAGCCTTGGCTGTCCTGGAACTCACTATGTAGACCAAGCTGACCTTGAACTCACAGACATCCACTTGACTCTGCCTCCAGAATGCTAGGATTAAAGGTTTGCACCACCATGCCCAGCAGGACTTTTTCTTATCTTTCTACTTTGGCCAAAACCCACTGCTTTCTATCATCTGAGGAAGCAGAGAAGTGCATTGTGCAGGCTCTAGAGTCTGACTCAATAATTCCCCTGACTTGGCACACTTCAAGCACTGCCCTTGCTGTCCAGGTCAGTTAGGAGGTGTTTTGAGCTTTTTGTACACCTGCCATCTGCCCTGAAATACTCTGTCTTTGAAGGCTTTTCTGCTCTGGGGGTCTTCTGAACCTGCTGTTTGTCTAATAGGCCTGGTCTTTGGGCTCTTTTGAAGTTCATTTGAATTATTTGGGAGTCTGCTAAGGTGCCAGGGAAGCTTGGATTCTGTAATTTTCTATAGAAAGTGTTATGATAAAGTGGGTGGGGTACCTTGGTGGGTTCCATGGCAGGCAAAGGTGACCAAGGTGGAGTGACAAACATGCCAGGCAGACAGAGCTTACGTGAAAAGTTTTATTAGAAAGGGGAGGGAGGGGGAAGGAAAGAGAAAAGAGGTAAAAGACAGAGGAAAGAAGAGGAAGTCAGGAAAAGTCCTGTCTGCCTCAGGGGAACAGTGGGAGGTCTCTCTTTTAAAGGTGTCCTTTGCACCTGGCTGAGCAAATTCTGTCAGGTGATAGACCAAGATAGGGCTATATAATGAGACCCTGTCTCAAAAACTAAAAACAAACAACCTCCCATCCCCCTCCCCCACCCCCCACCCCCTCCCTCACTGCACTAGCTACCCCCTTAATTGGCAATGTCAAAAAAACGTGCACTTAAAAGGCAGTTGAGCCAGATGGTAGTGACACAGAGAGGAAAGCAGATCTCTGTGAGTTAGAGGCCAGCCTGGTCTACAGAGCAAATTCCAGGACAGCCTCCAAAGCTACAGAGAGAAACCCTGTCTCAAAACAAAACAAAACAAAACAAAAACAAAAAAACAAAAACAAAAAAAACAAAGAAAACAAAACAAACAAACAAAAAAACAAATACAGCAGTTGATACAAAAAAATACAACTTGTCCCCATTGAATAATATCTTGGAGCAGAAAGAAATGAAACAGTGTTAAGGATTGCATGCCATTCTACCCAGTGGGACTGACTGTAGGGCTCAATTTTTGGAGAAATCCTTACTCTAAAATTGTTTCTAGGACTGTGTGATGGCTCTGCAGGTGAAGATGTCTGTCACCAAAACTAACAACCTGAATTCAATCCCTGGAACCACATAGCAGAAGGAGAGAACTCTACCTACCACTTTGGTATGACATGTTCTTCACATCTCAATGCACACAAAACAAATAAAGCTGTATCATGTTCAGATACATCTGTTTAGGAATGGTGATGCTGCTACATTAAGTGTTTTAGTGCTTCTCTTTGAATTTATTGGCCTGTGTTGCAAAAAAGAATATCCCTAGAGAGTTATTCAGATTTAATTAACATTAGATTGAATAGATTCATTAGGTTTTCAACATAGTATTATGCTAGAGATGGGTTTGGGAAAAAAAAAAAAAAAAGATTAAAGACCTAGGGCAAACATAGGAGGCACTTGCTTGGAGAACAGCTGTCCTTGGGAATTTTGGACAGTGGAAGCATGGAAAGCAGCTTATAAAACCCCAGGGCACACTTACAAAGTCATCATTTCATCTTTTTTTATTAGTATAAAGTCGGAAGGTAACAAAAAACCCTGACTGTAAGTTAGTAACTTTCAACTCAAAAAGTTGCTCTAAGGAGCCTGAATCATTCAGACCTAGAGTTCAAGGACAGCCTGAGCTACTTAGAATGGCCTATTAGCAAAAAACCCAAACAACCTGCCAGTTTAAGTAACTTTAATGAAGTGAAAATGTAAATACTGAAAACAATGTCTCATTTTTTTTTATAATTTTTTGACCTTTATGTTGCAATTTTTTTCCTTTCTTTCTTTCCTTTTTTTTTCCCCCTGAGGAAGGGTTTTTCTGTATAACAGCCCTGGCTGTACTGATAGTTGCTTTGTAAATTAGGCCCACCTCAAACTCACTAAGATCCCCTGTATGATGGCATTTTTAGCGTCATGTGCCATGCTTTGTTCTCAATCATTCTCCTCACTGTCCTGTGTTAGCCATTAGCGATTCCTTACCTTTCACTTCTAGTGGCAATTCCTGCATGTATATTTTATATTAAGATAACTTAAAAATAACTGTAGCATATACAAAAGTTACCAGCAATAGTTCTATTATTTAAAGGCTAGGGCTCATTTGCAGCCCTGGATGGCCTGGAACATCCTAGGTAGAAGATGTTGACCTCAAACTCAGAGATCCATATGCTTCTGCCTCCTAAGTGTTGGGATTAAAGGCATACACAACCATATCTGGCTTATTTTGAAAATTGAATTTTTCCATGTCTCAAGGGTTTCATGTAGCTTAGGCTGGCTTGCATCTTGTTACACAGGTGATGCTACAGGCATACACCACATCTTTTTTATATTGTTCGTTATTCTTTCTTCTCAAAATACTGACTTTTCATCCCCTGTGGTGGTCATCTGCCAATGTCATACAATGTGGGGTCATATGGGATGAGAGAATGCCTCCATCAGAGGGCATCCAAGAGCAGCATCTTGATTGATTACTACTGGTGTGGCCCTGTGGGCAGTGCCACCCTGAGCAGGTGGTCCTGAGTTGAATAAAACTGCAAGCACAATAATTGAGTGCAAATTATTAAGTAGCATTCCTTCATTGGAGGTGTTTCAGATTCTGCCTCAACTTGCCTCGATGGACAGTGAGATAAAAATAAAACCTTGCCTCCCCAAGTTGCTTTTGGTAGTGGTATTTATCTCAGCAAAAGAATGAAAAGACACCCAAATATAAAACACAAGACAACTTTTAAGACAGGGAATATTTTATTTAAAATCCACCAGTGAAATGGACGGCTTAGGTCTAAAAGTCATTCACATTTTAAACCATAAGTCAGTTAACTGCATGAAAGCACACATTGCCACACACAAATTAACTGAGCAGACCACAACTTTCTTTGTTGGAACAGAATAAACTTCCCTGTAAAAGCAGCACCTTTGTGACAATTAATTTAGTATTCCTCTCCTTCTTCCTCACCCTCTCCTTCAACAGAATCCACACCAACCTCCTCATAATCCTTCTCTAGGGCAGCCATGTCTTCACGGGCCTCAGAGAACTCACCCTCCTCCATGCCCTCACCCACATACCAGTGCACAAAGGCACGCTTGGCATACATCAGATCAAACTTGTGATCTAGGCGAGCCCAGGCCTCAGCGATGGCTGTGGTGTTGCTCAGCATGCACACAGCTCTCTGGACCTTGGCCAGATCTCCACCAGGTACCACAGTGGGAGGCTGGTAATTAATGCCAACCTTGAAGCCAGTGGGACACCAGTCCACAAACTGGATGGTACGCTTGGTCTTGATGGTAGCAATGGCAGCATTGACATCTTTGGGAACCACATCCCCACGGTACAGCAGGCAGCAAGCCATGTATTTACCATGGCGAGGGTCACATTTCACCATCTGGTTGGCTGGCTCAAAGCAAGCATTGGTGATCTCTGCTACAGAAAGCTGCTCATGGTAGGCTTTCTCAGCAGAGATGACAGGGGCATATGTGGCCAGAGGGAAATGGATGCGAGGGTAGGGTACCAAGTTGGTCTGGAATTCTGTCAGGTCAACATTCAGGGCCCCATCAAATCTGAGGGAAGCAGTGATGGAAGACACAATTTGACCTATCAACCTATTTAGGTTAGTGTAGGTGGGGCGCTCAATGTCAAGGTTTCTACGACAGATGTCATAGATGGCCTCGTTGTCTACCATGAAGGCACAATCAGAGTGCTCCAGGGTGGTGTGGGTGGTGAGGATGGAATTGTAGGGCTCAACCACGGCAGTGGAAACCTGGGGGGCTGGGTAGATGGAGAACTCCAGCTTGGACTTCTTTCCGTAATCAACAGAGAGCCGCTCCATCAGCAGGGAGGTGAACCCAGAGCCGGTTCCCCCACCAAAGCTGTGGAAAACCAAGAAGCCCTGAAGACCTGTGCACTGGTCAGCCTGGGAAGAAAAGAAAATGCATTATTGTAACAACAGGACATACTTTCAGCACTGCTTGCAATTCCTTAAATGGTGAAGCATATTTACTTGAAAGAAAAAAAGAGTGAACTGGAATTAGAAATGATCTCATGACCTATAGACCAGGTGTACAAGTCTACTTAATTAATGTAGTGAACAAACTTTATATTTTGGCAGGTACCAACACTCCCCCACACTGCATTTTAAATGCATCCATCTATGGTATTTACCAGCTTGCGAATTCTGTCCAAGACAAGATCAATGATCTCCTTGCCAATGGTGTAGTGGCCACGGGCATAGTTATTGGCGGCATCTTCCTTGCCTGTGATGAGCTGCTCAGGGTGGAAGAGCTGGCGGTAGGTACCAGTGCGGACTTCATCTGGAAAAGGACCAAATCAGCCTTCATCAGCTGACACAAGCTCACTCACTCACTCACCCACCCATCGGGGTCTGAAGAAAGGGTCTGAGAATGTGACCAGGACAGAATGCCACTCACCGATAACTGTGGGTTCCAGGTCTACGAACACTGCCCGGGGCACATGCTTGCCAGCGCCTGTCTCACTGAAGAAGGTGTTGAAGGAGTCATCTCCTCCCCCAATGGTCTTGTCACTTGGCATCTGGCCGTCAGGCTGGATGCCATGTTCCAGGCAGTAGAGCTCCCAGCAGGCGTTGCCGATCTGGACACCAGCCTGGCCAACGTGGATGGAGATGCACTCACGCTGTTGAAAAGAGGGAAAAAATTATGATATTAAGCTGTATTTCTATTTTAGATTTTAATAGATTTCTAAAAATACAAATGTTGTTGAAATTTATTTGGAGTTATATCCCACATATGACAGAAACAATGAGTACCTGCTACAAATACTGCAGAGGGGTGTGGTCTGCATAATGTCACCTTAATACTAAGGCATGGTGCAAACCCATTGTTCATTCCCACAGCCATACTTAAATAGAAGAATTTTCATGTTTGAAAAATACTTAAAAGCTCAGATTCTGTAAAGTGAGGTAATTGTCTAGAATTATTTTAATTGCTTCTTTTCCTGATAAGTAAAGATAAATGCTTCATGTTATAGGATCTGGTATTTCAACATGGACATCTGTACTGCGGCTGAGATCAGGAGCCACACCCTTCTGCAGAACCCATCAGCACTAGACAAAGTGTGACTTCTGCCTTGCGGAGTCTGCCGTGCCTGGTGCTAGCCTGCGCCCTTTGTTACATTATTTAACAGAGAAAGCTCTATTTCCAGCGGCTGTCTATATGATCTCCTCAATGCTTTCAGTGTCTTAAGGCTCTTAACCCTGTCTGGGCCATTTGCCTGAATTAATGAATTAGTGAAAATGTATTAGAACAAAAGACAGTTGGATACAGAGTATGATGTTTTTCCCCTTGCAGTAGTTTCATTAAGATAATGAAGATTTTCCACTTTTCCACTTTAAGGAACTGAAATATCCTTAAAACTAAGTTAGAAACAAGTGCCAACAATAAAAACCGAGTAAAAAGATAACATTTAAAACTAGAAAATGGTATTTTATTCGATGACTCTTTATATACCACATAATATATTACTATTGTTTCATTCTATAGAGGTAGTTTTCTATAGTCTTTAGAGCTACATTGTCTGCGGGGGATGGGGGTGGGGGTAGGGAAGGGCGTTTCCCTGAGTTCTGACAATCAGGGTAGTTGGGGCTTCACAAAGTGGGCTTTGTCCCTCCCCAACCATCCAGTCCCCCTCCCCCCAGCGAGATCAAACAAAACCTTTTGTAAGATTACAGTTCTACAACAATTTTTTAAAAATAAAAATACAAAAACCACTCCCGAGGGAAGTTTAGAGAGGGCGAACCCCTCCCAAAACGCCACGGAAGCAAGAGACAAACAACCCCGCCCCTGCGCCTCCCTGACACCGGCTGCCATGGACCCGACGCAAACTAACCATTTTCCCGGAGAAGTGGGGCGGCGTTTCTGGAGTGCGTGCTTGGCCGCCGCCCTGCCCGCCCGCCCGCCCGCTGCAACGCACCCCTCTAGCCGTGAACCCCCGCCCGGGCGGCCCAGGCTGTGCCAGCAAGCACTCGCCGGCGCCTTTGTTCTTCCCCGGGTCTGGGCGTTTCCGTGTCCCGCACTGCGGCTGCGGGATTTACGGACTCCGCGCAAGGTTCAATTTAACAAAGCATCGAGACCACCCTTCCCGGCAGGGTGACCAAAGGCTTAGGTTTTCCCTTGCAGATCGCAGATCTCGGGAGCCTGATTCCACCCCCACCCCCCATTACCGAGGGACAGGGAAGAAGGCTGGCTCACCATGGTTGCTGCTTTGCGGCTGCCGGGAGGATGGCGGAGGCGAAGAAGAGGTGTTGCTTCTTACAGCGCGACTCTTAGGCGGTCGATGTAAGAGAACCTGCGGCACATGGGCGGATGCAGCTCCTTATATACAGCTCGGTCACCATGGGGATGGGCCACGGCCTTTTCCTGTTGGTCCAGACCCCTCTGTCTGCCCAGAGAAGCCGTGACAGGAGAGTGGTGATTGGTGCAAGCGACATGGTATGAGGTAATCTCTCCCCCCTCGCCCCCCGCCCCTTCCCCCTAGCATCCGTAGACTTTGCATCCTCAGACAAAGGCTGAGCAAAGGCAACTAGCCGAGCATCCATTATAGGGTGGGGTTGGGGAGGGGAGGAAAGAGAAGAAAGAAAATTGGGCCTGGGTGATTATACATGGCTTAAACCTTAAGCTATAGTTAAAATAATACGAAGTTTTCCCCAACACTTAATCACAAAATTTTCTTTTTTAATGGAAAATTCTAGCATTTCATTCATAGTACACTAAATTTGACTACATTTCGTCATGATCCAATGTCTTTAATTGCTTTAAAAAAAATAGAGATGGAAATGATGGTCCAAACGGCTTCGGTAAATGCTGATGTTTACAGTTATTGTTATTGTTTGAACGAGATTCAGAAGCCCACTAGGAATAGGCCACGAGTGTAATTCCAACAGCAGGAAGATCCAAAATTCAAGGTCATCCTAACTGGCACGTAAATCCCAACCTTGGAGGAGATGAGGCTGGAGGATTGCTGCTGGTTTGAGACCAGCCTGGATTATAGTGTGTGATCACGTCTCAAAAAGCAAGAGAACAAACTAAAGAGAAATAATATACGAAACAGAATTTATAGTTTACTAGAGAACTTTGTTTACCGATAGTATTCCCTGTCACCCCTCCACGCCCACTGCCCCCTCTCCCGGCCCAACCTGTGATATTTATCTCTAATACAGGGTTCAGAAACTATAAGGAGAAAGAATTGAGTTTTAAAACTAGCTCTTTCTTTGTGTGGGCTTATATTTCTGCATTGCTCTTTTTTTGGGAGGGGTGAAATCAAGTAAAAAAAATGACTGAGATATTAAAATTTATTTTTAAAAAGAGGAGAGTTATATAATGTAAAAGGAAACCATTTTGTAATGTTGCTTTCATCCCAGACAACTATGCAATGTCAGCCCGACTGCAGTTCATTTTCCGTAGTTCCCTCAATTCTGTAAATAGCCCTTCTGCAGTTGGGCTTCTAACTGTGGGAACAGTAGTTCCTCACACCACTGCTATTCAGCTAGACTGTGGTTGTTGCTCAATTGGCCCTTGGGACAAAAATGCCTTGCTTTCACCCCTAGGAAATAGATTACAGTGGCATTCTTTCTGTTTAGAAAGCCTCCATTATCAGCCAGGATGGTCTATATAGAGCATGTCTCTGAGCGGCAGACCACTGAACATTTGCTGAACGAAATTTCGGAGGTAAAGAGTTATTTGTTTGTTTGGGCACCAAGCTGAAAATGTGGATTTTGACAGATAGTTTCTCTTTTAGTTTTCAGTAGCAGAGTCTTGGTTGTCGGCGGACTATTTCCAGTGCACTCTGTGGAATCCATTCATTCCTGCCCGGCTGGCAAGGAGTGGGCGTGGGAGGGAGGGCCTTGGGAAGAAAGCAGCTGCAGGTTATGCGGTAACAATGGTGGCCACGAGTTCTTCCAGCCTGCCATCCACAGCTCTGCTTTTCTTGTTTGAATGTTTGTGCAAAGTCTTTCCTAGGGAAAACCAAACCAGTAAAGCAAACACAAATTTGTTTACTTCTTGCATATGTCCTAGGAGAAATAATCCCCCACCCTCTCTGTCTTTTTAGAGAATAAAAGTGTATTTTAGTAAATAAACAAAAACAAAGATGACTTGACTACTTCTAATCTGAAAATATATTTAACCAGGGTAAGAACTAATGACAGCAGCTCTGTCTTAGAGATGCTCACATCGATGCCTTCTCTTAGAGAATGCCACACCCACACATACTCTTGAGTATTTTCTGACCACTTCTGCCTCTCTCTTAACTCAAAATCTATTTTAAAGTCCTCTAATAAATCCCAGATCTGCTTCATTAAAAAAAAAAAGCATAAAGGAGATGGGATTGATAAATAGCTTATTGAAAATATTGTCACAAAAATTATTGCATTTATTGCATATATTTCTTTGAGAGAGAAACAGAGAGAGAGAGAGAGAGAGAGAGAGAGAGAGAGAGAGAGAGAGAGAGAGAGAGAGAAACAGTGTGTTTGGAGGCCAGAGGACAACTATGAAAGCAGATTCTCCTGTCACCATGGGAGAACCAGGAATAAAACTCAAATCCTCAGTCTTGGTGGCAAGAGCATTTACCAGCTAAGCCTCCTCTCCTTCACTGAAATTTTAATAATGAAAAAAAAAATCATACTCTACAGGGCCCTGATGAAGTGTAATACAAATCTTTTTTTTTTTAAGTACAGTGATACATTTCTATTTCTTTATAATGAGAAATGTCTTCTTTCCCCAATACGCAGTTCTTCATGCATTTTACAGAGGATTAAAAGAGGATTTGTAGGATGGATTCTTTGTTCTTCTGCCTTAGCACCATCGCCATTCAAATCCTTATGCAAATAAGAGGCTTTTTTCTCTCCCCTTGAGCATAAATAACCATAAAATCTGGGCCAGGAACAGACTATTTAAATACTACAATCTTAAACATATAATGGAGATCAGTGTGCATGGGTTAATGTGATCTTTCTCTCTCTCTTTTTGGTTTTTGGAGACAGGGTTTCTCTGTGTAACAGTCCTGGCTGTCCTGGACCTCACTTTGTAGACCAGGCTGACCTCAAACTCACAGAATTTGCCTCTGCCTCCCAAATATGCCACCACTGCCCAGCTTCCACTAAGATAATTTTAGGCATAAGAAGTGCTTCTGGTATGGAATTGAAACAGGTGAATTTAAAGATTTGGGCTCATCATTTTATACAGGACAGGCAGTCATTTGTCTACTTTAAACAGTAGAATGACATGATCTGTATTATATAGCATGATCTGTCATGTATATGTGTACACTAAAAGTATGACCATTGTGTAGAGATTCAGTTGAATGGCAATAGGAGAGAGGAGGGGGACAAGAACACACACACACACACACACACACACACACACACACACACACACACACACACACACACACACAGACACACACACACTGGTGGTTTGAATAAGAATAGCCCTTATATGCAGACACACCTGCAGAGGACAGCCTGGGGTGTGTGTGGACCCTCACCTTACACCTTTAGGATAGGATCTTTGTCTTGTTTGCTATTAACCTTCCCAGATTTACTTGGCTTTTAGGGATCCAGACTTGAGTCCTTACACTTTCATGGCATAATCTTACCCATTGAGCCAGCTTCCCAAGTCAATTTATTTATTTTGTTAGACAAAGTTTCATGGATTCCAGTCTGGCCTCACACTTGCAATGTAGCAGAGAATGACCTTGAACTTGTGATCCTCCTGCTTCCATGCTCCAAGTGTTGAGACAATAGACCTTTAGCACCAGGCCTGTTTTTATGTGGTGCTGGGGACCAAACTCAGGACTTCCTCAATGAAAAACAAGAACTCTACCAAGAGAGGTGCATCCCTAGCTGCACACACTAATTTTAAATTGCATTCGATTTTAAGTAAATCTTCCACAAGTTGGTGTAGGAAGCTGTAGGTGCAGTGGAGGCCCCAGGATTGAAGGAGTCTTGGAGAGAACCTGAGGCTTGGCACTGTGGGAGGCCAGAAGAGGCAAGGTAAAGATACAGCCTCAGTTACAGTGCAGACCCCAGGATATTGGAGCCGTCAGGACCATTCACCAAGACAGTGGCAGTTGTGGAATGAATTCAGCCTAGTCTATTAGACAAACTGTGCTGTGGATGGCAGAGTCAGAGCAGAGAGACTGTCCACCAGCGCTGGAGCCCAGAAGTTCACAAGTGAGCCCCAGATACCGACACTGAGCTTTTTATATAGTTGAATTTTGCTTTCACATTGATCTAAATATAATTTGCTCTTTTATCTCCTATTAGAATAAGAAAGTATAGTTTTTTGAGACAGGGTCTCACTGTGTAGCATTAACTATCTTGGAATTCATTGTAGATCCTGGCTGGCCTTGAATTCACAAAGTTCTGCCGGCCTCTGCCTCACAAGCGCTGGGATTAAAGGCCCAACTTTTTGGTGTTGTTGAGACAAACTTCTTTTTGATTATATAGAAACCCATAGTTGAAAGACATTAGAATTTTAAAGAGATTTGGGGCTTTTTCTTTTCTTTTTGAAGTCTTAGACTTTTAAAGTGTTGAAAGGTTATAGTTTGAAGTGACATGTTTATGTGTCAAGGTTGACTGGGGTGGAGTGGGGGTGGAATGTCATAGTTATCTTCAGCTGTCACTTATACAGACTTAGAGTCACCTGGGAGGAGGAAATGTCAGCTGAAAAATTGCTTTGATCAGATTGGCCGGTGGCTGTATCTGTCAGACATTTTCTTAATTGCTTAGGATGAACCAGCCCACTGTGGGCTGTACCCTGTAGAGTTGTGCTGTATAAGAAAGGTAATTGAGCAAGCCAGAGGGAGCAAGTCAGTAAGCAGCATTTGTTCGTTTCTGTGTGAATTCATATGTGCATTGGTCATGTTGATTTAAAGGGCCTTGTTTCCTTGGTGTGCTCCATCCCCTCTGGTTCCTAAGTCTCTCATTCTCTGCAAAATGCCTTGTTGTCTTTGTTTCCATGAGCTGCAGGAGGAAGCTTCTTCAATGGTGGCTGAGCAAGGCACTGATCTGTGAGTATGGCAGAATATTGGAATATCGTTAGGAGTCTTTTTTTTTTTTTTTTTTTTTTTTTTTTCCCAATACAGAGTTTCTCTGTGTATAAGTCCTGGTTGGCTGTCCTGTACTCACTCTGTAGATCAGGCTAGCCTCGAACTCACTGAGATCCACCTGCCTTGCCTCCCAAGTGCTGGGATTAAAGGTGTGTGCCACCACTGCCTGGCAGTTAGGTGTCATTTTATTGCTATTTTTTTGTTGTTGTTTTGTTTAGTTTTTTTTTTTCTTTTTCTTTTTTTTTTTTTTTTTTTTTTTTTTTTGAAGACCAGAGTGTTTGGTTTTACCCTAGGCCCTTGATTCTGGTATGGATTTCATCTCATGGAGTAGACCTTAAATCAAATATGATATTGGTTGCTTACTTAAACAAGCTTTGTGCCACTATTACCCTAGCGCAGTGGTTCTAAATCTGTGGGTTGCATGATCCTTGCATAGGGGTCACCTGAGATCATTGGAAAACATGACTGTATACATTATGATTGATAACAGTTGTTAATTACAGTTATGAAGTAGCAACAAAAATAATTCTGTGGTTGGGGGTCACCACAACATAAGGAACTGTATTAAAGGGTCACATCACTAGGAAGGTTGAGAACCACTATATCTTGCAGGCAAGATGGCATTGTAGATCAAAGAGTTTGTGGCTGGGTTGTTGTTTATATTTCTCTTTTGGTAGTGTAAATAGTACCTCCCTGTATCAAAGTGACAGCTTTCTGTAGGCACTAGCTTGACTTCTCCTTGTTCAAGGAATTGTGTAGTAGTTGTTTTCAGCAATGGGACCTGGCCATCAGTCTGTGGAGATCAAGCATTGTCTTAGCAACATCCTGGGTTGTTTGGGGATTCCCATGGGACCCCTTTGACCAACAACTCAATTAGATGTAACCCAGTCCTGGTACTAGAAGATTCTTTCTGTGACAAAAGATGTCCAGGTGCAGGTCTGTCTCCCCCATTATTTGGTGATATATGTATATGAAGCTTCTACTGTATTGGGTATCCATACTCCTCCTCAAATAATCCTTAATTTTAGCTATCTCCCCATATTCCCTCCCTCACACCTCTTCTTCTCCCCCTCCTTCCTTGATCCTCCTGGTCTGCCCTCCATCCATCCATCACTATTCTATTTCCCTGTCCTATCGAGATCTGTCTGTACATCACCCCCTAGTCCCTTATCCTATATCTAATCTCTGTGGTTCTGTGGATTGGATTGTAGCTTGGTTATCATTGACCTAATAGCTAATATCCACATATAAGTAAATACATATCAGGTTTGTCTTTCTGGGTCTGATATACCTCACTCAGGATAATTTTTTTTTTCCCAGTCTGTCCATTTACCTTCAAATTTCATGATATTATTCTTTTCTAACAGCTAACACTCCCTTGTAAATGTACCACATTTTCTTTATCTGTTCTTCTGTTGAGGGTCATGTTAAGTTGTTTCTAATTTCTGACCAAGAACATAGTTGAGCAAGTGTCTCTGTGGTAGGATTAAGCATCCTTCTGGGTATATGCCCAAAGGTGGTATAGCTGGCTCTTGAGGTAGATTGATTCCCACCTTCCTGAGAAATTACACTGATTTCTACAGTGGCTGTACAAGATTGCATTTCCATCAGCAATGAAAGAGTGTTCCTCTCTTTCTACATCCTCACCAGCATGAACATTTAAGTGTTTCTCAGCTATTTGAGTTTTTTCTATTGAGAATTCTCAGTTTAGATCTGTACTCCATTTTTTTAAATTGGGTTGTTTTCTTGGTTTCTAGTTTGTTTGTTTGTTTTTTCTGTGACAGAATTTCACTGTATATCCTTGACTATCTTGGCACTCTGTAGACCAGGCTGGCCTTGAACTCACAGAGATCCACCTGCCTCTGCCTCCTGAGTGCTGGGATTAAAGGCATGTGCCATTACTCCCTGGCGGATTTTTTTTTTTGGGGGGGGGGGAGTTCTTTATAGATTTTGTATGTTAGCCTCTATTAAATGTGTAGCTGGAGGAAAATCTTTCCCCATCCCACAGGCTGCTGCTTTGTCAGATCAATGGCATTCTTTGCCATGCAGAAGCTTTTCAGTTTCATGAGGTCCCATTTATTAATTGTTGATCTTAATGTCTGTGCTATTGGTGTTCTGTTCAGGAAGTGTCTTCTGTGCCAACTCATTCCAGGCTATTCCCCACTTTCTGTTCTGTCAGGTTCAGTGTATCTGGTTTTATGTTAAGGTCTTTGACTCATTTGGACTTGAATTTTGTTCAGGGTGATAAGTATAGATCTATTTGGGTTCTGTTATATACAATTGTCCAGTGTGACCTGTGCCATTTGATGAAGATGCTGTCTTTTTTCCAGTGTGTATTTCTGGCTTCTTTATCAAAAAAATCAGGTTTGTAGGTGTGTGGATTTATGTCTGTGTCTTCAATTCAATCAAGTGATTGGTGTGTCTGTTTTTGTGCCAATACCAGACTGTTTTATGACTATAGCTCTGCAGTACATCTTAGGATAGAGATGCCTTCTGCAGTTCTTTTATTACTCAGGATTGTTTTAACTCTCCTAGGTTTATGTGTTTCCATGAAGCTTGTCCTTTCAAGATCTGTGAAGAATTTTGATGGGGATTGTGTTGAATCTGCAGATTGATTTAGGTGAGATGGCCATTTTCACTATATTAAGCCGTCTGCATGGGAGAGCATTCCTTCTTCTGATATCTTCCTCAATTTCTTTCTTCGATGTCTTAAAGTTTTTATCACGCAAATCCTTCACTTGCTTGGTTAGAGTTACTCCAGGGTATTTGATATTATTTGAGGTTATTGTTAAAGGTGTTTGCCTGATTTCTTTTTCAGTCTGTTTCTCATTTGTATATAGGATGGATACTGATTTTATTTGTTTTTTTGTTTGTTTGTTTGTTTCAGCTATGTTGCTGAAAGTGTTTATCAGCTATAAAGTTTCCTGGTGGAATTTTAAGTTGATGTTGGCTATGGACTCGCTTTAACTGTTTGTTTCTCAGTTTCTGTTGACCTCCCTGAATCTTAGAAAAGTGTAGTTGCCTTGCGTTATCTGTAGGAAAGTCTTCTGGGATCCTGATGGGTGTGGCCACTGGAGGTTCTGGGTAAAATGTGCTTCTAGGTATTGGGAGCTGACAGTTAGGAATGAAAATGGACTGGGGTGCTGAGAGGTCTACAGGAGGGAAGAAATCAGGGTGTTCTCCAAGAATCTGTTTAGTCCACTGGGAATGGGAGCAGAGTGGGAGAAGCCCCAGCCGAAGGCAGGCTACAGAGCTGGGGATGAGACTGGGGGATTGGACTTGAGGAATGGAGGGAGAAAGGAGTATCAATACTTAGCCTACCTGCTTCCCTGGCAGGAGTGACCTTTGCTTCCCAGGGAATGGCTGCTGGAGTTGGAAGCCCAGGTAAAGCAATGAATGTGTATGTGTTGGGGATGGGGCTGGGGTGGAGTTAAGAGGGGAAAATCAGTGTGATTCTCTTAAGATGGGTGGGGAAATGGAGGAGGTCTCAGCAGGTGGTCTGCTGCAGAGCTGGGGATGAGACTTGGGATTGGATTTAGAAGAGAGGAGAGATAGGTGAAAATCTACAATTAGCCTGCTTGTTTCCCTGGTCAGGGTGTCCTAAACTCTAAATTTAAACAAGGGAATAGACATGATTATGGTACCATAGTGGATTTATTTTGATCTTAATTTTAGGGTTTAGTAGCAATATGGTGAATAGACTGGATAAAAGACTACCAAAGTTCCAATGTTAAAGTTTTAGATAAGAATATGATTCCTGCCAGGTGGTGGTGGCATACGCAGGTGGTGGTGGCCTGTGCTTTTAATCCCAGCACTTGGGAGGCAGAGGCAGGTGGATCTTTGTGAGTTCAAGACCAGCCTGCTGTAGAGTGAGTTCAAGGACAGGCTCCAAAGCTACACAGAGAAACTCTGTCTTGAAAAACCAAAAACTAAAAATAAAAAAAGAAGTAAAATTTATAAGATAGGACAACCAGTTGGGGATGCAACTCAGTGCTTGTTTACCATGACAGTGCTCTGGGTTCCATCCCCAGCACAAAATGAATTTGTCATCTATGCATCATACTAGTGCATCCAGCACTGGAATAGACCCTTCCACCAAACAAACAAACAAACAAATAAGAATTAAAAAGACTCATGAAGTCACTCACTGAGGTGCCATTATTACTGAACTATACTCTAGTCTTTTTTCTTTTCTTTTTTTTTTTAATTCCCAAAACAGGGTTTCTCTATGTAATTGCTCTGGCTGTCCTGGAACTCTCTCCATGGACCAGGCTGGCCTTGAACTCACAGAGATTCGACTGCCTCTGCCTCCGGAATGCTGGGATTAAAGGTGTGTGCCACCACTGCCAGCAACCACTCTATTCTTTTAAGCTATTCACTGTTCTCCTTTATTTTATAAACTAAACCACTCCTCCTTCTCTTCCTTCTCTCCCTTCTCTCCATCCTCTTCATCCATCCTCCTTCTTATCTCCTTGAAACAGTCTCATGTACCTCAAGCTAGCCTCAAACTTGCTATAGTACAAGGATAACCTTGATAAACTTCTGATCTCAGCCTGCACTTCTGAGTGCTGCAATTACAGGCTTATACTACCACACCCAGTTTTACACGGAGCTGGGGAATCAATTTCAGGGCTTCCTACATCACAGACAAGGACTCTACCAGCTGAGCTGCATCTGAAGCCAGCTGGAATCCCGGTTTTTGTAAAACACGATTTATAAATTAGCTGCATTTCATTGACTTAAATTATGCGCACTTGCAGAATGTATGTTGAACCACCTTTGTCCAGCTCCCTTTGTTCTGAGAAGCAGATGGAAATTAGGTGGCAGACTGGGAAGGTTGCCATGGTGTTCTGGCTACAGGGATTTAACAGTAATCAAAGGAAACTCCAGACTCCCCTCCCCCCACACCCAGTACCAGTTTCTCACATTTCTCCCTAATCCTTGTCTTGTGTTAGCTAAACTGCCTGGTCAGTGATCCCCAAAGATCCTCAGTGTCTACTTCCCCAATGCTGAGATTACAGGCATGTGCCACTGTGCCTGGCTTTATGGTCTGGGTGCTAGGGGTTGAATTCAGGTCCTCATGCTTGTATGGCAAACACATTACTGTCTGAGCTATACCCAGCACCTTCCATACACTATGGTAATTATGTCATTATATTTATTTAAATTAATCTTAACCAATCATTAAGTTCTGTCTGCTATATTTGAAGATCACCTTAACACTTGTGGAATGAGCAAATGACAAATTCTGTGAGTCAAAGGGCCTAATGAAAGACACAATGTGGCAGAATATTTGGAGCTGCATCTTTGACCTCTTTTTTTTTTTTTTTTCCCCTGATAGGGTTTCTCTGTGTAGCTTTAGCTTTGGAACCTGTCCTGGATCTTGCTGTGTAGACCAGGCTGGCCTCAAACTCACAGAGATCTGCCTGCCTCTGCCTCCCCAATGCTGGGATTAAAGATGTGTGCTACCACTGGCCCAGCCATTTTTGACCTCTTGAAACATTGTATTAGTTTCCTAGTACAGTTATTTTGTGTTGGTGAAACAAAACAAAGCAAAGCAAAACAAAACAAAACAAAAAAAACCCCACCAGGACCAAAAGTAACCCATGGAAGGATTTGTTTAGGTTTAGCTTGGAGGCATGACAGCAGACATGGGGCCAGAATCAAAACTGTGAGGTCACATCTTCAGTCTCACACTTGAAGCAGAGCAAACTGAAAATGAGCAAAGGCTCAAGACGTTCCTCCAGCAAGGCCATACTCCTCAAATCTTCATAACCTCTCCAAACAGCACCAAAGCTCACTGGGGAGTAAAATATCCCAGGCTTTTGGAGGTGTTTATCATTCCAACCATCACAAATATGTAAATTCAATCAGGGAACAAGCTTCTGAATGTGTTGGAGTGGCCTGGAGTGCCAGTTCTTCCTGGGGTACTGAAGTAGGCATGCTGCTGAAGGTTTGTTTCCTTCACAGAAACCAACTCAGTAGTTCTTATTCAGTCGATCGGATTCTTCTAGAATTAGTAGTTTACCCTCTTGGAAATGCCAAAATTTTGTTGTAATTGTGTGGGTCTGTTTTTTCTTTCTTTTTTGGGGGGTGGAGTGGGGCTGGTTAGAGACAGGGTTTCCCTGTGTAGTCCTGGCTGTCCTGGAACTGTAGGCTAGGTTGGCTTTAAACTCACAGAGATCCACCTGCCTCTGCCTTCTGAGTTTTATAATCAAAGGTGTATACCACAACTGTCTGGCTGGGTCGTTGTTTCTAAATTCTGATAATTCTTAGATAAATTGAGTAAAAACTGAACCCTTTATGATAATAATCCCAAGAGATGCAACTCCCAGTGATGCCTGGCCTTAGAAGCTTGTTTGTTTTACATTCACTCATTTATTATTTATATCTGTTTATGTGTGTGTGTGTGCACATGTCAGGGAACACTACAGAAGTCAAAGGACAACTTCAAGGAGTCAGCTCTCTCTACCATCTGGGTTCCAGGACTGAAAATCAGGTTTGGGCTTGATGGAGAATTCCTGTACTTGCTAAACCACATCCCAGGCCCTGTTTGTGATTTTGAGATAGAGTCTATGTAAACCAGGCTG
Organism: Cricetiscus sungorus; assembly: GCA_030556225.1. NCBI lineage: Eukaryota > Metazoa > Chordata > Mammalia > Rodentia > Cricetidae > Cricetiscus > Cricetiscus sungorus. The sequence continues at coordinate 4,508,992 of JANBXA010000031.1, read as the reverse complement.
GTCTTGAACCACTTTCCCTCTTGTCTCTACATCCCATGTGCTAGGATTATAAACATGAGTCACTGCATCAGGTTTAAGGGGATATTTAAGAAAAATATTTCTTCAACTTCTTTTAGATTTAAAAATTAAAAATCGACTGGGCAGTGTTGATGCACACCTTTAATCCCAGCACTCAGGAGGCAGAGGCAGATCTCTGTGAGTTCCAGGCCAGCCTGGTCTACAGAGCAAGTGCCAGGACAGGTTCCAAAGCTACACAGAGAAACCCTGTCTGGAAAAAAAAATTAAGAATTGAATCCAGATCCTCTGAAAGAGCAGACCATGACCTTAACAACCTAGCCATTTCTCCAGCCCCCAAACTTGAATTAAAAACAAAACAAAATACATTTATTTAACTAATGTGTGGGGGTTTCATGTGTGTGCCAGAGCATGCACATAGAGATCAGAAAACAGCTGCGGGAGCTGGTTCTCTCCTTTTATTCTGTGGGCTCCAGGGACCATCAGGTTTAATGGCAAGCACAGTTAACTTTGGATCTATCTCAGCAGTTCCTCTCCCCCAGGAATTCAGGCACTGATTATGGACACACAGAAGCAAAAAGGTTTTAAAAGGCTTCAGGATTTTTCCCTTCTGCTTCTAAGAACAACAAACTGTTTCTGTAAGAGATGTAAACATTCATTTGAGCTAAGTTCCCAATATTGTCTCTGTGTTTAGTATTTGTCATAAAGAAGCCCACTGTTGCATCTTTTTTTAAAAAATGATTTCTGTATTTTTAGAATTGTAACAGTAGACGCACTCTCACCTCTCCTGTTGCTAAGCAACAAGCCATACAGTTGCTAGGAGATGAACTAGCAAGGTTGGGGGTAATTCACCACCTTTCATGTTACCTGACTTAGCTTCAGGCAAAAGGGAAAACAGTTCAAGTCAGATGAAAAGGTTAGGGAGAGACAGGAGCCAGGTGGTCAGGGAATGAAAGAGGGACCTAGAAGGGATTGGAGAGAAGAGTGTGTGTGTTCCATAAGGAGAGGCTTTGATGCAATTTCCTTGCATGAGTCATGGAAAAACCTTTAACTGCCAAGCTGAATTTCATCTTCTGCATGATTCTACCTTATCTGAAAAACCGATTAGAGAAGAAACTTGCGGAAGAAATCTTCCAGTTACCATCCCTACATGTATACAGGAGGATAGAAATCAATAGTTGAGCTCATAGAAGACCCACAATTACAAAAATGTTTATGATTACTTAAAAAGTCCAAATCTAGAGGCTGAGATGCAGCCCAACTCATAAACTGCATGATTAGCTCATTCCTCAGCACTGTATAAACCAGACATGATGGCACACTCAGGAGAGGGAGGCCTCAGAAATGCAAGGTCATCCTTTGATACAAACTGAGTATGAGGCCTGCCTGGGAAACACATAACTCTATCTATGCCCAGGGCCTGCAGAGCTTCAAGCTGCACAGGGTTCTAGCACAGAGGATGTGGACACAGGATCTTATCCCTAACCAAGGATCTAGTTGCAATTAATACCTGCGGGCAAAGAGAAAATCAATTTTCTCCAATGGAGTGTCATTGGGTATATCAGCCACATTCTAAGGCATGCTTCATACCCAGAAATAGTTAGCCAACACAACATGAACTCCATATTTGTTTTTGTATGTGGGCATTTTATAAATACAGTAAAATATATAAATATAATAAAGTTTATAAATAGAATAATTTAGTTTTGTGTTGGCATTTTTGGGTCTTATTGGGTTTTTTGTTTTGATTTTAGTTTTTGAAGAAGAAAGAACATAACATTGGGTTAGAGGGAATGGTTTGGGAAGAGTTGGAGAAAACATGACCAAAATATATTGTATTAAAAAACTATTTAAAATGAAAAAGATTAGAGGAAACAGATGACTCAGTGGTAAAGTCACAGCCAAGCCTGTGTTGGATCCAGAGACCTGTGTGATGGAATGAGAGGGTCGACTCATCAGTTACCCTTCAACCTCCACATCCACATATATGAATCAATAATTAAGTAAATGAGTAGGTAAATAAATGAATGCTGAGAAAATAGGAAGCAGTTGTTGTGCTCTAGCGTTATTATTATTGTGTCTGAAATAAGAAACCCAGCTCCAGGTTTCCTAGCCCTTGTAAAAGGCTGTGTCTAGCAATCAGGAAGCTCCAGGATACTGTTGCAAGGTTCTTCAGAGCTCTGTCCAAACCTGGGCTAGTGCCAGAAGTACTAGAGATGAAAACCATTGCAAAACATCCAGCTTCCGTGTTTCCCAGTGATTTTTATACAGGCCATTTATTTCCTGTTCATCAACAATCAGTGTAAAATGGTGGCTTTGCACAAATGGCTCATCAGCATCTTATTCATGAATGTCAGTCCTCACTACAGAGCACTAAGAAGTTGATGGGTAATAGATTAATTAAGATAGGATACATTGCTGGGTGGTGGTGGTGGTGCGTGTTTTTAAGCAGATCTCTTTGAGTTCCAGGCCAGCCTGCTTTACTGAGCCAGTTCTAAGCCAGGCTCCAAAGTTGCAGGAGAACCCTGTCTCAAAAGAAAAAGAAAAAAGGATACGATACATGTTCTGCTGTTGCCAGTTTTAACTAAAAGTATAATAAAGAATCTGAACATAGACTTGGGGAGGTGATCCAGAAGACAAAGGTCCTTGCTGCCAAGCCCGATGACTGTGTCTGAGCCCTAGAAACAGCAGCCAAAGGTGTTCTCTGAACTCCAGAAACAAGCTGTGCCGTATGTGTGTTTGTGTGTGCACAAGTGTTACCATATAAACACACACACACACACAACAGCAACAATAATATAAATAAATGTATGGGGGGGGGAGAAGAAGGACTCTGAACTAGTGTGTGTAGTTCAGAATGTGTATCTCCATACCCAGTAGGGAAATAAACATTTCTTTTATTAATTTAATTTATATAGGTGTTTTGCCTGCTGTACATCTGTGCACCACAGGTGTACCTGGCCCTGATAGACCAGAGAGAAGGAGAATGGAGTTAAGAAGGTTGTGAGCTGCCATGTGGGCACTGGGAACTAAACTCAGGTCCTCTGAAGAGCAGCCCATGCTCTTAACTGCAGAGCCATCTCTCTAGCCATCCAACCAGATAGATGTTAAACTTTTGTCTTGTTTTGTTTTCGAAACAAGATTTCTCTGAGTAACAACCCTGGCTGTCTTGGAACTCACTCTGTAGACCAGGCTGTCCTGGAACTCACAGAACTCTACCTGCTTCTGCCTCTGCCTCCTGTGTACTGGGATTAAAGGCATGGACCAGCACACCATCTGGCCTGTCCAGATGTTTTCCTAAAGTATCACTCACCACAGTAGCTTAGGCTACCCTTGAACTCAGTCTTCATGTGCTGCCCTTGTTAGGATGGAAAATTTTAGCCTAATTCCCCAGAAAATCCAGGAAGCTGGGAGTCTTAAATCCCAAGCTGATGGTCACCTACTTTAATGTTTACAGTAGTGAATGAACACCCAGAAGCCTGTGCGAAAGCAGACTTCCTGGGCTAAGGGCAGGGTTGGATACTTTAAAGTAATTGGTCCACACTGGATGCTACGAGATGATTGGCTCAAGATGCGCGGGCTTTGCTGTAACCCTATAAAAGCTGTCTCAATTCTGTGCTAGAGGTCCTGAGCCCTCTACCCTGTATGGTGTATGGCTGACGGCCCCAGTATACTGGAATATAAAGAACCTTATGTGTTTGCATCAAGACCGCTTCTCATGAGTGATTTGTGGGGGCCACCTTTCCTGAGTGGGAGCGCAAGGGACCATGCTCTCACGGGTCTTACACCCTATTGTTGGAATGCTTGGAATTATTCTTCCTATTAGTGCTCAGAATTTGATGCTATCTATAATTTGCCCTTTTTTTAAGATAACAAAACTGAGGCATAAAAACTTAGGTATTTTGCCAAAAGTCACCAAGTAAATAACGGTGTTAGAGTTCAAGCCTGGGCAGTGGAGTGTTTGATTACACTGTGTAAAGATATGTTACTGTGACTGGTTTAATAAGAAGCTAAATGGTCAATAGCTAGGCAGGAGGTATAGCAGGGACTTCTGGACAGAGAGAGCTCTGGGAAGAAGAAAGGCTGTCACCAGCCAGACATGGAGGAAGCAGAATGGGTAAAATGGAGATGAGGTAACAAGTGTGTGAAAGAAGGTAGTTAAAGAAGTATGGGTTAATTTAAATTATAAGAAGCAGTTAGAAACAGTCCTAAGCTAAGGCAGAGCTTTCATAATTGTAGCACCCGAGCTTCAATCTGTTCTACTAATTGGGCAAAGGCTTAGAGATTTAAATAAAAGGAAGACAGTGGGTCATTCTGCAACAGGAATGCTGGAATGCCGAATGCCTTTACTGAGGGGAAGGAGTGGGCTTATATACTGACTCACGGCACAGTGGAAAACAATCAAGCATGCAAAGTCTCAGGCTTAGTTCCTCTCCAGCAGACATGTGTTAGCAAATCAAGAAGAGTACCAAGAACCACTCTGGTGCAAGATGTTCCAGTTAAAACTGCAGAATGTTCCAGCTAACAGCTCAGGCTTGCTCAAGGTGCTTCGGAGGTCCATGCAGGGCCCTACAAGTAATTAATAATAAGTCTCCATGCCATTATTGGGGAGCTGACGGTCCCAACAAAAAGTCTGACTACAGTCAGGTCTGGTGACAAGTGTCTTTTCTTACTGAATCAGCTCACTGACATAACATTATATTTTATTCTAAATTTATTTTAGACACTGACACTTGACACAATCCTATAATACCAGCCCTCAGGAAGTAGAGGTAGAATGGTCAGAAATCTAAGACTCATACTGAGTTCAAGGGCAGCCTGAGTTACTTGACATCAGACCTGAAAAACCTAGATATGGGTTGCAGAATGCTCCATCGCGAAAGTGCTGGCCACTAAAGCCTTAGGACCTGAGTGTGGGCCACAGAAGAGCTGATGTGTCACATCAAATCTATAATCCCAGAATTATAATGTCAGAGACGGTGGATCCTGAGAGCTTGTGGGTCACCTAGCCTAGCAAAATTCAACAACTCTAGGCTGGGTGAAAGAGCCTTCTCCAGAAAAAAAACACTACCAGCAACAACAGCAAAAATCCTAAATATATTAGATAAATAAATAAACTCAAATCAAGATTTACATTTATGGCTAAGGATGTAGCTCATTTGTAGAATGCTTGCATGGTGTGCATGAGGTACTACATAAAAAAGAGATCTCAGGAGGCCCAGAATGGTGGCCTGTGCAGGCCTTTAATCCTAGCACTCCAGAGGCAGAAGCACGTGGATCTCTATGAGTTCAAGGCCAGCCTGGCCGACATAGTAAGTTTCAGGACAGTCATGGCTAGGTAGAGACTCGTTCTTTATCTTTACCCTTCTTTAAATTTTATCTATTTGTTTGTTTGTTTGATTGATTAATTTATTGATTTTTTTCAAGACCTGGTCTCTCTATGTAGCTCTGTCAGCCCTAGAACTCTCTATGTAGCAAAGACTGACCTCAAACTCACAGAGATCTGCCTGTCTCTGCCTCCCAAGTTCTGGGATGAGTGCCAGCCACCACACCCAATTTAGAGATCCAGTCTCAGAAAGAAAAAAAAAAAGGCTCCCCATCTCACACACAAACCCAGGTGTTGCTCAAAACACTCAAGAGCTAGGAGGGGGGATCAAAGTTAGGCCTGTCTGATTTGTGGTACCATGTCTGCCTGAGTGTAATAACAGCGAGGCCCAGGGTGGTACAATCCACGTCGTTACTCAGGGGGCAGAGGCAGGAAGATTGGCAGCTGTGACAAGCCTTTGGCAATTTAGTGAGACCTCATCTCAAATACATATATTTTGGGGGGATTGGTTCTCTCCACCATGTTGGTTCTGGGCACGGAGCTCCGATCATCAGGCTTTGTGACAAAGGCCGTTACCCGGTGAACCATCTTGCCTATCCTTTGCTTTGATTTTAGTCGGGATCTTCTGTAATTTAGCTCAGGTTAGCTTCCAATTTCACTTGAAGCAGGGGCTTGCTCTTCCAGGTGACACAGGTGCTTGTCCCCATGCCGGGAGAGGACTCTCTTGTCTATATGGACCTAGTCAAAGCCCGAGACTATATCTGTTAGTATTTTCTTCTGGCCCTTCCAGGCCTCTTTCTCTACCAGCAGAATGTGAGAAGGGAAAGTCCCTACTTTAATTCTGAAAGCCCCAGGACACATGTGGCTTGTGTAAACTGGGTGAAGAATCAGCTGAAATGACCCACTTTTGCAGAATTCAGCAGATACCTTAGACTGGAACTTTGCCTGCCATAGAAAACATCGTGCTTGACCATTCTGCCACTTTCTGGGAAGTGGGGTTACGCTTGTCCTCGGAGGGTAACTAGAGGTCAGGCCTTTTAGAGGCTCTCCTGTCCATTTGGACTGCAATTCAGGTTAACTATTCTCTTGTTTGGTTAAATAGGAACTCTGTCTGGCTCTCATTTAGTGCTGACTCGGTGCCTGGCACTCCCTGACACTCTAGTCCTTTTGCCTTTGTGGGGGGACATTGTTAGAGTTCCTGAAGCCACAGCCAGACAAGTCACTGCCCATGCCCCAGTGAGAGGCATGCCTTCCCTTCTCTCCACAGAGGCCGATCACTTCAGGCTGGACAGCTTCAGAAAGGCTTCAGAAAGCATAATGTGAGGAAGCCTCAGAAACTGAAGGGGCTGTGATTCAAGTTACACTGTAAATGGTGTGAATTGGGTGGGGACAACAAAAAGGAACGATTATTTGGTGGGCATTCAAAAGCCATTTTCCGAAAGCACCAGGTGTGTTTCCTTTTCCTCCTGGGGTGAGGGGCACGGTCGAAGCTCTTCTAGAAAAGAAGACGATTACGTGTAACTTACTGGAAGCACAAAGAACAGCTTGCTGTTGAGAGCATGGCTGGGTGGGTGCCAGGAGACATCCCGGGGGAATGGTGCTGCCAAGCAACCAACACACAGAGAGCTGACCAAGCCTTTTCTTAACGCTGACTGCTGGCTTCAAAGTTCTATCAGAGGGCTGCATTGAAAGGCCCGGTACGCTTTAAAGCAACCATGGAGACTCTAGAGCAGTCTGAATTCTGAGAAGCTAGTACACTAGGGACACAGAGCGATATACATATATCCATCAGCTCTCTGTGGAATGATTGTCTGGCCTGGGTGGACATTCCTTGAGATAGCTCCAAGTGGCGAGACATTCAGAGTCACCATTCTCTCTGTGACTTTGAAATGACCAGTTTGAGTCCAAACATCCCCAAAAGCTTCCTAGACACTAACTGGCCTGGGGGTGGGGGGAGGTGTAAAGAGCACATCATTTTAGCCAGCAAATTTAGGTTTAATGATGCTTTTGTAATTTGGGTGGTGGTGGCACATGTCTTTAATCCAAGTACTCTGGAGACAGAGGCAGGCAGATCTCTTGTAAGTTTGAGGCTAGCCTGGTCTACAGAGGGAATTCCAGGGCAGCCAGAGCTACACAGAGAAATCCTGTCTCGAAAACCACTACCACCCCCCAAGAGAAAACCATTGTTTTTTGTACAGCCAGGGCTAAAAGTCAGAGGCTAGGGTGGGTAGGCGTGCAGGACAAGGAGAAAGGAATTCCAGATGTTTTGCTAACTAATCCTCAGTGGTCATTTTACTAATGAGAAATCTTAGATCAGAAAAGCAGAGTGCAATGGGGCAGAAGAACCTGGTGGTGACAGAGAAAGGCGGGAAGCCAGGCATATTGGCTCCACAGCTGGCCACTGATTCACTGCAGTATTTAAAGAGGTTTGGGTGAAGGAAACCACAGAGCAGGTGGGGCTGTGACTCAATGCAGTGTCTTGCCCGTGCTAAACAACACATCGCCTACTTTCCAATCAGCTCTTAATTTTTAATCTTTCCAGCCAGGCGTTGGTGGCACACACCTTTAACTCCAGCACTCTGGAGGCAGAGGCAGGCAGATCTCTATGAGTTCGAGACCAGCCTGGTCTACAAGAGGTAGTCCCAGGACAGGCTCCAAAGCCACAGAGAAACCCTGTCTCGAAAACAAACAAACAGTCAATCTTTCCTTCAGAAATTTGATGTTTAAGCCTACTAGAGAGTAGGCATGGGGGTTGGCTAACATCTTACAGATGTCTTTTAAGCAATTAACTGTCTTCAGGCTTTTATGACAGGATGCATTCTGCACAAGCCTCATGGCCTTCTAGGCAGTGTCAGTTGCCTCAGTCACGTGTTTCCGAGGGACAGCAGTCATTTGTCTTTTCCATAGCAACCCGAGATCCAAGGATTTTACAAGGGTGCAGTCCATGCACCACATGAGACACAAAGACCTCTGCCCTTAAAAACAAGCTGTTTGATGCTGTTTAAAGTAATAAGGAGAGGGCCCTGGTAACTGGTGTAATGCAGAATGTAATGACAGGGTGTGTCTAGAGCTTGGCCTTGGATCTTTAATTACTTTCTCCTCACCGGTATTATTGTCTTATACTCTACTAGACACACCGTCGCCTCAGCTACGGAGCAGTCATTGCAGGAATTTATGTTTGTCCTTGGAGAACATTCCTTCAAAGCAGATAAACCACTTTTTACGAAAAGGCTTATTAACTTTTTATTTTCTGTGTATGAATGTTTAGCCTGCCTGTATGTATGTGTCTTATGTGTATGCAAGGTGCCTGAGGAAGCCAGAGATGAAATCAAATAGTTACAGTGGTGAACTACCTTATGGGTGCTGGGGATTGAACCCAGGTCCTCTGAAAGAGCAGCCAGTGCTCCTGACCACTGAGCCCTGGGGACTGTCTCTTATTGACTCTTGGCAGATTACTGGTAGCAGCATACAGGCATCTCTGTTCTGTTTTGTCATCTAGTGCTTGTTTCTGGTGGCCTACAGTGTGAAAGAGAAGCTTCGTGATTCCTCACCTAGGCTGGGATGCTCCTCAAATGTTGGGGAGTATAATTTTCAAAATAAATATTTTACAATAATTATCTATATGCTGGGCAATGGTGGCACAAGCCTTTAATCCCAGCACTTGGAAGGCAGAGGCAGGAGGATCTCTGTGAGTTCAAGGCCAGCCTGGTCTACAGAGGGAGCTACAGGACAGGCTCCAAAACAATACAAAGAAACCCTGTCTCAAAAAACCAAAACGAAAAAAAATATCTGTGTTATCACATCAGGGTTTTGTTTGTTTAAAATTTTATTATCTGTATGCGTATGTATGTGTGTAAATGTGTTTTTTTGACACTTGGGTGTGGATCCTCAAAGAGGCCAGAATAGAGCTCTAAATCCTCTCTTCCCACCCCCAGTAGGAGTTACAGGCAGTTGGAAATTTCCTGTTGCAGTGCTCAGAACCAAACTCTGACCCTGAAGCATCACATGCTTTTAACAGCTAAGCCTTCTCCTCAGCCCCCAGATATAGTAGTTTGCTTCGAACCAAGTTTCTTCTATGTATTTGAAAAGAATTTGTCAATATTATTACTATTATAGCATGTGTGCTCTGCTCGAGTGTTTGTTTGTGTATGTGTGTGCCCGTGTGTGTGTGCCCGTGTGTGTGTGTGTGTGTGTGTGTGTGTGTGTGTGTGTGTGTGCGCGTGTGTGCGTGTGTGCGCGCACACACACACACACACGGGCGCCTAGCATGAGTGTTAAGCAAGCACTCTACCACTGAGCTATATACTCAGCTGTTGTTACTACTTTTTAAACTACATTTTATTATTTTGAAGCAGACTCCCACACTGTAGCCTGGAACTCATGACAGTTTCTGGAATTGCCTCTGGAAGGCACTACATACCAACCATAAGAAGTGGGTGCTTTACATTTTTTTCTATGTTTCTGTCATTTTTGTGTTTTTGAGATAGAGTCTCACCATATAACCCAGGTTGCCCTAAAATTTTGGGTATTGGGACCTAGGCAAGAGAAGGTGAGCCATTTGCTTGATGATGTGCTAACAGCTCTCTGGAATAGCAAGGTCTGGAGTATAATCAAGTCCTAGAACGTATGACTTAAAGAAATGTAAATTATAGTCCCTACACTCAATAAATGTATAATCTAGTTGAGGGAAACATGACTAACCTTCATTTTAAGAAGCCTAGTAAATTATGTAACACAAGCATATATAATTAAGTGCTAAAGTAGATGTTGTCAACTATGAACACTGTAGTAGGACATTGAGGTGTAGACGGGGAAACTGAGATCTTTCAGAGGAATGACCTTGAAGCTAAGCTTTGGGTGATCTCTGAGATGTCTATGGAGAAAGTGCTAGAAGCAGGAATAAACAGGACCTTGTCCTAGAGGATGAAGCTACCATCCTGCCCGGAGCTTGGTGAAGCTCATGGGACTGGCCAGTCCAGCTTCAAAGGCCTTTAAGGCACAGTTTAAGTTTACAGTATTAACAAGAAAACAGTCATTAAAGGCCCTGGATCAATGGAGCGATATAACAGCAGGATGTTTAAAGAGGATGTGTTTGTCTGCTAGTTTGGTTGCTCAGATCTGTAATCCTAGCACTTGGGAGGCTGACCCCAGAGGATTGCTGCAAATCAAGGCCAGCCTGAAACCACAGAGTGAGGGGAAAGGAAAGGCCCTGAAGAGGTGACACATGAGCTGGGCTCTGACACAATCGGCTTTCTTAGTGAAAGCCGTCATCTTGGCAGAGACACTGAGTTTGCTGTAAGAGAGAATCCTGAATGCCAGGATGAACTCAAAAAGAGCAAGTTGTTGGTGAGGGCCCAGGAAGAGGGGAAAAGCTACCTAAATACAGGTAACTGCGTTTAGGGAGAAGACCTCAGCCAGAAAAGTCTTTATTTATTACAGTATGTGCGTGTATGTGTATGTCCTGCAGGCATGTGCATACCACAGTGCACATTTAGCGGTCATAGGACAACTGATCTTGAGTCTTCTGGGCCCAATGTAATTATCCATTCTGGTTAAAGTTTACCACCAACTTTATGTGGTACTAAGAATTGTAGATGGATTTTGGTGTGGGGGGCGGCTAATAGCTCACAAAAAAATGACATGAAGACTTATCAACTATGAAAGCTTGGCCTATAGCTTAGGCTTGTCCCATTAGCTCTTTTCACTTAAATTAGCCCATTTATATTAATCTACGTGCTTCCACATGGACCTTAGCTTTTGTCTCTCCTCCTGCATGTTTGTTTCCTCTGCATCCTGCTGGTGACTCTGCCTTTCTTCTTCCCAGAGTCCTCTCTGTCCCCAGAAATCCTTCCTAACCTCTTCCTGTCTAGCTATTGACCTTTACTAAACCAATAACAATGACACATCTTCACACAGTGTCAAAGAATATTCTTTTCGGGCCGTGAGCATGCCTTTAATCCCAGCACTCTGGAGGCAGAGGCAGGTGGATCTCTATGTGTTCCAGGCCAGCCAGAGTTACATAGAGCATTCCAGGCCAGCCAGAGTTACAAAGTGAAACCTTATCTCAAAAACATTTTTTTTTAAAACTCATTTTATGTGTATGGCATTTTTTGTGTGTGTGCCACAGTGTGTGTGTGGGGGGGTCAAAGGACAACTTGTGGGGTGGTAGTTTTTTCCTTCCATCACATGGGTTCTAGGCATGGAACTCAGATCTTAGAGGCAAATGGCCTTACCCACTGAACTGTCTTTTGGGTTGAGACTAGCTAAGTGCATATCTAGCATGTACAATCCCTCAGATCCTCCCCGAATAAAACTGGGCATAGTCAGGCACTCCCAGTTCAAGGTTACCCTCAGCTGCAGAGTTCAAAATGAACCTGGGTGCAGGAGGTCCTGCTGAAACAGAGAATGAAGGAAGGGAGGACAAAAGGGAGAGAAGGGGGAGGCTATGCCTACCTACCCCCTCTCAAATGCTTGCAGAAAAGACAAAGGTCACAGAGAGTATCATTTAACACAATAGTCCTATAGTTTGCCCAAGCATCAGTTTCCCAGTGTTGAGGATAAAAAAATTCAGACGGCAGGGAGCTTTTACAAAAAGAGCCAAAGAAGGCAGGGACCAGATTGGAAGCCGCTAGGGATAATGCTGTTATCTGTTGACCAGGATGAAGGGCTCCCATCCCAAGGGCATGACAACAGGGTCAGCCCCATCTCTTGCCCCTGTTCTTGGCAACAGCCAGTCAAGCCAGAAAGAGCAATCTGTCAGATCTAATTAGAGGAGAAGAAAGTGAACAGTGGGTGCCCAGCTTTTAACTGACAGCCCCCTTTAATGAGGTGGAGGAGCTCAGGGGAGGATGTGTGTTTCGTGTGCTTGAAATGGGTCCTTCAGATCAATTCTTCCCTTCACTCAAAGTGTTCACACTTTGAGTGTTCTACTGGATTCTTATTTACTTCACCCGAAATCTCCAGGTGTCTTCGATTTTTTAATTCATGCACATCCAGCAAAGGCAGAAGAGAACGTGGGTCCTTTTCGAAGGTGAGGCTGAAACAGAATGCGGTGACACCATGCATCGCTCGGATGCGGCCATGTGTGCATGCTGCTGGTGTTATGAGTGGGTTCTCATTTCTTTTTGTATTTGCTCATGCAAGTGACATTAGCGTTTCTCCATCTTTGAAGTCCTCTTAATAAAAGACTTACGATTTTTTAGTTGCTGAAATTCCAGAACCATGTGAAGGGTTTTTTTTTTTTCTTTTTTTAGTCATGAGTAAACAACACATTGTAAGATACAAAGATACAAGCATATCTAATTATGTTTTTTATTTGTACTTTAAATGGGCTCTCATCTGGGTGATTTAACTCTTGTATCAAAAGTGGGTTTCATGGGGAAGAGAGACCTTTTTTTTATTATTCAGTTGAGTGTGTTTCTTAAAATTAATCGATGAATTAGACTATGGATGCTTAAAATTGTACATTTGCACAAGCTAACATTTCAAATATGCAAAGCCTATCTGTTAAGCTAATGCACTGAATTCCAATGCTTTATTAATTTAACTTGGCCTTGGTGTGGGCATTTAGTAATGAACTAAGAATTTAGTCTTGGTGTGGGACATTTAGAGATCTTAAAGAAAAAGCACAATTTTTGTGAGGTGGAAGAGAAAGGATGTAAGAGGGTGAACAAGCAGTCTGGAATTCCCCTGTCCCAGCTGCCTTTGATATTGTCATCCGTTTTCACATTTAGTTGTCACAGCATTCGGTGGCATGCATTTCTGTTCTCTCTGCTGAGTAGTTAAGGAAGTCAGTCCAACAACACAAAGAGATGCAGTCAGGCCGCCCTCCACCCTCCAGTCCAGGCTGGTCTGCTTTCAAGAGCCGAGAATGTCAGAACTCCCCCAGTAGCGATAAGAAAAATTAACCATTAGAAACCATTGAATTCACAATAAGACGTTAACCCGACATCTGTCTTCCAGTCTGTGAGTCTCTATGGATACGGATGAGGCAGAGGCTTTTAGCCCCATTTCCTTTTCTGCATGTGGGTAATCTTTTATTTTCTTTTTTAAAAATATTTATTAGATTTATTTATTTCAGTACTTATTTTGACCACTCCCTGACTCCGCCCTCTGTTCCTTTTGTTTTACACACCCATTATGTTACTATAATCCAGCCTGGTCCCATGCCCAGAGAGCCACTTCTATCCACAGTTCTCTTTCGGTGGTCAAGGGTGTGTGTGTATGCAGGCGGCATTGTTTTGTGTGACTCTTAAAGCAGAAATGGTTCCATGCTGTACTTTGTTTGACTGGCTGTTTTTTCTCTCTGTGCCTCTTGGAGCTCCTTCCACGGGATGTTTACATCTCATGCCTTTCAGCTGTTGTACAGGGTGTCAGTGGTCACCTTCACTTGTTTTTATTCAGCCTCGTGCCTGTGCCCTGGAAACAACTTCATGGCACAAGTCCACACCTAGCTTGGTCTGTATTCACAGGGCAGGTTGAAACAGGCGTAGGCTTTATGGCTGATTGGAGCGTTACTAACAACATATAAGAACGGAAGGAAAGTAGCTGGGGACCCATCTGCACCCGGAGCCCCCGGCGCTGCGTTCTCAGCGAATTTGCTGTCCCTCTGCCTCCCGGTAGTTAGCCCACCACTCTGCAGTCATCCATTCCTTGTGTGAGATGTTAGTAATAGACTCCCAACGGTGTTGTGAAGAGGAAGTGAGGTACCGCAGGGAAAGACCGGCAAGCCTGGTGTATTGAATTATGCTTGCGCTTCTCTTGAGATGGTCTTTCAGCTTCAGGTGTGGCTCAAAGAGCGGTGGCTGTTGTGGGCTACGGGTGTCACTAATAGCCCGAAAGCACTGGAAAGAGGACGTGGTGACGATGCATACCGGTAACCGGAGCCCGAAGAAGCTAGCCTTGCCCTGTCCAAAATAACCAAAGCAAAACACTACCCAGCATTAAACAACAAAACAATCCCCCCACCCCCATCCTGCAACAACAGAAAAAACTAAATTGAAGGCAATGGGGAATGGCAACTGGATGACTTTTGTAACTTGTGCAATGTTCGTCACACATAAAATAAGGGTAACAGTCATGTGTAGCCTCTTCCAAGTGCCACCTCATTCAGTCCTCACAACTGTACCCTGTATTCTCTCTAAATGAGAGAATACAGGAATGGAAAGTACTTGGCATATTTTTGGTGTAAATGATGTATGTGGTATTCACTATGCAGACAGTGGGATCTAAACTCAGAATTAAGGGTACAGTCACCGTCCCTTGAATGCTTTTGTTCATTGCTTTTTTTTTTTTTTTTTTTTTTAAAGATGGTCTCAAGTAGCTGAGGCTGTCTTTGAACTACTACTGATCCTCCTACTTCAGCCTCCTAAGTGCTGTGAATACACATGTATGCCATCACACCTGGCTAGTGCGTTTTTTGTTTTTTTTTTTTTTTTGCAAAGTATGAATTCTTTGGATGCCTATGGCCTGTCTAATGCCCTGCTGTGTATGTGTAAAACATGAAGTGCAAAATGGAGCTCTTGTTCCCAAAATTATGATTTTGATTTTTAAATTGAAATTCTCTGAAATATGAGGTAACATATTTTGGGTATTTTGAACTCAATCTCTGTTAGAGCCCAACTGTAGCGGTAACTGACATCAGCCAACACAGGCAGAATGATGAACATTCACACCCAGTATCTGTTTAAAATTTCTTTTAACTACAAAGATAAATACAAGCCCATGACATCTGCTCCCTTGTTCTAGCTGGGTCTCACAGATGAAAGGGGCCTTTGCAGGGTCTCTCCTGGGCTAACCAGGCTGGTTGCAGGGGCTGCCAGAGGCTGGGGCAGCTGCTCCTCTGCGGCTTAAGATCCTCTAACAGCAAAACAGCATGCAGATTTCCTTTGTTCCGAACACAATACAAGTGGATGTTTAGCAGGCAGAGGAAATCCAGGAAGAATTCTGTTAAGGAGCTGGACTATTCATTCAAAGAGCCTGATTTTGGAATAATGTTCAGGTAATAAAACTGTGTTGCTTCTAAATTGTCTGCTTATTCCTCTCAGCCCAGAGATCTCTCTCTAACCCACAGAACCTGTTTTGGGGGTGTGTGGAAACTCATCCAGCTAGCCCCAAACTGAAATTACAATTCGGGAAAAAAAAAAAGGGTCAAAAAAAAAAAAAAAAAAACAAAAAAAAAAAAAAAAACCCACTCCAGCTGTCAGGAGCTGAAGAAGCCACACGTGAATTTTGGTCTGGGAATCAGTCAGGCTGCAGATGGTCTAGGAGCCTGGGGAATTCGATGACTCCTGAGCCAGCCCCTTTGCCTTAATTCCAGGCTTAGCTCAGAGAGAAGCAATTCAGAGTGCTTTTCTTTTAAAGGGACAGTGTTAAATTTTTCATTTTGTTTTGTCTTTTGGTTTTGTGTGTTATTTATTTGAGGTATTAGAAAGTGAACTTGGTGCTGCTTAGCAAGCCCCTCCCCCCTTTTCTCCCTAGACAGGGTTTCTCTGTGCAGCCCTGGTTATCCTGAAACTCACTCTGTAGACCAGGATGGCCTGAAAGACTCAGAGATCCCCCTGCCTCTGCCTTCCCGAGTGCTGGGATTAAAGGTGTGCACCACCACCCAGTTTTGTATTGAAGTCTGGGTCAGGGATGTGGGGCTGTTAAGATTTCCCAGCTTGAGTCAGTGATGTAGCAACAATAAAGGACCAAAGAGGGTGAAATCTCTGATCCGACTGTAACGTTTCTGTTGGGTGGGCCAATGACCTGGCTCCAGAAAGACGGCCAAGGAGGCAGATCACCTGAATAATTACCCCTTTAGGGAGGAAATGTGCCTTTCCTTCCCAGAATTCCCACTCTAGCGCGGTGGTTTGTGGGGCTGCCTCCATACAGTTTCCCAGCGGGAATGGACACTATCTCACTTGCCCCTTCTCCCCATTTCCCTCTGCCTTTCTAAAAACCATGAGATTACATTCCTGAAGCTTGCAGGATCTATTCCCTTATTTGGCCTGTCCCTTCCCCTGAGGCTGACTACCAAGGTCCAGCAATCAAGAGTCTGATTTGGCTCACCTAATTAACATACCAAATTAAAATTAAACACCTCATCCTAACACAGGGTTTTCCCTTGTAGCTTTATAAACCGTCATTTTCCTATGAGCCACGCCTGTTTCCTCTCTGTTTAGTGACAGTCCTTTGTCTCCCTCCAGTACAAATACCTTACCTCTTTCCATGGGTTCTTCCCCTTCTCTCTCACCTTCCTGTCTTTGTCTCTCATTCCCTGACCTCTGTTCCTCTGCAGAAAATAATTCTCCTTTGTGCTGAGAACGTGGCCTTGGGGGTCCTGAATAGATACCTTTCCTTTCAAAGCTTATTTGCTTCTCTGAACTTAGTTAAGTGTAATGTCCCCTTCTCTCTCTGCGCTAAGTGTCTGCCTGCCTCTGTTTATCTGACCTCCATGTTAGCTTAACTGGAATAAAATGGTTTTTTTGTTTTTGTTTTTTCCTTTTCCATTCTCCTCCAGGCAGCTACGGAGATTTACAGCTTGTCTGCCTGGCCTTGTTTTAGTTTTAACTTCTAATAAAACGGTTCCCAAGCTTCCATTTGAGTCCATTCCTAAGTTATTTTATTAAGGAGACTAGGAATACCAATATCTCCAGGATCATAAAGATGGTTAGCTGGGCAAAAGCACCTGCTTGCAAGCCTGAAACTGGAGGGAGGGAGGGAGCTTTTTTTTTTTTTTTTTTTTTTTTGGTGTTTTATAATGGTACATGCTGTGGTGCCCCAGCCCAGCAAGCTGCTGCACTAGGGACATGGGCTATCTTTAAAGAACCACTAAATTATGATGTCTGTCCCTTTATCACGGCCTAAGGTGGGGTCTAACTAGGATGTTAGGTCTCCAGCTAGGCCAGAGATTTCAGCAATATATTTTTACTCTGACAGCCATGTCATACACAAGCAGTAACAATAAACAAAATTAAAAAAAAAATGTTAAAGATCCCTGTTTTGAAAAAGAAAATAATTTGGTGCAGCTGGCAGAGCTCTTCCTTGTATGACGGGTTTTCTTCTCTGAGGTTAGCTTAGGCTCCTGCTTGACACACTGATTTTACAAATGGGAAAAGGCGAGGGTGTGCTGACTGAAGTTTGCTTTCCACGGAGTTCAGGGCAAGCTCACCGCAGGTCAGAATTCTAAACACAGTTAGGCCTTGCTTTCCACGGAGTTCAGGGCAAGCTCACCGCAGGTCAGAATTCTAAACACAGTTAGGCCTTGCTTTCCACGGAGTTCAGGGCAAGCTCACCGCAGGTCAGAATTCTAAACACAGTTAGGCCTTGCTTTCCACGGAGTTCAGGGCCCTGGAAGACTGGGGGCTCAGATTCATTTTGCCTTCCTCCTCCCAAGAGATGAAAGCAGCTTGTGGAGGAGTAGGGGCAGAAGAAGGAAGAGGCGAGCAGGAGAGGGGGGTGGGGGTGGGGGACTAGAGATTTCTTTCTTCTTTTTTCCATTCACGGTTTCTTTATGTAGCCCTGGCTCTTTTGGAACTCACTTTGTAGACCAGGCTGGATTGGAACTCACTCTGTAGACCAGGCTGGGATGGAAGAGACCTTTTTTACCCTTCTCGACAATAAAGGAAAAGTGTCTCCCCTCCCCCTACCAGAGAAGGGCTCGGCTATGAGCCGACTTCCTCTGGGGACTCCTTCAGGGAGGCTCAAGCCTGGTCCCTGCCTTAGTTTAGTAACCTTTGGTTCAGTAGTCCAGGGTCATGCTGGGAGATGTGTGCCTACATTGTATCCAAGTTTTCAGCTACTCTGTTCTTGTATCTTCTCCCTGAAGGACAATTACAATAGAGTAACAGGGAGGTATCCCCTCCTTCCTCTCTGGAGATAAACAAATGTCAAACATCTTCCTGGATCTGCCCCATTCACTAAAAGTTACTAAATATCCCCCTTTGCCCTTCAAACAAAGAACTCCTGGTATCCATCTGGTTGGATCCGCATTGTGAGGGCTGCAGCGCGCAGACGCTCATCTGCGGGACCTACTAACCCACCTTTCCTTCTCTTGCTGTTGAGTTCCCAATGTGTTTTTCTGGCTCTGCTGTTGTGAACGAGAGACTATAATGAATGCTTCCCAAATGGGCTGTGATGGGAAATATAATCTTCGTATTAAGCAGGGACCCAGTAAACATCACCATTCCTTTTATTTCCTCCTTTTGAATTGGCTTTTTCTTTTACTAAATTTGTTTTTAACCATTTCATACATCTGGGCCTGGTAACGTTATGCCTTTGATCCCAGCACTCTGGAGGCAGAGACAGATGAATAAATCTCTGTGAATTCAACCCCAACCTGCTTTACACAGAGTTCCAGGCCAGCCAGAGTTACTCGATGAGACCCCTCTCAAACAAAACCAGTGCATTCTATTTCCCTCCGGCCCCTAGAACGCCCTCCATTCAAATCTCTTTCCCACACTCAAGTCTATTGGTCTTGTTTTGTGAGTTAACTAGGGTTGCCTTTGTGACTACAAACTGTTTGCTACTTTTCATTGGAACGCGGTGGACTGCTTGGGTACACAGCTAAAGACAATGCCTGCCCCTCCCCAAGACAGCATCTGTGGCTCAGAGTTCAGCAGGGCCTTCCTGGATTGCTGATATATTGCTGATAGCCCTGGTCAACTGCATAATTTCAGAAAGTGCCTATCTATGGGTCTTCATTCTCTTATTGGAAGTAAAACGAAGCAGTGTGGGATTCCTAAAACTAGAATCGCTCGCTGTGAGTGGAAGGCACCTGCTTAATGAAGGGCAACATTGAAAGAGGATCTGCATTTGGCATAATTCTGCAGGAGTCCTGACAACCAGGCAGGCTCAAGAGCAGATAGCAACCCGTCATCTTTCTGCCGGCTTCAGTCATAGGGGGAAAAGGTGGTACCACAATCCACTCTTCCAGTGGATGATGATGACGTGTTCTAAGGAGATGAGGGCAGGGGCTCCTGTCAAATGAGTGATGAGAGAACGGAAGTGGGGAGAGGGGGCGGGACTCCAGAAACCTCACCGCATCGTCCCTAGAATAAAAATGACAGGCAGAAATGATTAGCGCATCTACTTTAAAACGCAACCCCCGGCTCATATTTCAAGTTTGCCTTATAACCCCTTTTAATATTTGGCAAGTCCCACTAATACAGGGTAAAATAAAATTAAAGCGGACCCCTATCAGGTTCTGTTTTCCATTCTTCACTAGAGTTGTCTAAAATGACAGTGTTATAAAAATCAAACCCATCCTTTTCAGCTGTTGGAATCATTAAAGCCCTCAGGGACATCGCCTTCCTAAACTATAGCAGGCATCAGCTTTCTCTTCCCTGCACAAGGCTGTCTCTAGCTCTTCTTGCTTAGGCAAGAATGAGCTCTCCGGAATGTTGTAGGGTCCACGCCCTGCAGGCAGCTAGCTGCCCAGCACGGAGCTCTTTGCCGGCGTGACCAGCAGGCGGCGCTGTCTGACCGCTGCGGCCACCGCCAGGCGTCCACCGAGGCCATTTCCGTCGCAGCGGGTGAGCCGGCCGCTGCCACGCCTTGGAAGTCACGGAGCCCGTTTGCTTTAGCTTCTGAAGCATCCTGCCTTTTAAAAATAACATTTTTTAATCCTTTAGCGTTTCATACATTTATATAACGTGTATTGATCATATCTATCCACTACCGCCCTCACATTTTATTTACTTTATGCGAACCCTGGACCTTGTGCACAATAGCCAAGGATTCTATCACTGAGCCGAATTTCCTGCCCCAATGTGCTCTCATGACAATTGCTATTGTTTGAAAACTTGGGTAAGCCAAATGGTTCAGTGTACAGAAGTGCTTATAGCTCAAGCCCTGTTAATTGAGACTGATTCCTGGAACACACTTGAAAAGAGATTACTGACATTTCAAGTAGCAGTAGTGCTTTGCCTTCCCGTGTGCTCCCACTCAGGTAGGTAGGTGGATGGGTGGATGGATGGATAGATGATGGATGGGAGGAAGGAAGGAAAGAGAAAGAAAGGAAGAAAGAAAGAAAATTGTCTGTTGGGGCTTTTCAGAAAGAGGAAAACCAGACTGCAGCAATGGCTGAGCCATATTGAATGCTTACTGATCTTGCTGAGGGACCAGGTTTGGTTCCCAGCACCCACATCTATGTGGCTCACAATTACTAGTAACTCCAGTTCTAAGAGATCTGACCTTCTGACCTCTGCAAGTGCCTGCACACAGGTGGTGCTCATAAACTCACACAAAATTAAAAATAAATAGATCCCCCTTTTAAAGTGGAAAACTTAATTAATAAAGAGCAAATATTTCTTTTTTTTTTTTCTTTTTACCTTTTTTTTCTTTTTGTTGGGAGGAGGGGTTCAAGACAGAGTTTCTCTGTGTAGCTTTGGAGCTTGTCCTGGAACTCTCTCTATAGATCTCTCTATGGGACTAAAGGCGTGCACCACCACCACCTGGCTGTAAATCTTTCTAAAAACAAAACAAAACTAACCTGCATTTATTTGAGTTATAATCAACTTTTTTTAAGTCTTCAATCTTAATTCCGTTAATTCTAATAAAAAGGGCCTCTGACCAAACAAAAAAAGGAAATATATGCTGAAAATTAGAGTTTCTTTTTTAAAAAGTCTCCTTCCTGTTTTGTTTCCAGCCTTCTGCATGCAGACCTCCAGAAAATTCATCTACGCCGCCATCTGCTGGACGTTTGGAGATGCTGCAAGAACCTGCAAGTTGAACAAGGTTGATTCGTTTGGCAGTGAAGACCTAGCTCAAAGACAGTATTCACATGCAGTCTACTCATCCAAAAACAAACAAGCAAACAGAAACTACCAAACCCACCAGCCCGCTGGGAGAAAATAGTCTCCGTGTTGAGAAGCACTCAGATCTGAATGCTCTGGGATTGATGGTCACAGGAACGCTCAAGGCTACAATATGGAAAGAGGCAGAATTGTCTTCATTACACACATCCATGTTGGACACTGGCTGAAAACAAAAACCTTGTTTTCCATCACTACACACAGTGGAGTATCGGGGACAGAAGTTACAATGTCCTTATTCTCCTGAACGGACTAATTTTGCTGAATGGAAAAAAATTTAAAAGGTGAAAGGGTGACAGAAATAAATATTGACCTGGGAGCTGGAAGGTGTCCAGATGTAGCCTTGGTGGGATTTGATACGAGATCTCAAAGCCCTGCCACCAATTTCCAACCTAAGTCAGTTATGATTCACTGGAAGAGTTTTCTATTTAGGAGCCACAGACCCTTTTCACGTGAGAGCCTAAACCCATTTGCAAACACATTTACACATGTGCTTTCAAATAAACGTTTATTTGAAACAGTCCATTCAACATTGTTCCAATTCCTTTACAATGCACACTCAGAAGCCACTTGGGGAACTGGCCAACAGCAGAATGAAGAGCAGAGTAGGCCTGGCCCACCCACCTGGGAAAATGGGGTTCCACCCGCAGAAGCCTTAGTAATGGAAACACATTAACAAAACATAGCTCTGACCTCAAGGAGCCTGTGGGCGATTTTAACAAAACTAGTTTCTGTATTCTGGAATGAGCTTTTAGTGTTTTTCCTGGAAGAGATTAAATGACTTGATCAACTGTGTGGCCTGCTGGGGGATGGCTGATTACAAAATCCTTGGGGTCAGTCAGTGTGTTCTAAGAGTATCCTACATTTCTTCAATAACTAAGCCCTCAAGAGGGAGACTCTCTGGTCCTACTGCTAGAAGCCATAGCTCTCTCCAGGGGTGCTTGGAGAAGATACTCCAGCAACCATGAAAACATAATGAAAAATAAATAAAAATTCCCTATAGCAAGTCCTGGATGGACTGTGTGTCAGAAAATGAGGAAATCATTTTAGTTTTGTTGATTTGTTTGTATTTTAAAACTTTCTGTGTAGCTTAGGCTAGCCTCAAACTTGGAGCAATATTGTTTCAGCCTTGTGTGTGTGTGTGTGTGTGTGTGTGTGTGTGTGTGTGTGTGTAAAATGCACTGATATTCTCTTTATTCTAGCTATCATACAGAGGACAATAAATGCATAATGAATTTGAAAATGGCTCTTTTTGTGGCCTGAGAGAAGAAGGAGGGAGCAGCTAAAGGCAGCCAGAAAAATCGAAAGGAGTAAAGATAATCCTGAGAGCCAGGGACCATCAGAAAACTAGCACCGTCTCAGCTGATGGCAAAAAGTTATAAAAGGAACAGAAACCCTCAGGAGTGTTCAACTATAGGCTGCCTCTACTGTAGGTGCCCTCTACATATGAGAATACATACAATTATTAATAAACATTGCTAGCCAGGCGATGGTGGTACATGTCTCTAATCGCAGCAGCACAGGGGAGGCAGAGTCAGGAAGATCTCCGAGTTCAAAGCCAGCTTGGTCTACAGAGTGAGTTCTAGGACATCCAAGGCTACTTAGAGAAACTCTGTCTTAAAAAAAACAAAAACAAATAAATAAGCATTGCTATAAGTAGAGAAAGACCTGGACTTCAGAGTATGGTATACTTACTGGAATACTGATGCAGACAACTGAAAAATGTGAAGTGTTTTTAATTTTCTTCAGCAGACTTTTACCCATGTGCCCTAAACAGACAGAGAGCAAAGGGATTTAGTTGTTGCTTTGTGATGTGGGGCTCAATCCTAGAACCCCTTTAACATGTTCAGCAAGTTTCCACCACTGAATTCTGTCTCCAGCTGGGATGGCTTAAAAAAAAAAAAAAAAAGATTTATTTTATTACTTTTTCACATGTTAAGTCCTCTAGAACTGGAGTCACAGACAGTTGTGAGCCACATGTGGATGCTGGGAATTGAACCCAGGTCCATCTGGGAGAATACCCAGTGCCCTTATCTGCTGAGCCATTTCTCTAGGCCATAGGAGTGGTTCTTGATTCCAGGGAAGGTGGCAGGTTTGAGGAAGAAGGCTTGTCTGGTGCACAAGCATTGTTTCAGTCCCTGTGAGAAGAGTTTTCAAAAGAAATCTGGGGATCTACAGGGCTAATCAGAAATAAGTGATGAGATTTTAGGGATGAAAGCTGATTGTATGTGGTTACTTCTCAGAATGGAGCTAGAAAAGCCAGATGTGGTGGGACAGGCTTCTAATCCCAGCTACTCGGGAGGCCAAGGCAGTGTGGTGGGGTATCTGTCAAAGAAGACTGCTTGGACATGGATTTAGGCCAATAGAAAATCTTTATTAGCTGCCTGGCAACTAAACTGGGTGTTTGAGATCCTAGTGTAAAACTGAGCCTTTCTCAGGGTGAATGGTAAAGCACAAAAACCATGTCCTGGGTTGATATACTTCAATTAACAAGAACAGTTAGCCAGAAGAAGGACTACAGAAGCCAAAAGGCAAGTTTTGTACATTTAGAGACTTTGCCAGAACTATGTACAGACTTTGATGGACTGGGTCTTTGTCTTGGTTTTGGCAGATGGTGCTGTCTGCGTGCTGAGTTCTACGGCCTGAATGGCACTTCCATAATGGGGTCAATTGTGCTAAGGTCTGCCAATTATGGCAGGAAGACCTCAACTTCAAGACCTGCCTGGCCACAGAGATCAGAGCTAGTATGGTATATACAAAATCCTAATAAAATACTGCTCAGGTAGAGAAGGCAATTTCTGAGGACTCTGTAGTGAGTGGGCTAGATGTAGCTCAGGTGGTAGAGAGCTTCCCTGGCATGTAGAAAGGCCTGAGTTTGAGCCCCAGCATCACACAAGACACATACACGGGCATATAGTTGAAATCCTAGCCTTTATAAGGCAAAGGAGTTCAAGGCCATCCTTGACTACAAAGTGAATACAAGCCTAGCCTGGTCTACATAGTAAGACCTTGCCTCAGATAGAAAAATGAGAAAAAAAAAATGAACAAAAGTCCACTTCTGAGGTTTTGATAAAACACATCTTTTGTATCACAATAAATAAATAAATAAGTATACAAACATCATTGTGATGATTAATGCTAATGGTTAACTTAGTAGAATCTACAGTCAGCTAGAAGATAGATATGCCTATTGATATATCTCTGGAGGATTATCTTGGTTGCTTTGAGGTGGGAAGGGAAAGCCAATCTGTGTGTGTGTGTGTGTGTGTGTGTGTGTGTGTGTGTGTGTGTGTGTGGTCCCATTCTCTGGTTGGATCCTGGACTGTAAGTGTGAGTGGAGAACAGGAACCAAGCATCAGAGAAATGGCTTGCATTCATTGTTTTTCCCCAACTGTGCTTCCCATGTGACCCTCTGTTTCAAGTTCCTGTGGCCTGGACTTCTCAGTCATGAAGGAGTGTTGGGGGGGGAGGGGTGTCTTTGCAAACATTGTCCATGGGAAGCAAGAAGAAAGTCTGCTTTAATAGGACTCAAACTTCTAGAATCTAACACCACCAGGCCGTTTATTTCAGGCATATTTAAGTACAATACAATTTGGAAAAAAGATTCCTGGTGTAACACAATCCCGTGTGTGTAATAAAGCTTAAGTCATAAGTACATCAAAACTCTTTTTGAAGTACATATTATATCTTCCATAGAGATGTGTTCTATATATAGACTACATGTGTCATCTTAAGGGACTAGAGGAGGATCTGGTGTGGTCTCTGTCATACAGATAGGGCAGAGGTCACCTAGGCTGTTAGCATTCCCAGGCTTCTGGACTGAAATCAGGTTATAAATTTTCTTTGAAGAAACAACCATAGCTGGGTAGTGGTCACCATTAATCCCAACACTTGGGAGGCAGAGGCAGGATAACCTCTGAGTTGGAGGCCAGCCTGGTCTACAGAGTGAGTTACAGGACAGAACAGTTAGGGCTGTTACATAGAGAAACCCAAGCTCAAAAAACAAAACAAACAAAAAACAAAAAGAAGAAGAGACATTCCTGTATATTTAACATCCCTGGTTTCTCTAGAGCAGAGATTCTCTCTCAACCTGTAGATCAATACCCCTTCAAGGGTTGTATGTCAGATATCCTGCATCTCAGTTATTTACATTACAATTCATAACAGAAGCAAAATTGCAGTTATAAAAGTAACAGCAAAATAATTTTAGTAAAGGGTCTCATGAAGGTTGTGGTGGTGAATACTTTTAATCCCAACACTCTGATCTCTGTGAGTTCGAGGCCAGCCTGGTCTACAAAGTGAGTTCCAGTACAGCCAGGACTACTAAGAAGCAACTCTGTCATTTGGGTCTGGAGAGATGGCAAGTGGTTAAGAGGACTTACTGCTCTCACAGAGGACTCAGGCTCTGTTCCCAGAACCCACATGACCATTCATAACTGTACTTGACTCCAGTTTCAAGGGGCCCTAGCACTTGATACAGCCAGGGGGATCAGTAGTTTAAGGCCATCCTCTACTATCTATACACTTTGAGGCCAATCTATGTCATAGGAGACTTTGTCAAAAAACAAAACAAAAACCCAACTCCAACCCCAGCAAGGATATACTATTAGAACACAAGATATTTGGTTATATTTGGGCTGAGAGATGGCTCAGCAGTTAAGAGCAATTGCTGCTCTTGTAAAAATCCAAGCTGCCTTCCCAGCACCCCCATCAGATGGCTCACAACTACTTTTAACTCCGGCTCCTGGAGTTCTGTATGCCATGGCCTCTGAGGACCCCTGCGCTCACAAGCACACACCCACCCACAGGTACATAAAAATAAAATAAACAAAATAAATCTTGGGCTGGAGAGATGACTCAGAGGTGAACGGTAGGAGCTGCTCTCCAGAGGAGGGCTAGAGCTCAGTTTCCAGCACCCATGGGTGCAGCTAACAAACCCAGTAACTTCAGCCCCAGGGAACCAGCACCCTCTTCTGGCCTACAAAAAGACTTCATGCTCATGTACATACCAACATACAAACACACACTTGTACACAGAATTTTTTAAAAATTTAAAATAAATCTTAAAATTTTTTTGTTAGATTTTTTTTTTTTTTTTTTGCTATTTTGAGACAGGGTTTCTCTGTGTAGCCCTGGCTGTCCTGGAACTCACTCTGTAGACCAGGCCGGCCTCAAACTCACTGAGATCCACCTGGCTCTGCCTCCTGAGTACTGGGATTAAAGGTGACTGCCACCACTGCCCCCCGCTGAGTGTGCATCTTAAAAGACTGGATGAGTCCTGCCCCCACCCCTGCTCATGTGAACACAGGCGTGGGGAGGCAGGCTTCCCAGAATGCCTGTGTGGAAGAAGCCTCAGAGAGCACGCTGCCGCTGCCCGCGCCCTAGGTTTGCTCCTGTGGAAACCCGGGCCTGAGAGGAGACCTAGGGAAGCTACAAAGGCCAAGTGGAAGAAGGCACGCAAGTTTCCCATCTCTGTAATAACAAACAGGCTCGTGGTAAGATCTGGAAAAGTTCAACTACACAGAAAATCAGCTAGTTAACTGTCCACCTCGAGTTATTTTTATTTGAATGAACTATCAGGATTTTTCTTCCAAAAAGATTCCAGCAGGGGGCAGCAAACACAAGCATGGATCGCAATGCTTACAATTATTTTACAGTAGGAGAGTATTTAAAGTTTATTTTAAAAAGGTTTTTTTTTTATGCTATGAGTGTTTTGTCTGCATGTATGTGTGTGTATCATGCATGTGCCTGGTTGCCACAGTGGTCAGACAAGGAGGTTGAATTCCCTGGAATTAGGGATGGTTGTGAGCAACCATATGGGAGAGGGATTTATTCCCTGGGTCCTCTGCAAGAGCAGCTAGTGCACTTAGCTACCTAGAAATCTCTCCAGCCCCAAATTCAACCTTAAAAGAATTTCCACATGACTAGGCCTATGTTTCTATCTTGTCAACCTTTAATCCTTTCCAATGCACCCCTGAAGCTGCCCTGTGATCTCATCTTTGGGTGATCCTCAAACACTGCATCACTGAAGCCCCATTCCTGCCCGGGAGCCTGAAAGCTGTATAGCTTCCACGAACCTTTTCTTTCCTGTACATGCTAATACCTCAGGAGCCCATGAGGCTCTTGCAAATCCCCTCTAGGTGAGGTGGTGAGGGTCTTTGCAGGAGGAAATGCAAACCGGCCAGATCTTGTTGGGGTCACAGCTGCTCTGCTGTGGAGGTTAACAATTTGTTTGGCACAGGGGGAAGACAGGCGTATCAGGAACTTCCAAAACCATTGCAGGATTTGGAGATTGTCCTGCTGGGTTTGGTCCCAGTATTTCCTCATCGTGCCCACGTTCCTCCTTTTGGAATTGTAATGTATATCCTGTGCCATTGTATGTTGGCAGAATGTAATTTACTTTTCAAATTGATCGGAATTACAGTTAATAGGTTGCCTTAAGTCTCAGAAGAGACTTTAGGCTTTGAAATAGTCTGGAGACTGAAGTATGGGGTCTTTTGGAGTTGGACTGAATGCATTTTGCATTACAATTTAGCTTACAAGACTGTTGGGGCCAGGGGGTGGAATGTAGTGGTTTCAATGAGAAGGGCTCCCATAGGCTCAGGCATCGGAATTCTTGGCCCCTAGTTAGCTGATGGTTTAAGAAGATTAGGAGGTGTGGCCTTGTTGGAAGTGGTGTGTCAGGGTTAGCGGGCCTTTGGGTTTCTAAGGCCCATACTAGTCCCAGTCTCACAGAGATCTGCCAGCCTCTGCCTTTCAAGTGCTAGGATTAAAGGCAGGCACTACCACCTTCAAGTTTGTATTGAAACCTCAGACTTTGCAACTGATCCTGACTGCCATGTTGTATTGTAATTCTTGCTTACTGATTTCTCAACTCCATTTAGTTTTCTTTTTATAATAGGTTTGCCAAACCCAGATTGGCCTGGAATTTACCATTCTTCTCTCCTGAGTGCTTGAATTGCAGGTATGCACCACCAGGCCAGAAGTAAAGCTATGCTGTTAAAAATGTGTGTGTGGTTGGGCAGTGGTGGTGCACCTTCATGTTGTTTATATGATTCTCAACAACACTCTTCTCCCAGAGGAGCACAAGGAGTCTGGGACCAGGCTAGGGCCTGTGCAGCTGACAATACCTACCCAACTGGGGCTAGGGTAATCTCTGACCAGGACCATGAATGGGATTACAATACTCCAGGGGACAGCATAGCTAGAAATCGATTTTTAACTTGCCTCCTGGCTGGTCTCTGCAAGGGTGCCAGATCTCATTACAGATGGTTGTGAGCCACCATGTGGTTGCTGGGAATTGAACTCAGGACCTCAGGAGGAGCAGCCAGTGCTCTTAACCACTGAGCCATCTCCAGCCCCAAAGCAGGGCTCTTATAACCTTGCCTCTTCTCAGTCTCAACTGTGTCACGAAGGATGCCTTTACCAAAATGTGATCTCATCTCTGACTTGTTGACTTCGGAGCAGTTTATGCCTAGAACAAGCCACACCCACAGGAGCTGCCAGTCACTCTCCTAGATGCCCCAGAAGTGCACCCATACCAGTTCCCTATAAAAGGCTCAGCAACTGAGCTCAGAGTTCAGATGTTTGTGCTTGGCAGTGAGCAAGGGAAAATGTTTTTAGAGATGACCTTTCCCTTGACTTCAAGCCTATTCTGTAATAGGGCTTTGAGAGTTTATGGCTATTCTCTGAAAAGTATAAAATAGATTGAAGTTTTAAGATTTGAGAGTAAGCTCTTTTGAAACCCCTGGTGGGAAGATGACTTAAGGCAGGAGTTGAAGGATACCCTGAGCAGCACAGAAAATTATCCATCTCCAAAACAAACAATGTCAAAAATCCCTGAGCCCAGTGTTGCACATAATCCTATCTAATGGGGTTGCTGAGGCAAGAGGTTCATAAGTTCAAGGCCTGCCTGGGATATCAGTGAGTGTAATCCAGTCAGGAGAACTTGGTGAGAACCTGTTTCAAAATGAAAAGTGAAAAAGGAGTTCGATAGCATATGTCTTTAGTCCCAGCACTTGGAAGGCTGAGGCAGGCATGTGGTATGTGTCTATTGCTCAACATTGCTCTCGCTGGTAGTAGGTTTTAAGTTGTGTAGGGTTGGGTAAGCAAGGTGATTATCAGACTCGGGTATCACTTTTAGAATAGGGTATGGATGGGAAGGGTATGGTTAGGATGGGATATAGGTAGATTAAGATATCTCCTTGTAAAATAATTTTAGCAACTAATAGCTATAGATAACTTAGATTGTTAGATTCTTGTATGTTTTTGACTGTGTAGGGTTTTCTTTCTGTTATGATGTTTTGCACACAAATAAAAAACTATGTGTACATATATTTTGTATATTGACACAATTTAGGGTATTTTATCGTGTTACATTTTACAGTTCTTCCTCTGGTCAAGACATTTCAGTTCTACCTCTGTTGTTGATATTTATATATGTATGTATATATTTATACATATATATATATATATATATATATATAGTTACATTTTTTGAAGTCATTGTTCTTACTAAATTATTTTGGGAAGCTTCAGTCATTGAACAATTATGTTTCTGAAAATTACAGACTATAGTTACCCATGCTTCTTATACCTATGAGGTTAGTCAGACATAGATATTTGCTCTTCAAACACTTCAAAGATCTGCAAAATATGGTAATGTTTTAATAATTAGTACTCCAGGACTGGAGAGATGGCTCAGAGGTTAAGAACATTAGCTACTCTTCCAGAGGTCCTGAGTTCAATTCCCAGCAACCACGTGGTGGCTCACAACCATCTATAATGAGATCTGGTGCCCTCTTCTGGCCTGTAGGCATATATATAGACAGAACAAGGTATACATAATACATAATAAATAAATAAATATTAAAAAAAAATAATTAGTACTCCATTGACGTGAGACACATTTGCTCCTGACAGCACCAATCTATTTCCGAGAGTATAATGGGCACCGATGACACTCCATCTGGAGTTCTCTCTCACCGTGGCTACTGGCCTCCTAGGCACAGAACTACTGACCTTGGACATGCTGTCCTAACTGGGCTTGCAGGAAATAAACTTAAAGAAGACTGCTAAACCTTGACAAATCAAGACAGTTTTTCAATTTCCCTGCTTCTGAGACAGTCCATCTGATACTTTAGGCCTTAGCCAATGATGGTCGCCCCACATTGCTGTGAGACCTTGGGTGACTGTCCAGGTAGCCTGCTGTTTCTGTCTTCGCTTACACCTTTGGAAGTTGTATGCTTATACTTCCTGCCTTCCCTAATATTAATTTCCTTCTCAGGTCTTTGATGAGTTTGAAGACTAGACAGTGATAGCTATATCATCTCTTATCTTAGATAGACAAGACTTAGACTTTCCAGATTAGGACTGTCATGCCTTTACTCTGATACTGGACATGTAGTATGTGTCTAATGCTCAGTGTTGCTCTCGCTGGTGGTAGGTTTTAATTTGTGTATGTTTAGCTTTCCTGTCTTAAAGACAGAACATGCTGGAATCTCAGAGAATCAACATAATCGTGGCACTATTTTTCCCTTTGGTCTCATCTTCTTTTCCCTCCCACATACTGCTCAGCCATTTTTTTTTTTCCTTTTCCTTGTGCCTGTATGTGTTGTGTATGTGTGTGCGTATGTATGTGTGTGTGAGGGCCTAGAATATACTATATAAGTGAAGATGACAGCTCTGGCTGTCCTGGAACTCGCTTTGTAGACCAGGCTGGCCTCAAACTCACAGATCCACCTGCCTCTGTCTCCCAGATGCTAGGATCAAAGGTTCAAGACCGAACAAACAGCTTAGGACTCCTTTTTTATTTGACACAGTATTGCTAAATTGTCCTGGCAAACATTGAACTCTGACCCTTGTGTCTGCTTTGAGTGCTGGGATTACTGGTGGGTGTGACCATGTCCAGCTCTCATTTTCTCTTTCTAGGACATCTCATTGACTCAGTCTCCAGGGAGGGCCTAAAAGCAGACCAAATCATGGCAGCCATGCCTGTAACAAGGAGAGATCACATCACCTTATAGGATGTCAGAGAGTAATTCAGGCAACAGCCATCAGGCCCTTTTCTTTCTTCTGTCCAGTAGGGTTTCTCTGTGTAACAGTTTTGGCTGTCCTGGAGCACACTCTGTAAACCAGGCTGGCCTTGAACTCACAGAGATCCCCCCATCCTTCCTACCCCTGCCTCTGCCTCCCAAGTGCTGGGATTAAAGGCATGCACCACCCCTGACCAGCTTTTATTTGTCTTTTTGAGACAAGATTTCCCTGTGTAGCCCTGGCTGTCCTGGAACTCATTCTATAGGCTGTTCTTTAACACAGAGATCCCCCTTCTCTCCCTGTTGTAATTCAAAAAGCAGCATGAGAGAGAAAGATGCCATGTGACAGAGCTCACATGAAGGGGTTTTTTATTAGGGGAAATGGAATGAGAAAGTGGGGAGGGGAGAGAGAGACTGGCCTCTGGGGACAGGAGCAGCAGAAGAGAAAACAGAGACAGGCAGAGAAACAGAGAGAGAGAAAAAAGAGAGAGAGAGAGACAGAGAAAGGAACAAACAGACAGGGAGAGGAGGATGGGAAGTGGGCAGGGCCCTTTTAAAAGGGAACATAGTGAATGTGCACAGGTGGTGCTCTTAGTGGCTGCAGCTGAGGACGTATCCTGTCAGAACCACGAGGATAGGCCAGTACAGATGCCTGAATACTAACAGGGACTAAAGGTTGTACCACCAGGCCCAGCTGTAATAAGTATTAACCACCGAGCCATCTCTCCAGCCCCAATAATATAATTTAGCTCGTCTAGAAAATCCCTACAGTTTTTAGAGTGCAGTATAAATCGACTGAACTGGCATCTTACAATGATGAAGATGTGAACGGCCCAGTTACTTGTCTGAAGCCTCGTCAGGGTTCCCTGATTCCCAGTCCAGTAACCCAGGCTGTATCATCAACCCCTGATTCATGGGGAACAAGTATGCCATTGCAGAGCTCCTGGCAATCGCAATGGTTCAGAGACTTTGCCCAAAGGAGGGCTAGGCAAAGCCCTGCTGCCTTCTCTAGCTTCCCTCCTTCACCCCTTTGCAGCATCTTCCCCACAGTGCTTGCTCCTGCCATGTCTGCGGGATTGCAGTGTCTGATAGGAAGGGACCGCTTTCCCCATCACACTGACCTCCCTTCTTATGATTCCCTGACAATGTTCTTGGAGCTGGGCTCTGTGGGCCAAGAGGCCACCAAGACTCTGAACGAAGGAGTCAATGAGCACCAAGAAAGCAGGGTTTTGAAGCTTGCCCGGTGGCCTATAGTCCAGCTTAGTTTTTTTTTTTTTTTTTCACCGTAAAACAACTTGACTTTCTGCTATGCATCTGTCAGGACAAGGCACAAGATGGCCAAGCAACCTGAATTTTAAGTCGTTTCTTTGTTTTGAACACAAAGGAATTTTTTCCCCCTCCACAGTATGTGAGCCAGGCTCTGTCCCTTGGGCTCCATACAAATACACGGAGCTGCAGAGGGAGCTGTGTAAGTTGATTTTTGTAGTTACAAGCTGTTCCACATCAACCATTTACAAGGTCAGCAGGGACCACGGCTTACCAAAACAGAGAACTATGTAATTTAAAATGAGGAAATCTTGATCTACCAGAAACATGAGACCTTTCAGGGTTTCTAAATAGCTTATATTCCAGACTCTGTTGGAACAAAATATGCTGGAGTGGAAGGGAAAAGTACACAGACTGCCATGCAGGACAAAATAGCAAAGAGTTTTCAAAATAAACTCTTTTGAACACAGGTCTCTTCATTCACTGTTTCCCCTGAGGGGCCAGGCCATTCTAGATTTGGATGATTGGGGAAGAGCATGTGATATAGTTGTAGATATGAAATTGGGTCCATACTAATATGTTTCTTTGATGTTTTGACATATTTATATTTTGTGTGTGTTTGTGTGTGTGCCACAGCACACTTTGTTGAAGTCAGAAAACAAACTGTGTGAGTTGCTTCTTCTCTTTTATCATGTGGGTCCTGGGGATCAAACTCAGAGCGTAGGATTTTGTGGCAAGTGCCTTGAGCCACTGAGCCATATTCCTGCCCTGTTTGGGTCTATTGAGAAAGGTACTCATGTAGCCCAAGCTGGCCATGAATTCACAATGTAGCAAAAATTGGCTCTGAGTTCCTGGTTCTCCAGCCTGCACCTCATAAATGCTAGGACAGCATGATTATCACACCTGGATATACTTATGTGTTTGGACAGCAGACGTGGCTCAGAAAGGCATTAGCCACACGAGGCATTAACTTATTCCTTGAACCTCAATTGTCAGGGGCTCAGGCAAAAGATTGCCATTAGTCCATGTCAGCCAGAGTTGCATAGCAAAACATGAGCTCAGTCAGACACTGTAGCACGTGTTTGGAATTCCAGCACTCAAGAAGCAGAGGATCATCACAAATCCATTGCCAGCCTGGTCTGCATCATGAGTTCCAGACCAGTGCAGGACTACATAGTGAGACTGTCTCAAAAGACAAAAAATAGACACACAGATAAGTAAGTTTTTAGAAGATCCTGTCACCCTTCTAACCCTGAGATAAAAGCCCACCATAGATTATTGTAGTATTTAAAAGCTAGAATGGTGTGGGATGTCCTGTATGCTTCGAATATATGTTGCTTTTATTGGTTGATAAATAAAGCTGTTTTGGGCAATGGCTAAGCAGAATAGAGTTGAACAGGAAATCCAAACAAAGACACGGAGGGAGACAAGGTAGTCACAGAAGGGGGAAGATGTGGGAACATTGCCATGGCCACGTGGTGATACACAGATTAGTAAAAATGGATTAATTTGTATTTAGAGATAGCAAGTAAGAAGCCTGAGTCACCAGCCAAACAATTATAACTAATATTAAGTCTTAGAGTGGTTATTTGGGGCGTGGCAGGCAGGATGGGAAAACCGCCAACTACAAATGGTGTCCACCTATAATCATAGATAATCATAGCACTTAAAAGCTAGGAGCAGGAGGGTCTAGAATTCAAGGTCATCCTTGGCAATCTTGATGCTAACCTGGTTTACATGAGACCTATGGGGGGGGCGGTGAAGAAAAGGATGTAGGAAAAAAACAGAGAAAGAGAAAAAAGGCGCAGTACCTGAAGTGATAGTTCAGCAGTTAAGATCACTGGTTACTCTTCTAGAGAACCCAGGTTCAATTCCCAGCACCCACAAGACAGCCCACAACTGTCTGTAACTCCAGTTCCAGGCTGACATCCTCACACAGATATACATGCAAGCAGAACAGCAATGAACATAAAGTAAAAATAAATAATTTTTTTATGTTATCTATTGTTACAAGCATGTTTTCCCCCCAGCCTGGTCCCAGAGCTGCGCCAGCCCCAAATAACACACAGAGATGATGTTTAGATATAAAGCTGTTGGCCTGTTACTAGCATTACTTATTGGCTAGCTCTGTCTTAAATATTAACCCATTTCTATTAATCTAAGTGTTTCCACATGGTGCTATCTTACCGGAGAAAGAATCTGGATCTCTATTCTCTTGGTCCTACATGTTGACGGTCCTCCTCTATCTATCCCCAATCCTCCTTGTCTCCTAATCCCACCTATCTTGCTCTCCTATTGGCCAACAGTGCTTTATTCATTAACCAATACGAGAAACATATTTACAGAATGACCTCTCCCATCAATCTATTATTATTAATATTATTGGTTTTTCTAGACAGTGTTTCTCTGTGTAACAGCCCTACTTGTCCTGGAACTCACACTCTGTAGACTAGAATGGCCTAGAACTCAAAGAGATTTGCCTGCTTCTGCCTCCTGAGTGTTGGGACTAAAGGCATGTGCCACCACCACCCAGCAAATAAATCTTTTTTTTTTCTTTTCTTTTTTTTTTTGAGACAGGGTTTCTCTGTATTGTTTTGGAGCCTGTCCTGGGACTTGATCTGTAGACTAGGCTGTCCTCAAACTCATAAAGATCTGCCTGCCTCTGCCTCCTGAGTGCTGAAACTAAAGGTGTGCACCACTGCACCACACCACTAATGCCCAGCTAATCATTAAAAAAAAAAAAAACAAAAACCCAAAAACTTTTGTATGGTGGCACAGGCCTGTAATCCCAGCACTTGGGAGGTGAAGACAGTAAGATCAGGAGTTCAAGGTCATTGTGGGCTCTTGAAAAACCTCAAGCCTTTGGTCTACAAGAGACCCTGTCAAAAACAAAACAAAACAAAACAAAAACCGACCAAGCAAACAATGAAAACAACAAGAACAAATGATCACAGCATGGAAATTCCTTACTATAGGGATGAAAGCCCAGTGGGGGTGAAGGTAGCACTACCGTGAGAGCTAGGCTGAGAGGGGCAGTATAAGAGGGGGGATCTTTTAGAAAAAAGATTTGGGGGTAAAATGAGGGCTGGGGGTGTAGAAAAGTAACAGAATGACACAAGCTTAGGATGTTGGAGAGCCCCTGAGTTCAGTGCCCAGCACAAAAAACAAAATAAACCAACCTTCCCGTGAGCTGATTAGGAGAGGAGTTGAGAAGAGTGAAGTTGCTTCAGGAGGAAACAGGCTGGGTTTTAATTAGCTGTGACCGTGATAGGATTCAGTCTGAAGCCATGAATGAACCGACTTCAAAAACTAAAGACCATTTGAGCCTGGCAGTGGTGGCACATGACTTCAGTCCCAGCACTCTGGAGGCAGAGGCAGGCAGATGTCTGTGAGTTCAAGGCCAACCTGGTCTACAGAGTGAGTTCCAGGACAGCCAGGGCTACACAGAGAAACTCTATCTTGAAACAACAGCAACAAAAAGAACATTTGATGCAAATAACAAAAGAACTAAGAAAAATAACCCAGCTTGGTTGAGGGTAGAAGTAGGGGCAGTGATATGCTTACTGTAAAAAGGCTTTTGCTTTTTTAATTTACTTTTCCCTCAGAAGGCTCTGGAATCTAACCTATGAAGAGGATTGTGGGGAGGTCATACAACTTTGGTCATGTGAATAAGCATGGAGGCCATACACAAATTGTGAGTGTCAGAGAGCATCGAGATGGCTGAGCCTTACATGGAACTGAAAGAAGGCTCATGGACTTAGGCCTCTGAGGAGAGGGTTAAGAGGGCAGCATAGGTCCCAGGGTGTGGGAAAGACATGAACAGTCAGCCCAGGTTGTCTATGAAACTGAGCCTCCTGGAAACTCCCACCCTGGTCTGCTCTGTCTCAGCTACGCCCAGGCCATGAGTCAGACACCAACTTTCCCTAAAGAGCAGCTCCTAGACTGTGAGAAAAGCCTGGGCCTTCAAGGCTGGGTACTAATGTTGACAGAAATTGACCAAAGTACAGCTTTTTGAGCCATTCCCATGTCTGCAGAGAAAGGAAAGCTATCATACGAGCCAGGAACCCTGAAAACCAACCCCATCTCTGCAGTTGTCGAGAAGTTATAAAAGGAAAAAACCCTCAGGGGCATTCCACTTTGGGCTGCCTGGGTACTTTCTATACACAGGAATAAATACAATTATTAAATAAACATTGCTATAAATAGGGAAGTTTCCAAACCCCAGGGTATAGTACACTTACTGGAATAATAATACAGATTAATTGAAAAAAATGTGAGTAGGTATTTTTAACTTTTTCCAACAGAATTTTAACCATGCACCTTAAAGGGATGAGGGGTCAAAGGGATTTTCATTGGTTGTGGTGGTTTGTAGTTCTCGGGATTAAACCTAAGGTCTCTTTATACGCTAGCTAGAAGGCTTGAGTAAGAAGCTTGTCTGTTGTGTTGGAACGTGGAAGTGGAGGGCTTTGGTTCATCAGAGATGAAAGCTGGTTTTCTGTAGTTTTCTTCCAGAATGGAGCTAGCAAAGCCAGGCCTACTGGGACAGCTATTAGGGAGTCTGAGGCAAGAAGATCTCAAATTTAAGACCTGCCTGTGTACAAAGGCCAGCGGTAGTATGGTGTATGCAAATTCCTAAAGTAAGGGGGCAGGTTCCAAAATACTGCTTAGATCCAAGAAGGCTGGTTTGGGATATTAGATTGCATTGTGACAATGACAGTGTTAATAAAGTTAAACTTTGAATCAAGGGGCAGAGTCCATGACTAGCTGACTAGAATTGGCCATAGAGCTTTTGGAAGACAGAGCTAGAGAGGCAAAGGAAGAGATAGGGAGTGATTTGGAGAGATTCTCAGCCTTTTTGATCTGGGAAGGTGGAGAGAAAGGGTCAGCTAGTCTTCCCTCCACTGCTTTCTTGATCTATCGGGTTTGAGGTCTTAATAGCATACTAGCACACTGCAGAAAAAACCTGAACCATTTTTCATACACCTTAAGCCATCCTTTTATACCTTCACAAATTGTATTGACACCCCTCAAAACATTCCCAGGCCCTCACAGTGTATCTTTAGACCTCTATAACTTACATCTACACACCTTAAGTTACTTCCTTCGTGTCCTCAGACCTTTATACACACCTTAAAACACCTTCTTAGACCCTAAAACATTTTTTTCTAGAACTTCACAACTTAAACTTTACCTTACACAAACTTTACACCTTTTTCTTATTCAATAATTTACCATAAGACACAGGTGGTTGTTTGCTGAGAGCAGTCATGGTAAAGGGAGTTACTTTATTGTTTTTTCTTGTATGTTATTAAAGCCAGTTACTTTAAGAAGTAAATTAAGTAAATTAAGAAGAAAATTGGGAAGGCAGCTGAAGCCTTGGTAGAAAGGATCTGGGTGCTTGCTGGGTTAAAGCAACCTACCTATCAAGATTACATAATAAACTTAAAATGTTCTAAACTTAAATATTTTCCCAGTATTTTTTTTTTTTTGCAATTTAAGTGTTTTGTAAAACTCCAAAATTTCCTCTTAAATTTTTGAAATCTCTCAAAAATAAAGCACACTTTTTTAACTTCAAGAGGAAAACATACGGCATAACCATAATCTCCAGTAGGCAAAACCACCAAGCGCCAACAGTGAAAACATTCTTAGGTCACCTCTCTGGCCTCAGCCTCAGCAGTATTACACAGCCTGCCTTCTACGTCCCAGACTGATCCATTTAATTATGGCTAGGGTTTCCAATGACAATCATATGGCATCAGCCTCTTCAAAACTGCTAGGATGCCCCATTCTAACTTGTCTCTCATTAGGAACTCTAACCCTGTCACACATTAGTAAACCTCATCTATTTCCTATGACCCCTTCATATCTTAAAATGAGTTTCATCTGGATGACTTTTGAAACAGGATTTTTCTGTGTAGCTTTGGAGCCTGTCCTGGAGCTCACTCTGTAAACCAGGCTGGCCTCAAACTCCCAGAGATCTGCCTGCCTCTGCCTCCGAGTGCTGGGATTAAAGGAGTGTGCCTCCAATGCCTGGCTGGGGTTTGATTCTTAAAAGACTGCATGAACCCAGCTTTGCTCACGTGAACAGCAGGAAGTAGATGGCCCTGTGTGCAAGAACTCCAGGGCTGGTAGAGGTCTCAGAGAGGATGCTGTCAGGTACTGTCAGGTTGTTCCTATGGAAACTACAACTACAAAGTAAATTCAGCTAACTGTCCACCCAGGGTTATTTTTATTTTTATTTTGGTATATAGATTTAGGGATGAAACCCAGAGACTTGAGAATGCTAAGCAAGAACTCTACCAGCCAATATTTAAAAAGTTCCAGCAGGGGGCAGCAAACTTAGACATGTATCTCAATGCTTACAATCATTTCACAATACAAGAGTAGTTTTGTATGTGTATTGGAGAGGGGCAGATAGGGTTTTCTACATACTCCTGGCTGGCCTAGAACTCAATATATAGATAAAGATAGCCTTGAACATTACAATATCCTCCTTTTGTTTCCATATCCTAGATACTAGGATGACAAGCAAGATTACTTTAACTTTCCTCCCTTTGATTTATTGACTGTGTATGTGTGTGGACGCCCACATGCCACAGTATGGGTGTGGAGGTCAGAGGAAACACTGCAGGAGATGGTCTGTCCTTTGGTCCTGTGGGTCCTGGGCTTGAATTTAGATCATCAGGCTTGGCAGTGAACATTGTTACCCAAGAAGCAATTGTCCTGGCCCAAGAAGACATTTTTTAAAAAGCGATTTATTTATTTTTAATGTGTGTTGATGTTTTGCCTGCACGTATGAGACAGAATAGCCTGCAGGTTTAATTGACCTGGGTGAAATTTACCATTCTTGTGTCCTGAGTCATGAAATACAAGTATGTGTCACCGCACCCAAGTAAAGGTTTTTTTATTTTTTAATTTTATGTGCGGTGTATGTGTGTGTGTGCCATTCTTGTGTGTGTGCACAGGCACATACCTAGGCCAGAGGTCAATATGTACTGTTTTCCTTATGACTTTCCACCACATTTGGGGGGTGGGGGGGGAAACGGCTTCTCTATGTAGCCCTGGCTGTCCGGAACTCTGCAGACCAGGCTGTCCTAGAACTCACAGAGATCCGCCTGCCTCTGCCTCCTCCGCTGAACTTGGAGCCTTCTGATACTGCAAGACCAACTGCAGGGTTTTCCTGTCTATCGCTCCTCAGTGAGGATCACAGGCAGGCACCAGGGCAGCCGCTGGGGATCTAAACTCAGGCCCTCACACTTTTCCAAGGAACCATCGCTTCTGCCCAGTTAGATTTCTGAGAAATCCGCCGTGCAGAGTTGTTCAGAAATCTGCTTAGTGTGGGGCCCAGGCAGAGCTAAAGGAAGCTCTACTTCTCCCTTGTGAGACCCTCACCTAATGTGGTTCCCTGAGGCCTCATCTGAAAAAGGGAGAGCAGGCAACGGGTTCTTGGACCACATCAAATGTGCAGTCAACTCTGCATCCCACCGAATCTGAGAGAGGAATTAAGTCTAGGTCACTCGAGACCAGCTTGAGCACCGTAGCTGGAACCCATCGTCATCAGAGAGAAAAAGTCACTCTTACTCATGTATCTTATGTAAACGAGTGCTCTATTTGCCTGTCTGCCTTCATGACAGATCCCACTGAAGACGTTTGGTTGTGAGAGCTACCATGTGGTGGCTGGGAATTGACCCAGTCCTCTTAATCACTGAACCATCTCTCCAGCCCCCAGAAGTCACTCTTAAAAGGCTCTCAAGATCCGGAAGGACCGCTTAAACAGGAGGTAGAGCTAGCTGCAGGCTGAGGCAGACTCAAAATAAACCGGTGGAAAGGGCGCAGCGGCTGCCCTGGCAGAAATCCAGTACTTTGGGGTTGGGGAAACCGGGGTGGGGGGAGTGAAGTGCTTAGCCGCACGGAGGACTTAGGTTAGGATTGTCTCCGGGTACCGCACCCGCGCTGCTGTCACGCCGTTTTGGCGTGGGCTAACTTCAGCTCCGCCCCTCCACTGTGCCGTCAAATATTCTGGGCGTTTTCATGCTGGGCCCCCAAAGCTGTCGCAGTCACCACCCTGCGGGCAGCCGCTGCTCTCCGGGTCGGCTCGCCCGCTCACTCTTCCGGACTCCCAGGCCTGGGTGGGGCTGCGAGTCCCGGGAGGCCGATCCTGGCCACCCCCTCTACCTGGGACTTTCCTCAGACCAGAGCTGCACAAAGATCTCGCTGTCCTTCCGCGTCCAATCACCTTCCTCACCCCTCCCCGCCTCACCTGGCCCCCGCATCGACCCTACAGGTCACCTCCCCTTCTCATTTCCAGCTCCTTTTACAGAGTTTGGTTTGAACTTTCGAACCTGCCAATCATCGCCCTCGGTGCGGCCCGGGGCGGGGTCCGGTGTCCTCCCTCCCGACGCGTGGCTCGGGCCAGCCTATATAAGACTTCTCCTGGAGGTGGAGCTCATACGGCTTCTCCCCGGGACTCCTTGGTAGTCTACTAGTGGGAGGTCCTCGTCACCCTCTCTCGTCACCCTCTCTTAATTCAGACTTCGCGGACCACTTCCAAGACAATATGGTGAGTGTGACTGTGGGGCAGCGACGGGATGTTCTAAAGGGACCGCGGGAGCTGCGGGCTGCCCGGGGCGTCGGTGCCTGCCACAGCCCCCGACGGCCGCCTCCAGTTAGATTGGCGTCTAGTGGGAAAGTTTTGTCCACCAAACCAGGGTCGCTTTGGCCTGGAAGTCTCGCCCTGGGTATGTCCCTCCTGATGGTTTTGGGAGAACATCCCGTCTGAGTCGCTCGCCGCCCCGGGAAAGGCGGGGAGCTTTCACATTACTCACAAGAGAGATTAGAAACTAAAAGGGTCTCCTTTTTCTTAAGTGATGTCACTTTCCCAGCTGGGGTACCCCAGAGGACCTCGTGCGCTCCGAACGCACCGAGCAAATACTTCCGGGCACTGTGTCCACGCCCTGTGACTCGCTGCTGAGTCACCTGTGGCCGGCCAGTCCCGGGACCTTCCAGCTGCAGCTGTGCACCTGGGAAGGCGAGCTCCTCCGTAGAAGAAAATAATTAACCGTCAAGTCCCCAAATCCATTCTATTTCTAGTGTTAGTTCAGCGGTATATTAAGCTAAATGAAACACGTCCATGAAAGCTTTTTTAAAATTAAGCTAAACTACTACTAACAACATGTATTTTGGTTTTGTGGGGGTTTTTTGTTTTTGTTTTTGTTTTTGTTTTTTGGTTTTTTTTTTTTTTTTTTTTTTTTTTTGAGACAGGGTTTTTCTGTATTGCTTTGGAGCCTGTCCTGGAACTCAACGTTGTAGACCAGGCTGGCCTCGAACTCACAGAGATCTGCCTGCCTCTGCCTCCCAAGTGCTGGGATTAAAGGTGTGCTCCACCACTACCGAGCAGTATTTTGTTTTTTAAGAACTGTCTCATGTACCTCATGCTGTCCTTGAAATGACTCTGGTCAAGGGCGACCTTAAATTCAAGATCCTCCTGTCTCCAAGTGCAGGGATTACTCATCTAGCTCAACAATGTTAGTTCAGCGCTGAAGAAACAGACTCAGGATGGGGGTTAGCAGCCTTTAATCACGGACTCTGAAGGTAGAGGCGGGCATAGAGGCAGGCAGGTCTCTTGAGTTAAGGTCAGCAACACTTGGGGGTGTTAAGGCAGGGGGATTGATTATTCCTGAGTTTGGGGCTTGTCAGTCTCCCTTGCTAGTCCCAGGCTAGTGTGGGCTATAGAGTGACTAATTTTGGAAAAAGGAACCTCCCATTTGGGAGAGCATTTGCCTAACCTGGAAGCCACTGAGTTCATCTTCAGTACCTCAGAAGAGAAGGGAACAAAATCATAAGTATCACTAGCTGTCAAAAGAAGTTTAAAAGAAAACCCCGTACCAGCATTGTTTTTGAAGGGTTTCATTTCCCAATTCAAGATGCCAGACCCCACTAGCCATCTTTTGACCTAGCTCCTTCCCACTTGTTTCTCATAAAACTGTTAAGGTCAGTGGGTGGTGGTGCCCGCCTTTAATCCCAGCACTCAGGAGGCCAGCCTGGTCTACAGATTTAGTTTTTCTGTAGTGGAGGATGACCTTGAACTGTCACTTTCCTACCTCAAACCCTAGGACTGAATTACAGGCTTGTGCCACCAGATCTAGGTTAGATGGAGCTGGGATAGAGCATAGAACTTCACACATGCTGGCTGGGCGAGACCTCTCCCTACTGACCTGAATTCCCCAGTCCCAAAAGCTAGTGCTGACTTTTGTCTCACTTACCTGTGGGTGTGATTAATATAGTTGGTATGTTTGTGGGTGTAGTTTTCCTTGGGGTTGAGGCTTTATAGTAAGCCCCCTTTACCAGATGAGCCTACTCCCCTTCCACACTCCCAAGAAACATTTATTTTTGTTGTTATTGTTCCAGGCAGGGTTTCTCTGTATTGTTTTGGAAGTTGTCCTGGAACCAGCTCTGTAGACCAGGCTGGCCTTGAACTCACAGAGATCTGCCTGCCTCTGCCTCCCCAGTGCTGGGATTAAAGGCTTGTGCCACCAACACCCAGCCCAAGAAACTTTTTATTAAAATAAGTACTCATGTTTCAAAAATGTATTCTGAAAGGGTGATTCTGTGAAAGAAACTCAGTGCTGTAGTTACAAAAGTATGTAACAGCTGGCTTGAGTGCCTTTGACCAAGCAAAACCAAAGAGATACAATCCGGAAAAGCCCGAGGCTCACCGGTTAGGCAAGTGCTGGTTAAGTGAATGGCTTTTGAAAGACAAGCTGCCTTTCCAGTTGAGGCTGGACTAGACTAAGTGACTCATCTGCCTTTTTCTATTCCCGTGTGGCTCTAGACTTTACCTTTTTAGCTTCTAGGAGACAGCCTTGTTTCCTAAAGGTTTTTACATTTATCTTGGGAAAGTGGGTTCCCTTGTTCTAAGTAGGTTCCAGGGATTGAACTCAAATCATCCAGCTTGGCAGAAATTAACCTTAACTGCTCCAATACATCTTGGCTGCCCAAAGAGGCAATATAGACTGAATAGAGTGCCCAGAGGCTGCTGGTGAGATAGCTACTTGAATGGGTCTCCGGCAGGCCTTCCTTAGGCCTGCTTGTGGCCCTCTAGCTTCCGGGCTGTGGAGGTCATTGGAACAGGAGCTGCACCTCCCCCACTGTCCACAGGGCAGGTGACGCTGAACTCGGTGATAGGGTCTGAATCCTTGATTGCTTTATGGGAAAGACAGAGGAAAGGGCATGACAGGTCAAAGGTTGCCAGTAAAATCTTCTATTATCCTGGGCTGTGAAACTGATAGAGAACTGGGGTTTTGAATTGAGTTTCCTACTAGGGAGCTCTGAATGCATTTTTTCTTCTTTGTTTTTACTTTGGAACTCCAGCTAATAGACTGCTGCTCTCGGGATCCAGGATGGGCCTTTCCCATCTGGGCCAAACCTTTCTAGAAATAACCTTCACAGAAATACCCAGAGGAGCGGATGGTGGTGCCTCATGCCTTTAATCCCAGCAGCACTCAGAAAGCAGAGGCAGGTGGATTTCTTCTGATTTGGAGACCAGCCTGGTCTACAAAGAGTTCCAGGACAGCTAAAGCTACATAGAGAAACCCTGTCTCAAAAAAAAATCCCAAATAACAAATAAAAGCATGAGAGTCTTTACTACTTGAGGAAAATAGTAAC
Organism: Cricetiscus sungorus; assembly: GCA_030556225.1. Lineage (NCBI taxonomy): Eukaryota > Metazoa > Chordata > Mammalia > Rodentia > Cricetidae > Cricetiscus > Cricetiscus sungorus. Next base: position 4,464,890 of record JANBXA010000031.1, on the reverse strand, counting down.
AACAGTGGGAGATTTAGTGTGTCAAATTTAATTTTTTTTTTTTTTTTTGCCAGATTCAAAGACTCATCTCACACTGAAATATGAACGCCTGTTCCCTCTCAATCCTGTGGGCCCATTGTCTGTAGTCTTTGCCTCATTTGACTAATAGAATATGGGTTTGGTAACTGTGTTGAGCAAGGACAGGACTGTTAACTTCTTGTAATTACTTTCCCACAGTGCCAGAAATGTATAATATAATCTACTAGGGAACAACCAATTTCTTCGCTTTCTCCCCACTCTCCAGCCCCATTTCTTAAGTTCTGTGGTAAGGTTTTGGGAGCCCTCTGGACTTCACAGCTTCCTTTCCTTCCACCAGATGGGTTGACAGGGAAGGAAAAATGTTCTCCGTACAGATTAGAGTCTTCACTGGGTGGAAAGGCTGCCTCTCTGACCACACTTTAGCACACAGCTAACTGCTTATTTAGCATTTTCTCTGTGAGTCATTGGGCTGGTTTTAAGGGGAGAGGAAGTTTTGTCTGCTAAAGAACTGGATTAAAGAGAGGGACCAAAGCAAGCTCTGAAGTTAATGTGACTCAGCCCTGGAAGGAAGGGTTCTGCCTCAGGAGCTGGGGGATTCTGGCATAATCTTATCTAGTATGCTGTTGTAAAGTAGGAAATGGATCCAAACTATTAGGGATAGAGTCAATGGAAGGGCCTGGCCTTGTCTAGTAGGTCATTAGCATTAATGCCTTCCTGAGAATATTTTTCCTTGAGTTATATCTTTTCGGTTATGAGATGTAGTCCTAGGCAGGACTGGCCTCTGAAAAGTGACTGTCTTGAAGGTTTGTCATTTAGATGTGAGCCATCCCTTAATTCCTCACTTGCCCTGTTTTGACACTTTTCATTTTCCACAGCGTGAGTGCATCTCCGTCCACGTTGGCCAGGCTGGTGTCCAGATCGGCAACGCCTGCTGGGAGCTCTACTGCCTGGAACATGGCATCCAGCCTGACGGCCAGATGCCAAGTGACAAGACCATTGGGGGAGGAGATGACTCTTTCAACACCTTCTTTAGTGAGACAGGCGCTGGCAAGCATGTGCCCCGGGCAGTGTTCGTAGACCTGGAACCCACAGTTATTGGTGAGTGGCATTCTGTCCTGGTCACATTCTCAGACCCTCTCTTCAGACCCGGATGGGTGGGTGGGTGAATGAGCGAGCGAGTGTCAGCTGATGAAGGCTGATTTGGTCCTTTTCCAGATGAAGTCCGCACTGGTACCTACCGCCAGCTCTTCCACCCTGAGCAGCTCATCACAGGCAAGGAAGATGCTGCCAATAACTATGCCCGTGGCCACTACACCATTGGCAAGGAGATCATTGATCTTGTCTTGGACAGAATTCGCAAGCTGGTAAGTGCAGTGGGCTATGGGGGAGAGGGTTCTATGCACTATGGTTTACTAAGATTTGGGGTGTTAGCTCATTCATTCATTGAGGACACTTAACCTGCCCAGGTGAGAACCAATAAGTTTCACCATCCCATCCCCCATCCCCATCTGTGCCTTCCCCCAACCTCCAACACACACAATGAACTCTATGTTAAGCCTCTGTTTCAAGCTCAGACATTCACACTCCTTAGTCACAGTGAGTAGGTGGCTGAGGCCTATGTGTGACTAATTGATAAAACTTATTTGAAAATCTGAACAGGAATTTCATGTTAACAGTGAAAGATCACAGCTGTGGCTGCAGCTCATTCATAGAGGTAGTCACCTGGCATTTACAGCGCCCTGGCTTCAGTCCTCAGCACAGAAGAAACAAAGTTTCAGGGCCCAAGGAGTCATTTTGAGCCATTTAGAAAAATAGCCTACAGGGGCTGGAGAGATGCTCAGCAGTTAAGGATTGGTTTGATTCCCAGCACCCATGTGGTGGACTCCAGTCCCAGGGTATCTGATGCCCTCTGCTGGCCTTGGTAAGTAACACACACACACACACACACACACACACACACACACACACACACACACACACACACACACACACACACACACACAAAATACATAGGTATACATACAGGCAAAACACCACACACATAAAGTAAAATTAGAAAGAGCCTACAGAAGAATCCTCCAACAAGAGATTCCTTATCGGGGAAGCATGTCTTTTGAAGACCTAAGATTAGAAATCCCAGAGAGGTAACCCAGGGAGGTAATTTCCTAACAGTCAGGGCAGCAAACTGACTCCAACTGAATAGAAGTAAGCAAGTCCAGTCCTATCAGGAAAGCTGGTAATGTGTGTTTTAATGAATCGCCTAATCAGATTACCACTCTGACTACCCTTTGTGGAGCTTGTAAGTGATTAACAGAAAAAAGTATTCAAGATCCAGCTGAGCTGGAGTGGGTTACTGGGAAAATCACATTATACTAAAAAGCCACTGCTTGCCTCAACTTCTGCTTTTCTCAGCATCCATCAGAATTGGGTTTATCTTTCCAATGCAAATGAAGTTTTATCTACACTGACTTGGGTAGATATTAGGGCCCTGCCTTGAGGGGTACAGAAACCTAGTAAAAGCCTGAGATGATTGCTACTGGAAGAATTAATTGTATCTGATCTTGGTGCCACTGTGTCTACAGGCTGCATAATGGATGTGACCGACAGGGACCTGCCTGATCCTCTTGTATATAATTAAAATGCAGACCAATAAGATGAGTGCACTGAAGGATCAGTAGAAATGTCTGCAAACTTAAGAATTCCCAGGAAATACTTGTCTGAAAGGCCTCAGCTTAGCCATAGAAATGGAGCTTTGTAGGAGAGTGCTTGTCTAGCATGCACAAGGTTCCATCTCTAGTACCGTAGAAAAGTATGGAGGTCAAATTTGGCCTGCTGTTTTGTAACAATTTACTAGTCAGAGTAGACCAGTTGAATGGAGGAGGAGCCCCAGTGACCTGAGGCCTAGTGGAATGCTGATAAATAAGGAATAGCCTTGCCAAAATGAAAAGTGCCCCTCCCCCAACACCACAACTCAGTGCTTCCTGTGCCAAGCATTCCAAGTACTCGTTTAATTTTCAGCCTCAGCTAGGTCACTACTCTGATTTAATAAGTGAGATAGAGAAATTAATTTGTCCCAAGTGAGAAGGGTGGGGCTCGCCCCGACCCAGCCTGACAGTACCCTGGGCAGTGAAACTTGGCCATCCTGTGTACCAGTTTAGATGTTTCACACAGATCTGGCAACAAATGAGATCTGAGTCTGGCTGGCCCTTGATACCTCCAGCTGATGACAAAGGTGCCCTTGTGGTCTGACCCACAGCAAGGTCACTTAGGACCCGCCTTCCCAGCCACTAAAGCATGCTGTGTGTCTGTTCAGATCTAATGTCTTAATGGAGATGAAAGTAGTTTGTTTAAAATCAGTTTTGGGGAATGTCCCAACCCTCAGAATTCTGAGTCACTGAGAATTTCGAAGACTTTCATAACTGCTCTTACCAACTACTCTTGGACTCTGGAACTTTATCAGTAATTAGTCACAGACTCATAAACACCCACTGCAGCTTCCACAAGATGTCTGTCAACATTAAAATGAACTCTTCTCTTACAGGCTGACCAGTGCACAGGTCTTCAGGGCTTCTTGGTTTTCCACAGCTTTGGTGGGGGAACCGGCTCTGGGTTCACCTCCCTGCTGATGGAGCGGCTCTCTGTTGATTACGGAAAGAAGTCCAAGCTGGAGTTCTCCATCTACCCAGCCCCCCAGGTTTCCACTGCCGTGGTTGAGCCCTACAATTCCATCCTCACCACCCACACCACCCTGGAGCACTCTGATTGTGCCTTCATGGTAGACAACGAGGCCATCTATGACATCTGTCGTAGAAACCTTGACATTGAGCGCCCCACCTACACTAACCTAAATAGGTTGATAGGTCAAATTGTGTCTTCCATCACTGCTTCCCTCAGATTTGATGGGGCCCTGAATGTTGACCTGACAGAATTCCAGACCAACTTGGTACCCTACCCTCGCATCCATTTCCCTCTGGCCACATATGCCCCTGTCATCTCTGCTGAGAAAGCCTACCATGAGCAGCTTACAGTAGCAGAGATCACTAATGCCTGCTTTGAGCCAGCCAACCAGATGGTAAAATGTGACCCTCGCCATGGTAAATACATGGCTTGCTGCCTGCTGTACCGTGGGGATGTGGTTCCCAAAGATGTCAATGCTGCCATTGCCACCATCAAGACCAAGCGTACCATCCAGTTTGTGGACTGGTGCCCCACTGGCTTCAAGGTTGGCATTAATTACCAGCCTCCCACTGTGGTGCCTGGTGGAGATCTGGCCAAGGTCCAGAGAGCTGTGTGCATGCTGAGCAACACCACAGCCATCGCTGAGGCCTGGGCTCGCCTGGATCACAAGTTTGATCTGATGTATGCCAAGCGTGCCTTTGTGCACTGGTATGTGGGTGAGGGCATGGAGGAGGGTGAGTTCTCTGAGGCCCGTGAAGACATGGCTGCCCTAGAGAAGGATTATGAGGAAGTTGGGGCAGATAGTGCTGAAGGAGATGATGAGGGAGAAGAATATTAGCCCATGTGCTGCAATTTTACACTTCTTTGTCTTGTCTTTGTCTTTGTGTATATGACTGTCTTAAACTATCAATAAAGGCGTTTCCAGTTTATGTGGGAAACTGGCTTTTGGTTCACAGCTTCTGCCTTGGGATTGAATCTTGCCATGAGTGCTGTCATGACATTACAGCTATCACTGTCCCTGATTTGAGTCAGAATCGTGACCCATTTAATGGGTCCAATTGAGGCTAGTGATAAGTTGACCTTCTAGTGTTCTGTGATTACCAGGTTATTTCATTTGGGCATAAATTTGATTTAAAAAAAATTGTACTTAGGTCACAGGTCAGAGTCTCTGTCACTTGATCTCAAGTACAGTATTTAGCTATTAATGTGGCACACCTTTAATTCCAATATCCAGCAGGCAAAGGTAGCAGACTGATCGAGTTCAAGGCTGTATACAGAGTTCCAGGACTAGAGAGACCATGTCCCGGTGGGCTTAGGGGTGGGAGAAAGTATGTGGTGGGGTTGTTAGAGACCACACTTATGACCCAGACAATCTAAGCTCAGCCAGCAGTTCTGCTACACCAGTTAGGGTTGGGAGGTATAACTCAAATGGTATGCACAGAGCTCCGGGTTTGACCCTCAGCACCACAGAAGACACTGGTGCACTGCCTGTAACCCACAGCATTGGGGTGGTAGAGGCAATGAGAAACTCAATGTCATCCAAAGCCAGAGACCTTGCCTCAGAACACCCAATGTGTCCACACTGGGAAGAGAAACAAATAAATGCATTCAATGGAGGGTCGTTACCAAGGTGTTAGGTTTAACAGAAGACAAGACTAAGTGGTTTGCCCATTATTGACTGGTCAACATTATCTCAGCTCTCATCAGCTATCAGGGTGATCCCACAAGTCATCCAAATTGTGTGAAACTGGAATGCCAGTTCCTCTGGCACCAGGGCATCAGGCTAGCCCTTTTCATATTATGGCAGAAGTGTAATTCCTTGCGGTTCATTGTTTGAACAGTCTGATAGACAGTGTTTCTAGACAGTCTCTTGCTGTCAGTGTGAAGAGGGCATGGTTACTGTGCTGTCTGGCAAGCTTAGCCTGGTTTGAATTCAGGCACTAATGGTGTTGGTAGGTTTTGAACTAAGCAATTGTCAAACGCAGAAGGAACTGGTTTTGGTGGGGCAGAGTTGCTGGCATAGCCACCTTTGCCCACTGGGGCCTGGTTACCAGCTTTCACCAGGCAGCTTTGTATGCTTTTCCAAGGCTCACAAAGCCTTGTGAGAAAGTAGGCCTTAAAAACTGTTCAAGTGTGGGGTGGTGGCTCATGTCTGCATGAGGCTGAACCCAAAGCGAACTCAGACTTCTGAGTTCTAAGCCATTTAAGTGAGATCTTACCCACCCCACCCCCACCTCCCACGCCACACATACCAAAAGTATGGCGTGTTGGTTTGTAACTCCAGCTCCAGAGAATCTGATGCCCTCTTCTGGCCTCTGCATACGTGTACACACACACACACACACACACACACACACACACACACACACACACACCTGTTTAAAATCCCAGCACCTTGCACAAGGCATGTCTGGGCACAGCTTGGCAAGGTCTTTTTCTTGGGTGCCCGGTCTATCTCTGCCTGAGACATTTCTACAGCTTTCCTATAGCAGCTTCTGTGGTTTGTGTGCTTGACAAAGACTGCAGCTGAGCTGCGGCTCTGAGCTGACTGGGACCTATCAGACTAGTTCTTCCAGAAGCCTAGGGGACAGGTGGGCAGGCTAGCTAGGATAACAACCAGATGTTTGTACTGGCCACAGTATGTGGCTGGAGAAAATGGGAAAGCCAAGGATAGGGAACAGATAAATCAATTTCAAGCTAGCCTGACACCCCAGCCTACCTGAAAGGTTCATTTTCCAAGCCTGCATTTCCCATCAAAAGGGCCCCAAAAGCCGGGTGGTTGTGGCACATGTGGATTTCAGTGAGTTCGAGGCCAGCTTGGTCTACAAAGTGAGTTCCAGGACAGCCAGGGCTCTTCCACCGAGAAACCCTGTTTCAAAAACAAGTGTCCCAAGAAAGGACTTAAAGGCCCATATGTGGCCCCTCAGCTTTCAGAAAGACCTGAAGGCCCCATCCCCCGGCTCAGCATTGGAGGGACCCTAGCCAGGAGCAGCCCTTGCTAATTTCCCCAGTAAGCCTTTTGGATGAGGTTTATACATGAGCCAAGATGTAAAGATCTGAGAAACTTTCAGCAGCCATTCAGCAGTGGGGTGAGAAAAGGTGAGAGAAAGATAGCTGAGGAAAAATATCTCCGAGGAAGAGCCCAGGGAATCCAAGAGCAAAGTGCCAGTGGGCGGGGAGGAATCTGTCCTTGTAATGATAATTTTCCCCGCTCCTGTGTGGGTGGGGAAGTGCATAGAAGTTAGCCTGCAGCAAGAACAAATATACCCCAAGGTCCAAGTCACTGCTTTGCGGTGAGCACAAATGGAAAACCTGGTCTCAGGATTGCTCTGGAGGTCTGGTGCATAAATGGACAGAGCCTAAGGTGGGCTTCTGTGATGGGCTGTGGCTCCCATCTTCATAGTCCGGACAGGGGCTTTCATGCCCTCACAGCAATAGTCTCTGCTGTCCCCTCCCCCCCATGATGACCCTGAGTGTCAAGTGGGCTGAGGCAAAGCTCCTCCAAATCGAGAAGAAACAGAAAGGAAGGGTACTTGTGCACTCAAGTGTGTAGGCAGCTGGTAGTAAATGTTTGTGCACCAACAGAAATCTGTCAGGTCATGGGATGCCTTCGAAGTTAGAAAGCTAAAAATCCAGCCTGGCCCACTGGTTAAGAGCACTTGCTGTTTGGGAAGAGGAGCAGGGTTTAGTTAACAGCACCCTTATCTCATGGCAGGACATGATCATCTATAACTCCAGTTCCAGGGGTCTCTGCTGGCCACCATGGGTACCAGAACACACTCGTGTAAGCAAACACTCATACATGAAAATTAAAACTAAGAATTCAGCCTGAAGAGACTAGTCTTCTGGAATGTTCTGTGTGGCACCCCACAGGGATGGTGCAAAGAAAAGTTATATTCATAGCTAGTGTTTCAACTCCTCAGTGTCCTTCACCTGGACTTCTAGGGCTTGGGATAGATAAAGCTTGGAGAGATTAACTATTTAGCCTGAAACTGCAGAGGGACTACACTCTGACCCCCTAAAGTTCTTCCCAGAAGTACTTGGGAAAGTCATCCTTGTACCTAGCACCCTTTCCAGGTCATGGGGACAGTACCACAACCTGGAGTGCTGGATTGGACTTGAGTCATTGGCTGTCACCATACATCCCAGGAGTCCCAGGTGGCAGAATAGAGACAGAGTAAAGAAGCCGCCCCTCCCCCCTGGGTGGGCGGTCCAGGACCCAGGATGAAGCCTCCCATCCCTACCCGTGAGCAGGCTTTTTTCCCCTAAGTCTGAATCTCTGAATTCTCAGATTGTGGGGAGATACAGTGTTCTTGTAAAGGGCTGGACTCCAGCTAATACACTGATGGGACACTCAGGTCTGGAATATTGCCCCCTTAAGCACTAGGTCAGGCACTAGTGCTAGTGCCTGTCAGCCAGGGTCACAAGGTGGGGCATCCTGAGATGACCTTGGCAGATAGTGTTTGGGACACCTTGAGAAGTCCTGGCAGCAGAAGCTGAAGGCTCTGTGAAGAAGGATGGTCCCTTTTGCTGGCATCTCAGCCTGTCACCCACCACCCATTTATTCTGGGAACCCTGTGTTCAGAATTAGTGAACCCTGTGCAGGTTTTGGAAAATGGTTCCCTCCTCTCCCAGTGCCCCAGAAGTCTGCAGCAGTAGAAAGATGTTACGAGTCAAAATTTGGGTGACATAGCACAAATAATAAAAACCCAGATACAGATATTGGAGTTCAAGCTGAAGATCAGAGAAGCAAAGCTGTCAGCCACTGCAGAGTCCTCAGCTCTATCAACGCTCAGACAGAAAGGGCGATCCACCAAACCTCAGACTGTTCTAGACTGCACTGAGCTCCTGTCTCCCCCAGCTTTGTATGCCTCTCTCCGCCCAGCCACAACACTCCTGTCTCCACCTCCCTAGATTGACTCCCGTGTAGTCCAGGGTGGCCTTGAACTCACAGAGATCCATCTGTCTCTTCTGAGTCCTGTGATTAAAGGTGTGGCCACCACTGCCTGGCCTCTATGGCTGTGGCTAGCTTTGCACTTTGATCTTCAGGCAAGCTTTACTATATCATAAATAAAATATCAGCACAGGGTGAAGTTGAAATCTACCACCATACCGAACAGGATGCATCTCTTTAAAAAATGGTTTCTGTGTGTGGAGTTGTGTATATGCTCATGCAGGCCCAAAAAGGGCATATGATCTGGCACTGCAGTTACCAGTGGCTGTAGGCCACCCTTTGTGGGTCCTGGGAACCGAACTCCGGTCATAACCATTGAGCCATCCCTCTGGCCCTTGGACAGTCTATAAGTAAGAGAGAAAGTTCTTTGAAAGGCTTGTGCCATCACCAGATTTCTCCTTCCTTCTTCTCCACCCCCGACTGCCTTCCTTCCCTTCCCTCCTTTTCCTCTTTTGCATTGCTAGATGTAAAGCTCCAGGCCTCACACATACAACTAGACAACCATTCTGTCACTAGCTATACACCCTAGTCCTGGACTGTTTCTTTTTCTTGTTAACTTTAATTATGTGTAGGTATGCATTACATACGTGTTTGGTGGAGTTGACTCTCTCCTGCTTTTCTGTAAGTTCCAGGAAGCCACCTCACAAGCCTCCACAAGATTTCTTTCTTCTTCGTTTTTAAGATTTATTTATTTATTATGTACTGTTTTCTGCATGCTTGTATCCCTGCAGGCCAGAAGAGGTCATCAGATCTCATTACAGATGGTTTTGAGACACCAGGTGGTTGCTGGGAATTGAACTCAGGACCTCTGGAAAAGCAGCCAGTGCTCTTAACCACTGAGCCATCTTCCTAGACCCAGAAGATTTCTTTTTAAAACTAGTACAGACAGCAAGCAAGGCCACTCACACACTTGGGAGGCTGAAACAGGAGGTTTGCTGTGAACTTCAGGCTAGCCTGGACTAGAATAAAATCCTATCTAAAAAGAAATTAAATAAATTTGAGGGCAGAAATATTCTCACAAGGGCTGGAGAGATGGCTCAATGGTTAAGAGCACTGCTGCTCTCCCAGAGGTCCTGAGTTCAATTCCCAGCAACCACATGGTGGCTCACGAGCACCTATAATGGGATCTAAAGTCCTCTTCTGGAATTTTGGCTTGCAGACAGAGCACTCATACCAAAAACAAAACAACAAAAACAAAAACATAAACAAAAACCCCATACATACATAAATAAAATTAACAAAAAATTTAAAAAGAGCAGAGAAGTGGGTGCCATATGCTTGTAACCCAAGCACTCTGAAAACAGGGCAGTGGGCTGCTGTACCCAGCTAAGTCCTGGGCAGCCAGGCCTGGTGGTGCACACCTTTAATCCCAGCACTAGGGAGGCAGAGGCAGGTGGTTCTCTGTGAGTTTGAGGCCAGCCTGTTCACAGAGCCGGGACGGCAGGGCTACACAGAGAAACCCTGCCTTGAAAAAAACAAAATGCAAACAAAAAAAGAAGTGTGGGAATGCACCCTTAAGTGTGCAAGTATAGTTTGGTTTCATGTTTAGATTATCACACTAGCCTAGGCTGGTCTTGAATTCACAGCAATCCTCCTGCCTCAGCCTCTTGAGGGCCTGAGGTAACTGACCTAGCTCCTGTGCATTGTTTGCTGCTAACACTATCCTTCTGTTAAGGTCCCAGGCATTCAGTGAGCCAGAGTCTTCCCACCACCAGGGTAAACCGTTGTCTAAACTAATCAAGGCAATTTTAGTCCCCTTGCCAGGGATTGGCCAAGGATCGAGCAAGTGATGTCATTATGGAAATGAGAGATGAGGTAATGTCTGCTGGTGTGGGGGAGGGGCTGAAGGAAAGGAACCTTGTTCTTGGAAAGGAGTCAGGGGAAGGGTTCCTGCAACCTTTGGGCAGTGTGTGAGTGTACAGTACTTGTGCAAGCCACTTCCACAAGGAAACAAACAGAAGGTACTGTCTTAAACATGACACAACCGAAAAATGAAAAGGTAGCTGGTTCCCTGACAACTGACCAGGTCCTGTAACACTCTGCCTCTGATTTCTTGTTGAGGGAGATTCAGATGTTTGAGTTAGCCCTTCTTTTTCCAACTACTCATAGAAATTTTTACCTAATTTCTTTACATTTGTTTTGTTTGTTCATATGTGGGTTGGTGTGAAAATCAGATATCAACTTGGAAGCTGGTTTTCCTTCTGCCAAATGGATCTTAGATTGAATTCAGGTCAGGTTATCTGGTGAGTCTGTGCATGTGTATGTGCGTGCCTGTGTGCCTGCATGCCTGTGTGGGTGCATGCAGACTGTACCCGGTGCTCAGGCAAGTACCAACCACTACCTATCCTCCACTCCAGGGGCTAAAGGCCCTCAACATGTAAAACCAGGCTTGCTTCTTCCGTTGCCCCAGGAGAATACTGATCCCATTGTCAGCCTCCATTTTTCCTGCCTTCGACTGTGGTTCCTGGTCAGATGGACTGACTGTTCCTTCCAGTCTTCCTGGGGGTCTTGGCCCAACTCAAACTATAAATCAAAAGGACACAGAGACCGTCACAGGCCTCTGGAATGTTCCACCTCTTCCTCTCCCTGGGTACTGGTGTACACAGAGCTCCCAGCTCTGCCTACAAAGGAGCAAAATAAAGCTAGGAGGCCTGGTCCAAAGAAACTGCTTCCTCTTGCCAAAGTGAGCCTGAGCCCAGAGTGGTCCCCAAATCTTCCTGAGCTTCCCGTTTCCCTTTAGATTTCAGACTCTACTGAGTTCCCCTTTAGATTAGAGGTGATGCAGGGGGCGACAGGCCAGGTCCTGAGGGCCTAAGATAAGACTAGCTGGTGGGTTGTACCTCCTTGTGGGGACTGTGCGCTCTTGGGAGGGCCAGCACACAGGACAGGAAAGAGGGGATTCATTCCCCCAGTGAGAGGGCATAGTGACACACCAATGTGAGCGCTCCCCTGCTGAGACCGGGTTCAACTTTGGTTCATGGCTTCAGAAGTTTTGGCCAGCTAGCTCCAAGGCTTTTAGGCCTTCGACAAGATAGATCTTCTTGTGGAAGGGTGTGGCAGTGGGAGGAGAATGCTAGCTACTCATCTCATGGCAGCTGGAAGTAAAAAAAGAGAGAGAAGCCCAGAGACAAGATCTCCCTCTCAACATACAACTTCAATGACCTACTTCCTGTAGACCCTCCACTTCCTGCCCCCTCTCTTGAAGACTTTTAAATTCTGTGTGTCTGTGTGTGGATGAGTGGTAGTATCCTTGGAGACTGGAGGTGTTGGGTCTCTCTAGAGCTAGATTATAGACAGCTACGAGCTGCTCAACATGGGTGTTGGTTACTGAACTCAAGTTTTCTGCAAGATCAGTATGTGCTTTTAACCACCGAGCCATCTCTCTAGCCCGTAGGCCTTGTGTCCTAAAGTTCCTACTGCCTCCAGCTAGAGGCTAAGAGTTTAACACGTGAGACTCTGGGGGACATCCTAGATCTAAACTCTAACACATAGACCCTTGTTAAACTCTCACGAAGCCTCCCCCTACAGACTGCCACAAATTGCTGACAGCTACGGATGCAGAACAGCCTCTGGAAACTGGTCTGGGGGGCACAAGCCTCTGCCCTGTCTCATCTCAGGCATGGCCTGTGCACTACAGCTTCCATTTCAACAGAAAACAGGGCCAGGTGAGCTCCAAGTCCCCTCCGGTTTTAGCCTAGAGGTCTAGGCAGAACAGCTAGGAAGAGCTGTGCGAAGGAAGGAAGGAAGACTTCTAGGTGGACCCGCACACAACCCATACTTCACTAGACAATCCTAATGAATTCTTGAGAGTTAGGAGTGTGGGGGAGATGGGGCGTTGGGGGCACACACCTTTAATCCCAGCATTGGGGAGGCAGAAGCAGGCGGATCTCTGTGAGCTCAAGGCCAGCCTGATCTACAGAGTGAGATCCAGGATAGGCTCCAAAGCTACAGAGAAACACTATCTCAAAAAACAAGAGTGTGCAGGAGTGCCCCCTCCTTGGAGTGGGGGTAATGAAGGAAGGGAGGACACATAGCAGAGGCCAGGTGTGATAGTGCATGCCTATAATCCTGGCACTTCAGAGATGGAGAAATGAGGAGCAAGAGTTCATGGTCAGCCTCAGCTACATAGTAAGCTTGAGGCCAACCTGGGCTACATGAGATGGTGGCACAAAAGAAAAAAGAAGGTCTTGGGCTGGAAACACACACACACACACACACACACACACACACACACACACACACACGTCTTAATTATAATTTACCAAGTGTTGAAACACCATGACACAAAAGCAATTGGGGAGGAAAGGGTTTATTTGTCTTACACTTTCATATCATTGTTCATTACTGAAGGAAGTCAGGACAGGAATTCAAGCAGGGCAGAAATCTGGAGACCCAAGCTGATGTAGAGTCCATGGAGGGAGCTGCTTACTGACTTACTCCCCACGGCCCCATGGCTTGCTCAGCCTTTTTTTGTTTTGTTTTGTTTTTTGTTTTTTTTGAGACAGAGTTTTTTGTAGACCAGGCTGGCCTCAAACTCACAGAGATCTGCCTGCCTCTGCCTCCTTCCTTGCAGATAACTTTATTCTGTGTGTCAAGTTGACATAAGACTAGCTACTGCACCACCTAACCTTACTATTGCTCAGACCTCACCTGAGCTTCTCCAGTTTCTCAGCACACTATCCTGATCTTAACTTCCAGGCTTTTCTCTCTGCCCATGAGACAACTATTTCTTTGGTTAATATTTCGAGACAAGGTCTTGCTTTATGCCTGGAACTCACTATGTAGCCTAGGCTGACCTGGAACTCATGGTCTCCCTGTCTTAGTCTCTTGAGTACTGAGATTATACAGACACCAATATGTCTGTCTCAGTTTGGATCACTGAATCCTGAATGGGGAGGAAACAGCTAAGAAGAACCTAGAACATTATTGGAACAATTTGGTGAGTTTGAATACGGACTACACACACACACACAGTTATTTAAATATATATTGATGCTAACTCTCTTTAACGGAAAATGGATATAGTAATGCACACATGTAATTTCAGCTATTGGTAGACTTGCTTCAAGTGTGTAGCCATCTTGACCTATATGCCAAGACCTTTAAGAAAGGGCTCACTATGTAGCCCTCACTGTCCCAGAATTCTGGAACTTTCTGTGTAGACCAGACTTGCCTTGAACTCATAGAGATCTACCTCCCAAGTGTTTTTCCGAATATTGGCTTCTGGGGTAATAAAGCATTGGCCAGAGCCAAGGGAAGAATGGAGCCAGGGCTAAAAGCTCCTAAAACCAGTGCTGCTAAGACTCTCTTATATCCTCTTGGGTAATTCTCCTCTTCTGTGAAAAGGAACATGATAAATAATTTTCAAGCATCCTTAGTCCCAGAATCCCAAAGGATCAACAAGCTCAGACACACTCGGATTGTAGTCATGCTGCCATTCTGACTTCTGACCAGAAGGTGGCGGCAGCACCTTTATTTTTCAGAACAACCAAACAATGAGAGAGAAGAGGGAAAGGGGAGAATTTCAGGTATCTTATGGACATTTTGTTGGCCTAGGTCTGAAGCTAGACAACGCAAACACAAGGGAAAGCCTGACATCTGCTCCCACAAAGGAAAGCCTAACATCTGCTCTCGGGATGAGAGAGTCTCCAGATGAGGGAGTCAGACCTAAACTGCACGGGACGGGTTTCGTAGCTGCGAGACTTTGAGCTTTATCTGCTTATTTTCATTTTGCTTAAATTTTTGAGATTTTATTTTTTACTTTATGTATTGAAGTATGGGGATGTTTTGCCTGCATGTATGTATGTGGACCTCATGCATGCAGTGCCCACAGATGCCAGAAGAGGGCGATGGAGCCTCTGGAACCAGAATTATATGTGCGCCATTGTGTGGGTGCTGGGAATGAAACTCACTTGCTTTTTTTGTTTGATTGGTTTTTGATTGTTTGTTCTTTGTTTTTTGAGGCAGGGTTTCTGTGTGTAGCTTTGGAGCCTGTCCTGGAGCTCGCTCTGTAGACCACCTGCTTCTGCCTCCTGAGTGCTGGGATTAAAGGTGTGTGCTGCCACTGCCCGCTGCAGCCAGTGCTCTTAACCACTGAGCCATCTCACCAGCACTGCCCCCCCCCCACATACACACACGTTTGATTTTGTAAACTAGCTATCTGGATAGGATACTGTGATATTAGTACCTGATAGAATGTGTCAAGTGCTTGTCAAAAACCAGGTGTTAGTACTAATAAAAACACTGAGAGAAGCAGTGAGGGGGTAAAGATGACTCTGGATATCCCTAACTGGAGGGGTGGGGCCCTGGAACAGCAATACAGAGGGAAGAATTCGATCTTGGAGCCATTGTGTAGGTGGGAACCCTGTAGTCTGCCTGGTGGAGACTTCCTTGGAAAGTGGGATCCTGGACCCCATTTCTACTTGAGGTCTCCTTGGTCCCAGATGACAGAGCCCAGAACACCATCTGGACCTTGTAAGTTGTGCCTGTGCCCACCCACACAGACAAGGGTCCTGCTACATCTGCAGACACTTTGTCTCTCTGAGCGTCAGATCCTACCTAAGTGATGGGGGGAAAGGCTCAGTGATCCAAGTGTAAAGAGAAGCAAACACTTGGGGGCTGGGGAGAAGAAGCTCAACTGTTCCTCCCTCTTCAGCTGCTGCTGGGACCTTAGATGTGAGCCAAGGGGCCCAAGTAGCAAAAGGTCATTGAGGACACTGGCCTGTCTCAGGGACATGGAATGAAGGTGTGCCCCAACCCTGAATCTGGACCAGAAGGGCCTCCAGCTAATACTTGATTGCAAGGAATTAGACATATGCCTTTGCTCCTGTTTCTGTTTGTCCATCCTGTGGTAGAGGAAGGTGAGCAACATTACTGAGCATCTACGGGGAGCCTCACCACAGACTGTCACCAACTCTGAAAAGACAAGTAACTCACCGTGGGCCATGAAGCTGTACATATTCAAGTTGGTGGCCTGAACTCTTCTGCCAGGACCATTCCCTTTACCCCACCTTAGCCTTAGCCACCCACATCCTCAGAAATACCTTTCGAGTCTTGCCATCCATAGAGACTGAGCTCCTAAGTCACAGATCCTGGAGACAGCTGACCAGCTCAGCTCCATCAGTTCCTCAGTGCTTCCTGTGGTTTGGCCTTGCCAGGGTCCAGCTGTGGACCTCTTCATTCATCTTCTTCCCACCTTCACTAGCTCTCATAACCCGGGAGAGGGTCCACAGCACATAACTGACAGATACTCTTGCTGGTAACCTACAAGGCAATACTCACCTTTTTTTTGTAATTCCTTGCATGCATCCAGCCATTTCTCTATAAACCTGTAGGCCAACCATGGAAGCAGGAGAGGTAATAAAAACCCAGGCCAAGTGCTAAGTGCTTTACATTTTATAGCTCATCCAATCCTCCCAATGATATGAAGCAGGTGCTATTATTAGCATTCCCGGTTCTGGATAAAGAAAATAGGGTGAACCCTTCAAGAAACCCCAAAGCACACTACTCATTAGGTTGGGCAGTCATGTCCTGAGTCCCAACACTCTGAGGAAAAACAAGCCCACCTTCCCCTCCAACCATCAGTTAAGTGGTCTTGGCTCCTTCTATTTGGGGTTCAGCACTGCTCTTAGCTAATCCCAAAGAAGCTCAGATCCTCGTTGCCCCAGAGGCCGACAACGTGAGAGTAGCAACAAAAACAATAAAACCAACTTACCTTTTCAGCTTTTACAGTGTATGTATTACACATATGCATATATTTATTCATTTAGTCCAGTGATTCTCAACCTGTGGGTCACAACCCCACATGGGTTGTGTATCAGATGTTTACATTACAATTTATAGCTGTAGCAAAATTACAGTTATGAAGCAGCCATAAAATAATTTTATGGTTTGGGGTATCACCCCAACATGAGGAGCCATATGAAAGGGTTACAGGGTTAGGAAGGTTGAGAATCACTGATTTAATCTTCCAATGCTTTGGGACTCTAATCACTGTTTTACTGAGAGGAAAGGAAGAACCAGCCATGAGGTTGACTTTCTATGGCAGGGGTGGGAAGAACAGCAGCTAGAATAATCTCACCTGTGACTTTTTGTCTTCTGTCTTTCTCCTCCAAGAGCTCCCAGACCTGGCTGCTTGCCACTAGGCAAGAAACCTTCTCTGCCTTTGCCTTGCTGTGTTCCTTAGATGAGCTGGCCCTTCCTAACTCCACCCTGGGAGCCCCACTGGGAGGTTTTCTGGTCCTCTGAATAGTGAGCTGGGGGCTTAAGCAAGGGCCAGCGGTGAATAGAAACTTCACCTGCAGATCCCTGGGCCCAGGACTCCCCTATCTGCCCAGTCCCTACTTCAGAGACTATGATCTCAAAGGCACAGGCTGGCCACAGGCTCCCAATGCAGACAGGGCTGGTACCGGTCCTCCCGTGGCCTTGCTTAACCTCTCCATGTCTCCAGGGCTCATCATTTGCTCCTGGAGTCTGGGTTGGATGGAATTCCGGACCAATGATAGCAATTGCTCAGAGCCCAGGACTGCAGCAGGAAGCACCAAGGTTCCCACAACCTCACCTCTGACCTGACAACCCCTCCAGATGGGAACTTACCCCTCTCCACTACAGGAACTGGGGTGGGGCAGCCCCTGGTTTATTCACCCTGTCCCCTTTCCCAACATTCTTTTCTCATTCCCTTAGCAACCAAACTAAATCCATCAAGGAGCAGGGCCTGGCAGCTGAGCTGGGAGAGACTAATAGCCCAGAAGGAAGAAAGGAGGGGCTGAGGATGTAAGCCAGCAGCGCTCAGGCTGGGCGTTGGCTCTGGCCCATCTCAGAGGACACACAGAAGGTGGGGGAACTCTCTGCCCTGCGGTATGAGAGAGCTGACCAGCAGGGAGCCGCCCACTTTATCCCAGTCAGGCATCCAGCTTAGAGCCACAAACCTTCTCTCACACCCGTTTTATTCTCAGGATCCATCTGAGGTAGACCCACCCTGCTTGAGAGTCCCCAGTGACAGCAGCCACGGCTCCCACTCCCAACAAAACCTAAAGGCCTCAGCAGCCTTTCTCCTATAGAACATCCAAACTGCCCCTGTCCAGTCCGGGACAGCCTGTCTGCATTCTGCAAGTCATGTGACACACAAAGGCCAGATACCAACCTTCCTGCTAACTGGTGTGCGTGTGTGCGTGTGTCTGTGTGTGTGTGTGTGTGCGTGCGTGTGTGTGTGTGTGCGTGTGCGTGTGCGTGCGTGTGTGTGTGCGTGTGTGTGTCTGTGTGTGTGTGTCTGTGTGTGTGTGTCTGTGTGTGTGTCTGTGTGTGCGTGTGTGTGTCTGTGTCTGTGTGTGTGTGTGTGTCTGTGTGTGTGTGTCTGTGTGTGTGTGTCTGTGTGTGTGTCTGTGTGTGTGTGTGTCTGTGTGCGTGTGTGTGTCTGTGTGTGTGTGTGTGTACGAGTGAGTGTGTGTGAGTGTGTGTAAAGGGTGTAGCTGTGTATTTGTGTAATGTCTGTGCACACAGGCATTTGGGGCAGGCTATGCACATACATGTTTATAGGCTCTACGTGATGGTTCAGTGGTAAAAGGTGTCTGTGTTGTGGAAGAGTCTGAAGCCTTCGTCTCTGCCTTCTTTCAGGCCATAGTAGGTGGCTATCTTTTCCATCTCATTGCCCTTTATTCTCACCATTCCTGGGTACCTACACCTCCTCAGCACTGGAGACGGTGCCTGCCAGTCTTTCTGTCTTTCAACCCTGGCAGCTGCTATCCCTCAGCCCCCTCCCCTTCCTACTTCAGGGATTCCTCTAATTCCCGTAAAGCCTGTGACTGAGCAGCAGTTGGTGTGGAGGGGGAGAGAATCCAGTAACTGGTGGATGGTACACCTGAGGATGGCACACCACAGGCCACTCAGCTTAGCCTCTGATATGGCAGACACGGAGTCTGACACCCCCAACCCCCTGTGAGGTGCCCACCTTGTTGAGACCTGTGTTAAACCCAAGTTTGGGTGCTGTGTCTTTAAGGTAAAAAAATCAGCAGGCAACTTCTGCTGGACAAGAGCAGGGGGAGGGGAACTGGTCAGCCCATTAGCTGCAGAGCTGGCGCCAACCACCAGCCCTTTACTGTGCCCTAGGGAGCAGGCAGAGATAAGCCCTTTCCCAGCCCCCTCTGCCTCAGCCCTTCTGTCCCCTGTTTCTCTTAGTTGTGGTCAGGGTGGGGGGCAGCTGACAACAGGTGAAAAAAAAAAAAACCAGTTTTAAGAGACAAGAGGAGGCACAAACTCGCTGGTGTAGGTCAGGTTAGCTGTCCCTCCACCCATCTTCCTTCTCATAGCCAAAAGCTTGCCCTTTAACCTCAGTTCCCTCCTATTCTCTAATTCTTACCTCCTCTTCTGAGGGGGCATCCCGGGTCAAGTCATGCCCTCCAACCCTAGGTTCCAGCGTTGGAGTCATGCCCAAAAACTTGGACCCCTAGCCCACCTTCACCCTGCTGCCACACCCCTCATCTCTGCCAGCAACAAGGGGGAATCAAGAAAGCAGGGTGCCAGCGACCAGGAGAAGGAAGGGGTGGTATTTCTGCTCTGCAGGGTGGGGCATCCCCCTCCCCATACAGCCCGTCTGTAGTCAGGCCAGTGGGAGGAGCTGTCGTGCCCCCCCCCCACCCCTGAGACCGCAGGGCTATAAAGCTGCCCCGCATCAGTCTGCAGCTCCTTCCCGCCCGGCCTAGCTCTGCCAAGCGCTGAATGCCATCTTCTGCCACCATGAGCCATCACTCGTCGGGCCTCCGGTCCAACATCAGCTCCACCTCATACCGCCGGACCTTCGGGCCACCGCCCTCGCTGTCCCCCGGGGCGTACTCCTACTCATCCAGCTCTCGCTTCTCCAGCAGCCGCCTGCTGGGCTCGGGGTCCCCGAGCTCCTCCGCAAGGCTGGGCAGCTTCCGTGCCCCTCGGGCGGGGGCTCTGCGCTTGCCCTCGGAGCGCCTCGACTTCTCCATGGCCGAGGCCCTCAACCAGGAGTTTCTGGCCACACGGAGCAACGAGAAGCAAGAGCTCCAAGAGCTCAACGATCGCTTCGCCAACTTCATCGAGAAGGTGCGCTTCTTGGAGCAGCAGAACGCAGCCCTGCGTGGGGAGCTGAGCCAGGCCCGGGGCCAGGAACCGGCGCGCGCCGACCAGCTGTGCCAGCAGGAGCTGCGGGATCTGCGGCGCGAACTGGAGCTGCTGGGCCGGGAGCGCGACCGGGTGCAGGTGGAGCGCGATGCGCTGGCGGAGGACCTGGCGGCGCTCAAGCAGAGGTCAGAGGGCAGGACACGGCCTGCCAGTCGCTCCCTCCGCTCCTCCCTTTCTTTCCCTGGGATCCAACAGCCCTAGGGCGTGGTCCCGTTGGCCAACCCCAGAGGTGCCTGCAGCATCTTGGCCGGCCCCCTCCCAGCACTGTACTCCGAGAGCCTAGGCTAAAGTATAAAGGGGAGCCCCTCCCCACCCCGTTAGACGGGCAGGTTGAATCCCTGGCTTTAGAACCAGGACAGCTGCAAGAGCAGATGAGGGCGGGGTGCTGGATGTGGCGCGAGGGCTGGGAGATGACCAGGCAGCTCAGTGTCTCCTCACTCCGCCTGTCAGGTTGGAAGAAGAATCCCGCAAGCGGGAGGACGCCGAGCACAACCTGGTGCTCTTCCGTAAGGTGAGTGGAGGCCATGTCGAGTCCCACCATCCCATCTGCACCCCAAGCACCGTCTCCAGGGTGGCATTGGTGGGTTAGGGGAGGCAACTTCATGCCACCGAGGTAGAAGGGAAGGCCTGGCCCTTCCTCTGCCTGAAGAGCCCTCCTTTCTCTTGAACCCCCATCCCCACTCACGAAGGATGTGGACGACGCCACCCTGTCCCGCCTAGAACTAGAGCGCAAGATTGAGTCTCTGATGGATGAAATTGAGTTCCTTAAGAAGCTACACGAAGAGGTGGGTGGTTGGAGTGTCTGGGAAGGCTTGGAAGAGGCCTCGCTGAAGCTGCAGAGACAGGGATGAGAAGTGATGATAACCCCACCCTTTACCCGGGCTACAGGTGGTTTGACTCCCACCCATGCGCCACCTGTTGGCGGTCGGGGCAGCTAGACCCTGAACCTGACAACCGGCTTATGGGCATCCTGGGCTCAGGTCTCAGAATCCAGTGCGCGCTGCACTCCCTAGCGCCCCCTTCTGTTCATGCAATTGTCTCCCACACACACTTTAAAATTGTATTTATTTATGTATTTAATTAATTAATTGATTAATTTGAGACAGGTTCTCAAAGCCCGCACTGGTCTTGAAATAGTTTTCTGTCCCAGCCTTTCAAAAGCTGGTATTATGTTATGTGTACCTCCATGCCCAGCTAGACACTCTTCTCTTCTATTCACAACCTCCACCTTTCCTGACTTGTAGGAACTTCGGGACCTGCAGGTGAGCATGGAGAGTCAGCAGGTGCAGCAGGTGGAGGTGGAGGCGACTGTGAAGCCAGAGCTGACCGCGGCACTGAGGGACATCCGTATGCAGTATGAGAACATTGCAGCGAAGAATCTGCAGGAGGCAGAGGAGTGGTATAAGTCCAAAGTGCGAGGGCAGGGGAGGATTCTGGGGGTGGGTCCTGGGGTGAGAGGCACTGGGAATGGCGTTCATCCCACTGGACCTATCTGCCACTCTGCAGTACGCTGACCTGTCCGATGCCGCCAACCGCAACCACGAGGCCCTACGCCAGGCCAAGCAGGAGATGAACGAGTCCCGACGTCAGATCCAGAGTCTGACCTGCGAGGTGGACGGGCTGCGTGGCACGGTGAGCACTCCGTTGCTGCCTGGGCTGATGGGTGGATGCTAAAGGGCTCTCTTACTGCCCCCCCCCATTCTTCTTCCCCCTATCCCAGAACGAGGCGCTGCTCAGACAGCTGCGGGAGCTGGAGGAGCAGTTCGCTCTGGAGGCTGGAGGCTACCAAGCTGGCGCTGCGCGGCTGGAGGAAGAGCTTCGACAACTGAAGGAAGAGATGGCGCGGCATCTGCGAGAGTACCAGGAACTCCTCAATGTCAAGATGGCCCTGGATATCGAGATCGCCACCTACAGGAAGCTGCTGGAAGGAGAGGAGAGCCGGTGAGTGGTGAGGCTACTGGGACAGGGTAGGTAGGGGTGGTAGGACATTGGGCCTAGCAAATGGATTAACCAGGCTGCATGCTTTGCCCGCAGGATCTCAGTGCCGGTTCATTCCTTTGCCTCCCTAAGTTTAAAGACTACTGGTGAGTCCTCCACGTCTGGCTAACCCTTATACCTTCTGCCCTGATTGCTCTGGCCATGTTCAATCTGAATTGACTCCTATTCCAACTGTAGGGAGGTTCCTGGCCTTAAGGGGTAGGAGTGGGAGCCTGAAAGGAGACAATCCCAAACCTTTCCATGTCCTTCTCCCACTTTCTTCAGTGCCTGAAGTGGAACCTCCCCAGGACAGCCACAGCCGGAAGATGGTTCTGATCAGAACTATTGAGACCCGAGATGGGGAGGTGAGACAAACCCCTTGATCTGGGACCCCACCATTTCTAGTATTTCTGAGCCCCGATCTGGCCTGGCTGCAGATCTTAGGGTGATGAGGGTACATGGCTCTTGGAGGGACACCAGAGAGATGTGTGTGTATGTATGTGTGTGCGTGCGTGTACACGCTTGTGTGCGTGCGGGCTTGTGTGTGTGCGGGCTTGTGTGTGTGTGTATGTATACGTGTGTGTGTGCGTGTGTGCAGGTGCACCTGTGCCATGTGCTCATGTGGAGATCGGAGGGCATTTTCAGAGGTCATTTCTCCCTCTTTACTGTAACTTTCAGGGATCAAACTCAGGTTTTAAGATTTGTGTGACAAGTTCCTCTATGTACTGAGCCAACGAGGGTCATCAGATAGAAGATAAGTAGCTAGCAAGTGGTGGTAGCCCTCAGGAGACAGAGGGAGCCCTCTGAGTTTGAGGCCAGCTTGTTCTACAGAGAGTTCCAGAGAGTTCCAGGCAGCCAGGGCCAAAGAGAATCCATCCTTGTCTCAAAAAAAAAAAAAAAAAAAAAAAAAGAGAGAGAGAGAGAGAGAGAAAGAAAAGGCCAGGAAGAAGAGGAGAAGTAGATATGCTGTAGCCTTAGCAAGCTATGATAGGCAAGGTGCAAGACTGTCCATGGGAAGTAGTGCTGAATTGTCCCTTTATGTGCCTTGCCCCCAGCAGGTGGTGACAGAGTCCCAGAAGGAACAGCACAGTGAACTGGACAAGTCTTCTATTCACAGCTACTGAGCACTTACCCGAAGCGCTGACCCTGACCTAAGCCTCTTAAGCTCAAGCCCCAGCACTAGTATTCAGCCAGTCCCTCACTGCATGTGGCATGATTCCCTCCCAGCCAAGCTGCAGCCTGACACGGTGGCTGGTCTCTCCCTGCCCTGACACATAGAAGTGACACATAGCTTTCCTGTCCATGTAAGAGGCAGATGAAGAAGCCCAGGACAACAGATCTCTTCAAGAATGACCCCATGGCCAGT
This sequence comes from Cricetiscus sungorus, assembly GCA_030556225.1. Lineage (NCBI taxonomy): Eukaryota > Metazoa > Chordata > Mammalia > Rodentia > Cricetidae > Cricetiscus > Cricetiscus sungorus. The sequence continues at coordinate 4,441,755 of JANBXA010000031.1, read as the reverse complement.
GAGTCTCACTCTGAACCAAATAAAATAGCTACTGAGAGAAACTCCTTATTGTATTTGTCTGGGGTCCTTTCTTCTCTCATTTTCTTGGAGCTCTTGACTCCAGTGGGCCCTGTTGGGTTTTCTCAAACCTCTCTGTTCCTTCTCAACTTCAAAAAAAAAAGTCTTTGTATATAGCCCAGGCTAACCTTGAACTAGCTTGCAATTTTGCTTCAATATCTCAAGTATTGCAATTACAGGTATATGTGACTATGTCCATCCTATTGAGGCCTTTAATGACTCTGTGTGTGTGTGTGTGTGTGTGTGTGTGTGTGTGTGTGAGCGGGTGGTGGTACACAACTTTAATCTCAGCACTTGGGAAGCAGAGGCAAATGGATCTTTATTAGTTCAAGGGTAGTCAGGTCTGCAGAGTGAGTTCCAGGACAACCAAGGCTACACAGAGAAACCCTGTCTTGAAGAACCAACAACAATAATAAATAAATAATAAAAGATAGCCTCTGCCTCAACAAGGCTGAAGGTGAGCACAGATTCCTGGAAGTTGTTGTCTTCTGACCTCCATGCAAATGGCTGCATACACACACACACACACACAATCACCACCACCACCATCACCACCAATAATAATAACAAGCAAAACAAACAAGAGGCTAGAGTTATAGCTTAGTGGTAGAGTTCTCAGCGGGTTCTATTCTCAATACAGTGAAAAGAAGAAGGAAGGGAGGTGGGGGCAGGGGGAGGAGAGAAAGAACCTGTAAGAATTTTTATTTATTTATTTGGATATTTGTAGTTTTGGAGCTTGATTTGCAGTCCAGGTTGGCCTCAAACTCACAGAAATCTACCTGCCTTGGCCTTTCAAGTGCTGAGATAAAAGGCATGTACCACCATCAACTGGGGAGCTTAATTTTTAAATTAATTTATTTATGTTTTATATTTTTAATTTTGGTGTGTGTGTGTGTCATGGAACAAGTGTAGAACTCACAGGACAACTTCTAGGAGTCTGTTCTCTCCATGTGGAATACTAGTCATCAGGCTTGATGATAGATGCCTTTACCCACTGTATTAGATACTTGCCTGTTTGAAGAGACTCTAGCCAGCTCAAGCATGGCCAGCACGGCTCTGGCAGGCCTTGCCCTTCTCCCCATTTCCTTTGTCTTGCTAAAAACTGTTAGATCGCTTTCATGGTCACCAAGTCTCTTTCCTTATTCGGCCACTTCCTCCTCCTGAGGCTATCAAGGTTCACTGATCAAAGTATTGAAATCCAGCAATCAAAAGCTCCCTTTGGCTCACCTAATTAATATGGCCAATTAATTAATTAATATGCCTAATTAATATGCCAGGTAGTGGTGATGCATGCCTTTAATCCCAGCATTTAGGAAGCAGAGGTAGATGGATCTCTGAGTTCAAGTCTAGCCTGACCTACAGAGAGAGTTCCAGGACAGCCAGGGCTTCACAGAGAAACCCTGTCTCAAAAAACAAAACAAAACAAAACAAAACAAAAAAAAACCAAAAAAACAACAACAAAACCAAAAGAAACAAAACAAAACAAACAATTAAACACCTTATCCTAACATGGAGTTTCCCTTTTTCCCTTTATAAACTGCCATTTTTCTATGGGCCATGTTGGTCTCCTCTCCATCCAGAAACAGTCCTTTGTCCTCCATGACAAATATCCCTGACCCCTCACCCTCTATTTCCTGTCTTTGTCCCTTATCTTTGCCCTCTGTCCCTCTGTGCTGAGAACTTGGTCCTGTGGGTCCTGATCTCTTTGCTGTTGGTTCGATAATGTACCTTGATCACAACAACCTAAGGAAGAGTTTATTCTGGCTGATGGTTCCAGAGGACTAGATGTCAATCATGGCAGGGAAGGTATGATGACCAGATCAGAAAACTGAAAGATCACATCTCAGTCACACACAGGAAGCCGAGAGAGACAGCTGTAAGTGGGGCACAGCTATAACTTCTCAAAGCCCACATCCTTCCTCCAGCAAGGTTACTATCCTACTAGGTCCTTAATCTCCCCAAACAGCACCACCAACTGGAGTGTATAGAAGACATTTCTCTTCCAAACTAGCAGGCCCACTGAGCTAACGAACAGGCCCCAGGATGATCTTTAGTTCTAAAACAGCCTTAGCTACAAAATTAGACTAAATATCAAAAAAAAAAAAAAAAAAAAAAAAAAAAAAGAAAAAAATTCAAGAGGAAGGCTGGAATGGTAGTGCCTGCCCTTTAATCAATCCCAGCATTCAGGAGGCAAAAGGAGGTTTCTGTGAGTGCCAGGTCTGTATAGTGAGACTCCATTTCAAAAAGAAACAAACTAACCAAATCAGGGCTTTACCTTCTGTAAATTGAAAAGAGAGAGAGAGTTTTGCCAACTGTGATGGTGTGTGCTATAGTCCTGGGATTTGGGAAGATCAGTTGGAAATTATCCTTGGCTACATAGCAAGCTCAATAAGAAAGAAAGAAAGAAAGGAAGAAAGAGAGAGAGAGAGGGAGGGAGGGAGGGAGGGAGGGAGGGAGGGAGGAAGGAAGGAAGGAAGGAAGGAAGGAAGGAAGGAAGGAAGGAAGGACAAAAGCAAAAGAAAAGGCTGGGGTACAACTCAGTTGTTGGAGCACTGCTTGCTTAGCATGCAGGAAGCCTTGGGTTTTGGTCCTCAGCACCTGGTGAAATGGGACGGAGCATAGTGCTTGGAGGGAGAAGCAGGATGATCAGAAGTTCCAGGTCATCTTGATTTCTTAGAGATCAATACACATGAGTGCTCACATGGGCTATAAGGCACTCTATGAAAAAAGAAAGAGATGGACAGATGAAAGAGAGAGGGAGGAAGGAAGGAAGAAAGGAGATAGGGGGTGGGCTGGAGAGATGATTCACAGGTTAAGAGCACTGGCTGCTCCTGCAGAGATTCTGAGTTCAATTCCTGGCAACCACATGGTGGCTTACAGACATCCGTAATGAAATCTGGTGCTCTTTTCTGGCCTGCAGGCATACATGAGGGCAGAAAGCTATATACAAAATAAATAACTAAATCTTAAAAAAAAAAAAAAAAAACCTAAAAAAAAATATGTGTGTGTGTGTGTGTGTGTGTGTGCTGCTAGAGAGATGTCTCGGTGGTTAAAAAACACTGATTGTTCTTCCAGAGGAACTGGGTCCTGTGGACTCCAGGCACATATGTGGTGCACAAACATACATGCAGGCAAAACATTTGTGCACACAAAATAAAGTTAAATAAATATAACAAAAATTTAAGAAAGAAAAATTAAAAAACATCCTTCTCAAAAAGAAGAAGAAGAAGAAGAAGAAGAAGAAGAAGAAGAAGAAGGAGAAGGAGAAGGAGAAGGAGAAGGAGAAGGAGAAGGAGAAGGAGAAGGAGAAGAAGGAGAAGAAGAAGAAGAAAATAAAAAAGAGAAAGGTGTAGAGCTCAAAGGCAGAGCAATCTGCTAGCACCCTGGAGGCCCTGGGTCCTATCCCCAGTACAACAAACAAAAAAAAAGAAAACTCAATAGAATCAATAGACAAACCAACATCACTGAATAGAGCTGGGTGTAGTGGCACACAACATTAATCCCAGCTTTTAGGAGGCGGGGGCATTGGGATCCATGAGAGTTTTGAGGCCGGCCTGGTCTACATAGCAAGTTTCAGGACAGCCAGAGCTACATAAAGGTAGACCTGTCTCAAACAAACAAATAAATAAACAAGATTGCCAGATAGAAAATCAATTACAGTCCTCCACAAAGAAAATTGTTACAATGTTTATTTGAGTGCATAATGGGTTGGGGCTGGGGAATAGTTCAGTGGTAGAGCTCTTGCCCAGCATTCACAAGACCCTGGATTGGATCTGCAGTGCTGCAAGAAAAAAATGTAGAGCTGGGCGTTGGTGGTGCCGGCCTTTAATCCCAGCACTTGGGAGGCAGAGGCAGGCCGATCTCTGTGAGTTCAAGGCCAGTCTGGTCTTCAGAGATAGTTCCAGGAGTGGCTCCAAAACAATACAGAGAAACCCTGTCTCAAAAAACAAAACAAAACAAAATCAAAACAAAAACAAACAAACAAACAAACAAAGAAGAAAGAAAGAAAAAAGGAATAAGAAAAAAAAGTAGAGAAAACTGTCAGTTAATAGGTATGGTCCCTTCTATACACAACCCACCTGAGCACTGGCACCTCCTGCGTTGCTGTGTGTGTGTGTGTGTGTGTGTGTGTGTGTGTGTGTGTGTGTGTGTGTGTGTGCGCGTGCAAATGTGTAAGTACCCATAAAGGCCAGAAGACAGTGTGAGATCCCTTGTAGCTGAAGTCATAGGTTGATGTGAGTAGTGCATGTGGGTTCTAAGAGCCAAACTGATTCTTTGGAAGTATAACAAGTGCTCTTGACTGTCGGTCCTTTTCTCTAGTTTATTTTTATTTTTTTGGAAACAGTCTCCCTAGAGCCGAGGTCTCCATTATGAGGTTAAGCTTGTTGATCTGCAAGGCCCAGTGGTCTCCTTTTCTGTACCTGATCAGCATGGAATTAGAAGCATGAGTCATCACACCCAGCTTTTTATGTGGGTCTTAGGGATGGGACTCTGATCCTCATGTTTACATGGCAAGCACCTCCCTGCCTAGGCTATCTACTCAAACCCTCCTCCTTCATTTTTGAGACTAGGTCTCACTTTGTAGCCCTGATTGGCCTTCAATACATGTTTCTTCTGCCTTTGTCTTCCAAAACCTAGGATATCATTTCTTATAGGCTTTCCCTGTTTGTCTGTGCATTCACTCAATTATTTATTCACTAACTCATTCAGCAAAGATTTAGGACTTTTTTGAAACAGGGTTTCTCCATAGTTTTGGAGCCTGTCCTGGAACTATCTCTGTAGACCAGCCTGGCCTCGAACTCACAGAGATCTGCCTGCCTCTGCCTCCGTAATGCTGGGATTAGGGGTGTGCGCCAGCACACTTCCTGGCTGTTTAGAACTTTATTAGGAAGACTCATGGCAAGCCACTGAAAATATGAAGGCAAAGAAACACGAGTAACTGTTAATACAGGGTCACAGCACTAGGAAGTCTGAGAACCATTGAAACAGAGGTTCATCTCATCACCTTCTATCAGGAAAGGTACTTTTATAACCATGTATTCTTGTTGATGAATATATAATTACCGACTGATCTACATAGTGCTGAGTCAATAAACCCTCCTCTGAGAGCACATAACCAGAGTTTGCCAGTCAGATTAGAGGGTACAGAGAGCTGACACCAAGGCATCTTTTACAGACTGAGGTGGTTTGTGTGTGGAAAGACTCCAGGAATGCCTCCATGAAGATGTAACGATGGTGGGATGGAGAGATGACTCAATAGTTAAGAGCACTGGTTGCTCTTCCAGAGGACTCTGGTTCAGTTCCCAGCATCTACATAGCAGCTCACAACTGTCTGTGACTCCATTTCTAGGGTATCTGATGCCAATGCACATAAAATAAAGCTAAATAAATTTAAGATATAACAATGAACATTAATTGGGAGGCCTAAGTAGGCAAAATGAGAGTGAGAAAAGGACCCCAGAGCTAGAGGAAGTATGACAGTCCTGATGGTTAGGTGAGGTCATGGAATAAGTATCAATGCAAAAACATGGGTCTCAGAAGGGTGTTGGTGGTGCACACTTTTGATCCCAGCACTCAGGAGGCAGAGGCAGGCAGATCTCTGTGAGTTCGAGGACAGCCTGGTCTTCAGAGCTAGTTCCAGGACAGGCTCCAAAGAAATATAGAGAAACTCTGTCTTAAAAAAACAAAACCAAAACAAGATAACAACAACAACAACAAACCATGGGTCTCAAACTCAAAGAGGATAAGAGGTAGCTTATTCTGGTCCTAAATTCTAGTGACTGTGACCCAGGAACCTGGATTTAGGTTACCCCAAGTTCCACTATTCCAATGTGGAAGCTTGTTGTTTTTAATGGCAAAAGAACAAAGTAAGTTATAAATCAAGGCATTTTATTTTTTTTAATGCATTTTATTTCATATTTTGAGACAGGGTATTACTACTTAGCCTTGGCTGGCCTAGATTTTGCTATGTAGACAAAGCTGGCCTCAAATTCACAGGGACTTATAGGCCTCTATATCCAGAGTGCTAAGATTAAAGGTGTGCATTACCATGTCCTGCCCTTCAAGGCAGTTTAAAAATACATTGATGGGTACTAGAGAGATGGCTCAGTAGTTAGGAGCACTTTTTGTACTTGCAGAGGACCTGGGTTGATTCCCAGAACCTACATGGTGGCTTATAATCATTCATAACTCCAGTTCCAGGGGCTCTGATGCCTTCTTCTGATTTCTGTGTGCATCAGACATGCATGTGGTACACATACATATATAAAAGCAAAACACAAATGAAATAAATCTTAATAAGTAAAATAAAAATAATTGATGGTAACATCAGAAAGGTGTGTTAGCCAAGGAAAGGAATCTCAACTATAGGCCTCTGATAACTCTTTGATGGGAGGAAAACTGGGTTTGTTTAATACATTCTACCTGTAGTTGGTATGGTAGGTTCTTTGGGGGGCTAAAGATAGCACAAGGTAAACTGTAATTGGCTTTTGAACCTTAACAGTCCAGCTGCTTCAGTTACTGAAGTTTTAGTTAGTACTTGTGGACATAGCTTCTTCTCACGAATTCTCCTTCACAGACGGCAGAGAGCAAGAGGGCAGAGGGGCATGGCATGTTAGGTTTGAGTGTGTTAATCACTAAGGCACAGCAGTTACCAGACTTGCATTTTGGAAAACTTTTTCCAGCTACCATAAGAATGGATTTATGTGGACATAAAGACTGGGACTCTTCTCAGGGCTTAAGGAACTATACAGAAAAGCAGGCAAAAAAAAAAAAAAAAAAAATGTAAAAGCCAGAGGGGATCAATGACTACAAGGAAACAGTGTCTTCCTGACACACATATGAACTCAAAGAGACTGAGCTTCATGCACAAGGCCGGCACAGGTTCAAGCCAGCCTGGGTCCGATCCCAGGGAGGTGGAAGGGGACACAGGCTCCAAACCTAGCTAAGAAGCCATCTCCAATTGACAGCTGTTTGCAAAGGAAAAATTAGTTTTCTCAAAGGGAGTCTCACTGGGTATGTTAACCACACTTAGGGTGGGCCCCTGCCACCAGTAAATGGCGAACCAAAACTAACTCAATGGTATTTTGTAGATTATTTTTCACCCCAAATTGCTTTGCTTGGACTTTGTGTGTGTGTGTGTGTGTGTGTTACTGGTCTTTTGCTTGTATATTACACTTTCCAATTTTATGTTTTTAGGGGTTTTGTTTGTGTGTTTCTTGAGCTTTTTCTTTTTTATTCTGGGGTGTTTTGCCTGTTTGTTTTCTTTTTCTCTCCTTTCTTCCTTTTTGGTTTTTCAACATAGTTTCTCTGTGTAGTGTTGACTGTCCTGTCGTCTGTAGTCCTGGCTGTCCTCGAACTCACAGAGTCCCACCTGCCTCTGTCTCCCCAGTCCACCACTACTGGACTGTTTGTTTTCTAAAGAAAAGGAAAGGGTATGGAGTTGGTGGGTGGAGAGGATCTGGAAAGAGTTGAAGGAAAGGGAACCATTATCAGAAAATATTGCATAAACATGTATTTTTAATAAAAACATACATATTAAAGTAAACAAAGACTGGAGGAGTTGGGCAAAGAGACTATTTGGAAGATACTGCAATTTCCTACATAAATTGGCGGTAATGAAATAGCTGATATATACATACACATGATATATATCATCCAACTCTCTATATATATAGTCTTTTAATTCAGGATTTCATTATTTAATCCTGGCTGGCCTGATTCCAAGCTGACTTGATCAGCTAGGAACTCAGAGATCCGCCTGCCTCTGCACGCCTCATTTGGTCTGGCTAAGCAGCCGAACTCTAAAAATGCTTAAATTTGGTAAAGTCCAAAGGCATGAGAAGAAATGGGATGTGGAGAAGGGGAGGTCCGGGAGCAGTTAACAAATAACGCCTATGTCCCTGACTTGTGTATCGGCCTCCTTCAAACTTCAAAGGCTGCCCATGCAGGGCGCGTGCAATGCTAACATACGGGAAGCTGAAGCCGGAGGCTCAGAATGCGAGGCCAGTCTGGGATTGAGTGAGATTATAGTGTGTGCGGGTTGGGGTGAGCCATGGTCTATTTCCCAATCTCCATCCTGCAGCCTCACATCTGCCTGCCCATGAGTAGCAGCTGAGTTCTCTCTCTAGCCCAGGGAAAGGCAGCTGAAGGTGAGCGGACCCCTCAACATGAGGAGCCCTTTAATTATGCTCAGCAGAGCTCCAGCCACACTGCGTTTATCTCCACACCCCAAGTGGTGAGGTCCGAGGGGACACATGGAGTCTTGGCTCCTCGTTCTTGTCGGGCTAAGTTCAGTTACCTTCCACCCTATCGCCCGTTGGGGCAGTTCCTCATCTGAAAGTCGTGTCCATGCTTCCTGGACTACTAGGCTCACAGCGTGGTCAACGAGATTCTCGATGGCCATCCCTTCCCACAATTCCGCTGTCCTTAATGGGTGCAGGCCTTCGGCTGGCTCCAGATCTCGCGAGAGTACGATAATGCCCGTTGCAGCCCAGATTCGCCTCCCCGGGCAGCAGCACTGCATCCTCCCTGGCTTCCCCCAATCCTGCCACTCGCGCTCGGCTCTCGGATTGGCTGTGAGAGCCGGTCAGTTTTTTTCCCAGCCAGAAAGCAGTTCCACTACTTGTCCTTCTCTGGCCCCGCCCTCGGCGTCTGAGGATTGGATGGCTGGGCGTGATGTCATGCGGCTCGCGTCAGCGGGAACTAGCCAATCACAGGCTTGGCGTATTTTACAAACTGGGGAAGCCGCAGCAGCAGAAACCTAGAAAATCGGCGAAAAAGCTGTGAAGTTAGAGGTGACCCAGGGGCTGCTGGAGAGGTGCGGCGTGAGATCTGAGAGGGGATGAGTCCTGTCGAGGTTCCTAGGGAGGGACAGCAGTGTGGCGTCCCGGGGCGAGAGAGCAGGCTTGGGGTGTCTGGAGGAGTCAGCCAGAAGAACGGCCTTGCTGCCGGTGCGGGCCTTTAGGCACATGGATATCAGCCCCATGCCTTGAGAAGTGATTTGCTTTGGTCCTCAGTCCTGTCTTTCTGCCTTCTTTTCCCGTCTCAATTATAGCCGCCATGACTACCCTCCACACTAGGAAGAATCCCCTCCTCCGAGGTGTGTCTCCCACCCCTAGCAAGATTCCAGTACTCTCTCAAAGATGCCCAGATTTTTCTTCAGTCAAGTCGTGCTCCCTGGACCAGGAGAACCAAGATCCAAGGGTAAGAGGGGCTTGGTGGGTAAAGAAGAGAGTAATGACACGGAGGCAGCTCACATCCGCAATGCACCCCACCGCCCAATCCCAGCTTTTTTTTCCCTTTCCCCTCAGAGACTGGCTCAGAAACCACCGCTCAGTGGCCCCAGATCGAAACCCCTGCTCCACACAGAGAAAACACAGAAATTGGGGATCACTCCGCTGCGGAACCCCTTGGAGGAACTCAAGCCTAGCTGTGGGGGACCAAATGTGGAGCTTGTGCCCCCCACCCAGACAGGTACCTGCTAGAGGCCTGGGAATAGCCTACTTGGTTGAGTGAGAATGGGAAAGGCCAAGTGGGATTTGGGGGGGTTTGCACACTCTCTGGTTCCTTGCATACTGTAAGAGTTCTAGATCCTGTCCTGAAAGCTTACTGCCCTAAGACACCATCCCTTTACTTCAGCAAAATGTCATCTCTTGCCTGTCATGGTGGGGCACACCTTTAATCCTTTAATCCCAGCACTCAGGAGGCAGAGGCAGGTGAATCTCTGTGAATTCCAGGTCAGCCTGTTCTACAGAGTGAGTTCCAGGCCAGCCAGGGCTACACAGTGAGACCATGTGGAAGTATTTTTAGCAACCTAGTTTAGTCATTCCCTCAGTATTGTGCTGATTCTTTATAATCCTCCCATACTACAGCTTTAACAGCTTCCCTTTCAATAACAGATATGTTTTTTGAAAGGTTATTTTTGTTTTATGTGAGTCAGTGTGAACGCAGTGCCCACGGAGATCAGAAGAGGCATTGGATACCCTAGTGCTAAAGTTACAGCCTGCTGTGAACTGATATGTGGGTGTCTCCCAGAAGAGCGGCCCGTACTGTAACCGTAACTGCGGAGCCGTCTCCAGCCCCTACAAAGGGATCATTTTTATGTATATGTGTATGTGAGTGCAGGTGCCTGTGGAGGCCAGAGGCATTGGGTTGTCCTGGAGCTGGAGTCACAGGCCACCTGACATAGGTGTTGGGAACCTATGCAAAAATAGTGTGTGTGCTCTTAATCACTAAGTCATCTCTCCAGCCCCCAGTGATAACTTCTGTGTAACAGAGAGTAATGGCTTACATGAAATTCACCTGGTTCTTCTGCCTTGGTATCCTAAATTCTGGGATTACAGTTGTGCATCACTAAGCCTGGCTTGGATATGTTTCTTTTGCTAACTGTTGCTTACAGCTGAGGCCGCCCCTCAGCTTCCCCTATTCCTATTCCTTCTAATCCTGTCCCTTCCCTTTCAGAGGCTCCAGGGGCTATAGAGTTTGTTGCTGACCCTGCAGCCCTGGCCACCATCCTGTCAGGTGAGGGGGTGAAGAGCTGTCCCCTGGGGCGCCAGTCCAGTCTGGCTCAGAGAGTACTAGTTCGTGGGAGCAAGGGAGGCACCACCCAGAAGGGCCAGGTAATGAGAAAGATGTGAGGCCAGGATGGGGTGGACTTGGGGAATTCTGAGCTCTTGGTAATAGCCTCTATTGGCATCCCAGAGTGCTCGGTCTTCGGCATACCTGGCTCCCAGGACCCCCATCCATCAAGTGGATCCTGTCAGGGCTTCCTGCTTCTCAAGATTAGAAGGACCGGGACCCCGAGGCCGCTCTTTGTGCCCACAGAGGATGGAGGCTCTAGTGAGTATCTTGGGGGGTTGACACTTAGTTTTTCTAGAAATTTCTTCCTGGAACAAAGGTAGTACCCTAGGGCAGTACCTCAAGATGAAAACGGGTTCTGTTGGGAGAGGTGGGTTGGGGTTTGTGTCTAGTTTGGAGCCTACTTCTCACTCTGCTTCCATGTCTCGGTCTGGATTAGAGTCTGTCTTCAGGATCTTCCTTCCGACCCTCCACACGTCCCAGGTTACAGGAGCTAAGAAGAGAGACATGTGACAACAGCAGGTAAGGAGGGTATAGTTTCCCTTTCAGCCCAGAAGGGGATGTGCAAAACGTGTCAGGTAAGCCCCTGGAACGGGTCAGGCTTTCATAGCCAGGCCTTAATATGAAAGAGCAGAGGGATCGATGTGTGAAATGCTGTTTCTTTTGGCTACGGCACAAACTGACAATAAATGGGTTTTTAGTCGAGCTTCTGGCCCTTAACCACTACTAGTTGTGCAAGTGTGCCTTACCTATCTGAATTCTGTATTAGCCAAGCAAGCACGGATAACATTGTACCATTGGAGGCTATTATGAAAATGCAATGAGATGGTGTTTATAGAGCACTTAGCAGCTGGGTGATGGTGGCGCATGCCTTTAATCCCAGCACTGGGGAAGCAGAGGCACTCTGTGAGTTTGAGGCCAGCCTGGTTTACAAAGCTACACAGAGGAACCCTGTCTTGAAAAATTTAAATAAAGATTATAAGCTTGTGTCACTGCACTAATATTGCCTAACTTTGGGGTTGGGGATTTAGCTCAGTGTTAGAGAGCTTGCTTAGCAAGCACAAGGCCCTGGGTTCAGTCCTCAGCTCTGGGGGGGGGGGGGGAAGACAAAAAGTAAAGCACTTAGCAAATAGCCAGCCCTTGCTTGACACTCAGATGGCTTTTGTACTTACTACCAGCAGGACTTCAGTAAGCCAGGCCTCCAGATTGCTCCTGAGGACCCCCGTTCATCCTGGTGAGTGTGTCTGGATGTAGTGGGGGAACCAGGGGGAAAGCCAGGGTGAGTGAACTGCCTGCACCAGGAACAAGACAAGAAAAAGGTCAACAGGCCTTGAGCAACAGTGGAGTGAGGAAGTAGGGAGGCAGGGAGACTAGGCCAGAAGAAGTTGGAAGTCTAGCTTAGTGGTAGGGTGCTTGTCTAGCAGTCACATCCCAGAAACACATACCCATACAAACAGGAGGCAAGACCTCCTACATCAGTCAGAGGTTGGCCTGGTTAAACTCTGTCTCTGTTTCTGCCCTCTGGCTACTAGTTCCTGCAAAACTAAATTTCCACTGTGTCCTGTCCCAATCCCTTATGAGCCATGGTCACCTTTGGGCTACTCAGGGCATTTGGATTGGTCAGTGTTTGCCAAGATATTATGGGGCTCTCAGAGAATGCTGAATGGCTAGACTTTGATGTTCTAAATACTACAGCAAATGTTCTATCTCCCCCCACCTTTACCTCTCAAAGGAGAACGTGAGGCTGTCCCTCGTTCAGATGAAGGAGGAAGAGCCTTTCTGGGTCTGGCTCAACGAGTGCCATTAAGAGAAACTGGAGAAACAATGCACACCAGGGTGAGATGAGACCCTCCTGGATCAGGGTGGAGTGTTCAGGAGGTGCATCAAGGGTCATGGGTAGAATTGGGCAGACCTGGGACTCCACATGTTATTAGGTCTTGGTTTGCTGAAGTTGGGACAACGCCCTTTTCAGAGCAGATCTGACTCCCTTTATTAGTCATCTGGGTCCTGTGAGAAAGGTGACAGACTGGCATGTATGCTTGTCACCGTGAAATCAGTACTAAGGCCTAGACACATCCAATGCTTATCAACCAAAAAATAATTCCTGCTGGGCAGTGGTGGCACCTGACTTGAATCCCAGCACTTGTGAGGAAGAGGCAAATGAATTTCTGTGAGTTCTGAGGCCAGCCAGGTCTACAGAATGAGCTCCAGGACAGGCTCCAATGCTATAAAGAGAAACCCTATGTCTTTATAAAGAGAAAAACAAAACAAGGCCAGGTGTTGGTGGCAGACACCTTTAGTCCCTATAGTCCCTACACTCAGGAAGCAGAGGCAGGAAGATCTCTGTGAGTTTGAGGCCAGCCTGGTCTACAGGCTCCAAAACAACACATAGAATCCTTGTCTCAAAAAAAAAAAAAAAAAAAAAGAAAGAAAGAAAGAAAGACAGAAAAACAAGACAAAAAGCAACAAATAAATTTTAAGTATTTGCTTACTGGCTTTTCAGAATGTGCAAATTCTAGAAGAGGAAAGCATAAAAACAAACACAAATATAAAATATATAGGATGTCAGGAGGTGATACAGTCTGTCTAAAATTAAATACTTAAGGCACTGAGAGGATCTTGGAGGGGGAATTGGTGTCATAAATTGGTAGTTTAGAGCCATTCATGGCGGTACATGACTCTAACCCAGCTCTCTGGAGGCAGAAGAATTGCGAGTTAGAGTCAGCTTGAGCTGCTCCACAGTGAATTTCAGGATAAACCTGAGCTATGCAGCAAGACCCTGTGTTTAAAAATAAAAGATGTAATTCCATCACTCAGGAGGCACAGGCAGGCGGATCTCTGTGAGTTCGAGGCCAGCCTGATCTACTGAGAGAGTTTTAGGACAGCCTCCAAAGCTATAGAGAAACCCTGTTTTAAAAAAAAAAAAAAAAAAAAGATGGAGAAAATAGATTAGTATTTAGGACTGGTAACTCTGGTAACTTAGCTCACATTGACCAACTTATAACTGCCTATAATCCCCATTCCAGGGGATCTGATGATTTCTGGCTTTCTTGGGTACCAAAACACACCCACACATAAATTAAAAAAAAAAAAAAAAAAAAAATTTGTTTTTAATGTTTTTAAAGGGGATACTAATTACTTTGTTTTCATAAAATGTGGTTAGATGAGGGTTAAGTGAAGAAAAAGTCCATGAGTTGAGGATATGAGCCATATAGATAAAAGGAGAAAATGTAGAGCCATTTAACCAAGAGGGCTGCAGGTGTAAATGCCCTGAGGAGAGCATGCTCTGCGTGCTTGTAAGCCAGCCACATAGGCCAGTGAGACCGAAGCCTAGAAAAGAGGAAGAGGCTCCAAGATGAGTTTACAGTGGCAACAGGTGAGAATAGGTAAGGGACTAGCAGTGTAAGTCCTCGGCTCTTTCTTGGACTGAATGGAAAGACCGAGGGAGAAAGAGAGACTGGGAACAGTACTTAATTTCTCTCTTAAAGCAGCCATCAAGCACTGCACATGGTAGGACAGATGTATAATCCCAGCGGGAGGATCAGAATTTCCAAGTGGCCTCTTGGCCACATGAAACCCTATCTTAAAAGAAAAAGAAAAAAAAAACAAAAAAGGTGGCTGCTACTTCTGTGGGGAGAAAAAGACGTAGCAAGGTGAATTCAGAAAGGCCACTCCTCCGACCCTTTTCCTCTATGGGGCAATGGTGACTCCTATACAATGCCTTCTCCTGTCCTGTAGCCCAACTCATGCCCGGCCATGTAGTGCCACCCTTTGTTAACAACCCATCACCTTTAGACAGGCTCAGGTGTCCCCTCCCCCCAGGTTTGTAACCACTCTTGAGCTGGGCAGAAGCAGAGGAATCTAGCTAAGAGCCTGGCTCATTCTCCATGTCTCTCCTCAGACTTCATATTCATCCTTGAAACGCCTCACCATTCGGCCGAAAACCCAATTCACACCCCTCCGATCATTACCCAGAGTTCAGCAAGTAAGGGAGCAGAGGAGGCAATTGGTATGGGCCAAGACTAGGGAGGAAGGGAGAAGGGCAGATACCGTGTGGGGGATGGGGGATGTAAAGACACAGGGAGAGGGGCAGGCACTGTGTGGAGACGGTCGGGGAGGCGGTAAGTCAGGCAAGAGGAGGGTATGTCTCACCCATGGGTGATTTGTCCTGTCTGATGCAGGCCCAGTGGCTGAGTGGCCTCTCCCCTCATTCCTCCCCTGAAGAGCCTGCCATGCCCTGGGTAAGTGTCAAAAGCCTGCCTGTACTGAGGTCTGTGACGCTGGCCTGCTGGCCTGAAGGGCTGGCAGCCTTGTGATTTGAGGTAGGTGTACTGTCTAAAGAATTTGCCTGCTTCTTGCCTTTCCATCTGCTCTTCCTAGCCCATGTTTAGAATGTCTGTCTGTCTTTGTCTTCTGCTAGTCTGAAACTTTGAAGAAATTTCTTGTATGTATATGAACATCTCAACAACTCATGCCTCAAACTTTTGATTCTCCTGCCTCAGCTTCTCGAGAGCTAATGTCAGCTCTATTATAGGCCTGTACTATCATACCTGATTTTTTAGAGCCACCAGAGAGCTTTGACCCATTCCTCAAGAGGGTGCAGACAGTCTTCCCACCTTAGTATGGCTTCCTTACCCACCTCTTTCCTTCTATGTGCCAGGAGCAGATTACTGTAAGGTTGTTTGACCAGGAGAGTAGTGTCACATTGCAGAAGGGATCTGGGAAACACCCTGTGGCAAGCACTTCCGGATCTCACCCCAGCAAAACCCCCAACCTTCAGGAGCTGAAGATGCAGGTGGGCCTGTAATGACACCTTTGATGGCTTCTGCAGCATGAGAAGACTGGGAAGGGGGAGCGGGAGGAAAGGTGTGGGGAGATGACAGTGTAGGGAGACATCGTGGACACAGTGATACACTGGGATACTCTCTCCCACCACAGCGCATCAGTGTTCTGCAACAGCTCCTGCGACGGGAGGTAGAGGGGCTGGCAGTGGGCAAGTGTGGCCCTCCTAATGGAGGCTCTGCTCTAGAGATGGCTGAACTTCAGCCTCGGCTGGCTGACATTTCTAAAACTCTGAGTACTCCAGAACACAATTCTAGAACTTCCCTTCTTGGACTGTCAAAACACTCTGGTGTTTCAGAGCCATACCTTGCAGAAGAGTGTGAGGAGCCACAGTCCCTTGCAGAAAAGCATGGGCAACCACAGGCCTGCGCTGGGAATACTAAGGTGGTTCAACCCAGCTCTACCACAGAAACACAAATCCCAGTGCCATGCTGGGTAGCTGGGCCAGAGCCTCCAGACCCTTGCCTTCCAGCACTGCCCAGTTCTCAAGGACAGGCTGGATCCCTTGAGGCCTGCCCTAGGACAGAGCTGGGACCATCGGCAGCACACTCTCTGGAAGCTAGAAATCCAGAGTCTAGCCCACCGCCCTGTTGCAGTCAGGGGACACCAGCCACCACCAGCTTGACCTTCTCTACACAAAGCTCACTCTGTGCCAGCCCCCCTATCCGCTCACTGCAGTCTTTGAGGTCCCCAGAAGGCCAGTCAGGTAAGGAATTAGCTGGGAAAGGGTGTGGAGAAAAGTTTCTTTGTGTAGGGAGTGGGCCCTGCCTTGCAGCGGCCAGTGCTCTGCTTCCTTTCTTCTGGCTCCCATATGAAGAGCTTCCCCTCCCCTATGCTTCTATCTGACCATGCTCGTGGTGGGGAGAAGGGGCAGCATCTGGAGGGATATCACTCCAGAGGCCCTCAAGTTCTCCACAACCTTCAGGCTCCAGCAGTCTGGCCCCTCGAACTCTGGCACTGAGGCAGCGCCTCAGAGCATGTCTCACTGCCATCCACTGCTTCCACGAGGCTCGCCTGGATGATGAGTGTGCCTTCTACACCAGCCGAACCCCGCCTTCTGGGCCTGCCCGGGTCTGCACCAACCCTGTGGCCACATTGCTTGAATGGCAGGATGCCCTGGTGAGCCTTTGGTACACAACCCGATCACACTGCACAACAAACCCAGGGGTAGGGGGTAGGGAGCTAGCTTGTTTCCTTTACCAAGAAGTAGGTGAATGTGACAAGGCTTCTCTCTCTCTCCAGCGGTTCATTCCGGTTGGTTCTGTGGTACCACAGGACTCTCCATCATGACTGCAGCCTCCACAGGTCTTCTTGTGCTTCACTTGTCCCTTCCTTCTTAGCCTTATTTATTGTTTGTCTGCCCATTGGACTGGGAGCCAACACCCTTTTATCGTCTAATAAAGTTTCTATAAATGTGAGTGTTCCAGTAGGGCCGCTACTGCTGTTGCTCTCCAGTGGCCCACATGGTGGCAGTGTGCTCCAGTGAGAGGGGACAAAGCGCTCAGGACCTTAGGCTTTCTCTGCTGAAGCTGTCCTCTTCCTACTCCTGCCCAACCCACCTTATCAGCAAACTTTGAGCGGGTTAGGGGAATTGTGGGACCTGTTCTCTCTGAGATTGGTCCCACTCCAGGGGCCAGCAGCTATTCCCTCATCTAGAGTACCTCTTGTACCTCTTAGTTGGGCACCTGCGGCCCTAAGTACTTGGAGGCTAAGACAGGAGGATCACTTGCATCCAAGAATTGGAGGCCACCCTGGGCAAAAAGCTATCACCCATCTCAAAAAGAGAGAAAGAAAAACCACAGAGACCAATAACAATGGTGAGAAAGCTGCTAGAATTCTCTTCCTCTGCCAGTAAACCAAATCCGACTTTTGAATCATCCATACTCCACTTCCAAGGACAGCACTCCTGAAAGGGAGGCCCCTTCCCTCCACTCATCCTTCCCACATCAAAGCTGAAACCTGCGGGAGAGGCAGGTCTGGCCAGGTTTAACTGCACAGATCCATCTCGTAGTTGAGGGTGACAAGCAGGGTGGGAGTCTTTTCAGGGTATCAGGCAGAGGACCTGCCACTCTGCCACTCTGCACCAAGGTAGGCAGTCACACACAATCCCCAGCCTCACTTTATTGGAAGAAGTTAACAGTATCTGTAGCTTGAGGAGTGGAATGGAGGTTGTACAAAATGGGCTTTAAATACTAGGAAGGAAGTCATTGGTTCCTCCAGTTCACGGGAAGGCTGTCCTGGCTAGAGCCTAGAAAATGGAGATGCAGGAGGGGAAGGAAAAGTAAGTGGCTACTGAAGTCTGCTGTCTAACCTGTGCCAGTCTCCTCACCCAGACGGGCTCCTGTGTCATTTCTTTCCCTACCAAGCTGCTAGGGCATACCTTTCTCCTGTGAGTCCCTTAGTGAAACTGTTGCAGTTCCAGGCAGAAGGGAAGGCCATGACCTCCGTCCCTTCATAGCCAGATTTCAT
The DNA here is from genome assembly GCA_030556225.1 of Cricetiscus sungorus. Classification (NCBI taxonomy): domain Eukaryota; kingdom Metazoa; phylum Chordata; class Mammalia; order Rodentia; family Cricetidae; genus Cricetiscus; species Cricetiscus sungorus. The sequence continues at coordinate 4,423,809 of JANBXA010000031.1, read as the reverse complement.
TGAAGCACAAGTGAGGTGGTCCCTCTTCATCCCATCTTCCCACCTCTCAACTCCCCCAGCCACTTAAAACCCTTGAGCCCCAAGAACCCGCAGGTTTAGGTAGCCTGGGGAGCTGGGGAGAGTCGGCAGGCTCTCACAGGATGGGCTTGGGTAGAGCTAGTTGGAGATGGATATGGATTGGAGCCAGGGGGCAAAGGGACAAGCGAATGCGAGTGTGTGGGGAGGTGTTGGGCTCAGTCCGGGTAGATGATGAAGCCTGAGAAGGTGCTGTATTTGTTGGTGTTGCCGCCATGCACCTTCCCACCGTCCAGCTTGATGAAAACCTCGTCACCCACATCTAGGTGTAGAATGACGCTGTTGCTGGCATAATCATAGTTCTGATCCGCATCCTGAGCAATGGCGCTGGCCCGGACCTAGTGAGAGAAGACAGGAAAAACAGACCCACATCCTATGCTTGGGACCTAGTGAGAGAGGACCAAAGAAACAGACCCACATCCTATGCCTTGTGCAGAGCTGAATTGTCTAAGGGGGTTGAGTACCCTTTGGGCCCAACCACCCTTTGAAATGAATTGCATACTAGATATTTACATTACAATTCATAACAGTAGCAAAATTAGTTATGAAGTAGCAACAAAATAATGTTATGGTTGGGAGGTCACCACAATATAAAGAACTGTATTAAAGGGTCACAGAATCAGGAAAGTTGAGAACCACAAAGCCAGGAGACTGCAGAGCTTTTCAGGCATGACTTGGGCACACATGTACCTTCTCTGGGCCTCTATTAGAGCATTAAAGGATAATAATAATGGAACCTACCCCATGAGGTGGTTAGGATTAAATGAGTAATTACTCCTGGAGTAAGTTCAGAGTCATATATTCAGTATATGTTACATAGAGTTATTCTCATGCTAAGGGGGAATGAAAGATAAAAAAAAAAAAAGCATTCAGGATACTTCTAAGAGTCCATGCTGGATCAGAATTCCTAAACTAGCTTTTCTGTAGGGCTGAGGGATATAATATATGTGTCTCCATCTGTGCTACACCTGTATTATACTGGTAGGAAAGTAAATTGTTTCTCTCTGGCCTCCTGGGCCCAAATTTCCCTGTGGAGTGTCCACCTGATCCCCCACTATGTGGAGGGCTGCCTTTGGTTGGAATCTGTGGTCTGGTGCAGTCATACGCCAGCCCCTTCCCCCAGTTTCCATCCCACCGGGACTGGTTATTAAATCATTAATTATTCATCATTATTCTAATCATTATTTACCATTCCCAGGGCTGCAGTGTCGGCTCCATGGAATACAGAGTGGAGACTGCACCACCCTGCCCCCTCCAAAACCAACACACTCCACCCTCCTCCCAGATTCCTGGTACACATCACATCTACCTGCCCAGTGTCACAAGAAGAAAGACATCATGCTGTACTTACACTTTGGCATCCCATGGTCACAGATACACTTGGATCATGTGGACACTCAATGTCAACCCCATGAAGCCGCGAGTAGCCTAGCCTAGCAACTCCCTCTCCTCAGGCTCTGGAGGAGGACTTGCTAGGAACAGACCCCAAAGATGAAGGAGAAGATTAGCTAGGGGTGGTGAACCTTTGGGATCCAGGAGTTTTTTCATCTATATAGCAGGGCTCAGGGCTCAGGAACACCAAGGAATAGGCCTGAAGCACCAAGGCCTTACCCCCTCCGTGAAACATTCAGAGGTCACTGTTCGGCCCAAACCTTCCTCTTCCTGCATAGTATAGGAAGCTCCCTCCACACCAGCCTATGGCATCTTGCTAGTTCAAATGTGTGAGTCTTTCGGAGAGCTAGTTCCTCAAAACTAGGTGGCAATGATTTTGACTACCCACTGGGGTAGCACCCAGTGGAATCTGAGAAGTTCGCAGGGAAGGTGTGCGGCCTGTAGTCCAGGCCTCCTCTCTTCTTGCCCATTGCCTCCTAGCTTTTCCAAACCCAAATCCAATTGGTTCACCCTACCACCTATGTGGCCCCTGAGCCGTCAGACCATTTTCCACATCTGCCTTCAGAGTCAGTGGTAGCTGAAAGACTTGGTCTAGGTTTGGCCCCAGGCCCTGGGGATGAACAAATAATGAGACAGCTACTTAGCAAATAGGAAAAACCGTGTTTTCTTCATTTTTCTTCGTTTTTTTTTTTTTTTTAACCTTTTCTTTGAAAACCCAAGCTGAATGACTCCACTTGAGGAAAGACAGCCAATGCCCAAAACAAGATTCCATTCTAATTCCTTGAAACAATGTTCCCTAATAGCTTGTTCCACTCCAGGGCTGGGAAACCCATCGACAGAGAAAACTGGCCCAGTAAGGATGGCAGGCAGCTCAAGAAGGGGGAGAAGAGGCTGGGGGGGGGGCAGGACGAGCGCCAAAGACATAGAATGTGACAGGCTATGGTGGGAGGTTGGAGAGTGAGGTTGAGGCTGCAGAGACAAGCTTTGAATCCTGAGTTCTAGTCCCTATGTCACTCTAAGGCTCCGTGAGACTTTGGACAGGTGACTTTCTTTTCCAGGCCCCCATTCCTCCTCTTTGGTGGCCTGGCATTCTTGGATACCCTAATAGTATTTCGGGGGGGGAAGCTGGGTTGTGACTGAATACAGGGAATTTAGGAAGTCACTAGTGAGATCTGGGGTTAAGTAGAGGGGCAACCTCACCTGTCCGTTCTTCATCAAATCGGCCCACATGCTGGTGCCGTCGCCGCCACGCATGAGCACATGGTAAGCGAAGAAGTAGACACCTGGCATGGGACAGGTGAACTTGCCACTGGCTGCCTCGTAAGCGTTGCCCACGTTGGTCACCACGTCGTCAAAGCGCAACACTTCATAACCTTCATGAGGCCGGCGAAGACCCGCATAGAAAGCAATTCGGGGTACATAGCCTGCAGGGGGCGCAGCCCCTCCAGGGCCTGGCCCAGGAGGACCCGGGGGACCTGGCCTGCCTGGCTCTCCAGGGGGCCCTCTGGGGCCTGGTGGCCCTGGAGGTCCCCGCAGGCCTGCCTTTCCTCGCCGACCTACCTCTCCCTTGGCACCGGGAGGGAAGGGAGGCACCGAGACGGGAGCGCCGTCGGGGCCTTGGCCTCGGGGTGCATGGGGGTCACACACCATGCGACATCGACCCAGCATCTCGTAGTGTGTTGGTCCGCGAGAGCTGTGCACCAGCAGCGGGATGGCTACCAGCAGCAGCAGCACCATGGCCACCCCGACGGCCGCGCCCGCCACCCGCTTGCGGCGGCTCAGCCGTGACGCGGCCAGGGCCAGCAAATCCTCCTCACTTTTGGGCGCAATGGCGGCGGAGGCTCTGGGCTCTCCGCGGGCTCGGACCCCGGTCTCGATCTCCCGACGGCTGTGCCCGACCACCTTGCCCCGGCGGATTCCTCCTGTCACAACGGAACTGTTTCTTAAATCGCTGGTCAGGGTGGAGGTCTCCCCCGTGGGCTGAGACAAGGACAGCCCTCAGCCCTGTAGGGTAGTTCAGAACTACTCTCGGGTGCAGGTCTCACGATCCAGGGCGCCTGAGATTCACAGCTTCTTTGACGGCTGGTTTCCCAAAGGTCTAGGATGCCTGCTCTCCAGACAGTTGCTTTCTCGCGGATGGCGGTGTCTGGGACCCGGGCGCCCCTCGCTGATTTCTCCCTGCTAGACCGGGGGACCTCTCCCCGCTCTCTCGACGTCCCGAGCTGTGAGCTGTGGAGGGTGGGGGACTCTCCCTGGACGCGACCTCGTCGCTTTTGCACTTTAGCTCTTGGAAAGCACTGCCTGCCTCCTTCAGTAGCCGTGGCCTCAGCCCTCGTCAGATTCCCTAGCCAGGCTTCCCTCTCCCGCAAGCGCTCTCCCTCTCTGCGTCCCTAACCTTCCTCCCGGGCGGCAGTGCGGGTGGTGTGAGTCGCTGCGCGGCAGGAGCCACTATAAGCGGCCGCAGGCGGAGCGACCCCTGGCGCCCAGAGCGAGAAACGCGGGGGCGGGGCAGGCCGTGCCACCTCCCCCACCTCCCCGGCGAGCCCCGGGCCTCCAGATTCCTTGGCTGCTTTCAGGGCTTTACAGCAATTCTCTGTACCCACCATATCCTCACTTTCCACCCTGTACCTGGAGTTTGGCATTCTCAGACCTTAGAGGAAGATGAAGAGTGATGGGGTAAACAGGGATCAGTTACAACACACATCTAAGATCTCACAGGGGGACTGCAGAGCTGAACAAGGCGTGGGGGGTGGGGTAGGGGACGACTAATATATAACGAACAGAAAACAGAAATAAAATTTGATTTGCCACCACACTTCCCTCGGTGCCCCCAACCAAATACCGAATATGGCAAATGGTTCAACCGGTACTTGTTGACCAGGCAACTCTCCTGCCGCCCTGATCCTGGCCTCTAGGATTGGGGGAGTCGGAGTCGTTGCATAGGAGCAGCAGAAGAAGGAAGAGGAAGAGGAAGAGGAAGAAGACACACACACACACACACAGAGAGAGAGAGAGAGAGAGAGAGAGAGAGAGAGAGAGAGAGAGAGAGAGAGAGAGAGAGAGGACTAGAAAATGAGCAGGAAACGGACATCTGAGAAATCAGAGACAGAAACAGAGATGGAGAGACAAAGGTTCTAAAAGAGACTGACTGACAGCCCCAGAGCGGGAGAGGGAGAGACAGAGACAGAGAGAGAAAGAAGGGAGCCTAGACAGGTTGACAGATCGAGAGAGAAATGTAAATGGCGCGCTGCAGAGAGACACCCAGGTCCGTGTTCGGACTCCAATGTGACATATCAACTGTGAGGAAGACGCGGGGGCGGGGCAGTTCTGCAAGCAGAGTGGTAGGCTGTGGGTCTGTGTGTTTTGACAGTGCTGGTTACTGTGTGTGTGGTGGGGTGGCCATTAAGAACCTGGCCTTGCTGTCCCTGGGTGAGTAGGACTGTGAATTGTGGGCTGTCTTTGTGTACACATGTGTGAGGCTGCTTGAAGAGGTATGTCTCTCTGTCTTAGTCCTAAGACCTGAGGCCAGCAGGAGCCAGTTCTTCTGTCTCTGGACTGAAGCCCACGAAATCTCTTGGTGAGAAAGATCCTGAAGGGTGGTCTCACCTGCCCTGTCCAGACTGGCACCACCGGAGGCTTGAGTCTGGCCCTAAGACCAGCCTCCATCAGCTTACTCCCCAGTTGTTCGGTATTAGAGACAGCCTGGAGAAATTAAGCCCCATATAATGGATGTTTGGTTGATTATGCATGCTAACACAATTCAAATTTGTATTAGGTATTAGCCACCCACCTATAACAGTGACACGGTCTGCTTTCAGAGTACTGGAATACTGGCTTTCATCAGAGTGCAGAGGGAAAGCCAGTAGCTGTGTCTTCTCGGTGAATAGAAGCTCAGAGGCTGGGACAGTGGAGTATAGGACTGAGGGGTCCAGGGGTGTTTGGAGACCTAACGGCAGACAGCAGCAGAGGCCCCTTAGAGAGTGGGGTAAAAGCCAAGAGTATGGTGTGTGGAATGTGTTGTGTAAAACAGAGGGCACAAGGCACACCAGGACACAGTTGTCAGTAGAAGGTAATTTCTTCCTCTCTCGATTGATTCCTGTACTCCTTCCCTGGACCACCAGCCACACCTTTGTGTGTCTGTCAGCAGAAAGAAGTACTTGGGACTGGAGCTGGGCTGGGTCTTTGCTGGGAGTGGGCTGGGGTCCCAGCCTGCTCTAAAGGATTGGTAGAGAAAGGATTGGCAGCCAGTGGGGGAAGGGCTCCTCCTCCAACCATAAATACACATTTTATTCAAGGTCTTTGTCACCATTTGTCTTCCCCGGGGGGCTGAGGGCCATGTCGTCCCTGTGCATGTCTAATTCCAGATCTGCTCCCCCAGGCTGCATGATGGATGGATCAGGGGGAGCAGGTCTCTGTTCATACCCCCACCATGAGAGAGCCTCAGGCCTCATCCACCCCGAGTTCCTACACCCCTCGTCTTCCTCCCCGAATGCTTCTCCCTCCTTTCAACAGAGACCCTTTCTGGCCAGTTCTACACCTACGACTAATCCTAGTTCCCATCACCCCTTTTTGTTCCCCTCACCTCAGCCCCTTTCAGGTGCCAGGTTTCTTCTCTGGAGCCTCCCCCTTCCGCTCCTATCTCCAGCCCAAGCTGTGAGAAGCAGTGACCAGTCAGGTTGCAGGAGGCATCAGATGTGTTTGGTGTGTGCTTGTGTGTGTGTGTGTGTGTGTGTGTGTGTGTGTGTTTCGTGAGTGTGTGTGTGTGTGTTTGGTGTGTGTGTGTGTTTCGTGAGTGTGTGTGTGAGTGTGTGTGTGAGTGTGTGTGTGTGTGTGTTTGGTGTGTGTGTGTGTGTTTCGTGAGTGTGTGTGTGAGTGTGTGTTTGGTGTGTGTGTGTGTGTGTGTTTCGTGAGTGTGTGTGTGTGTGTGAGTATGTGTGTGAGTGTGTGTTTGGTGTGTGTGTGTGTGTGTGAGTGTGTGTGTGTGTGTGTGTGAGTGTGTGTGTGTGTGTATATGTGTGTAGGGGTAAGCAGGCTTGGCTCACAGGGAGCCAAGGGGCCAGCTCCATGAATTTATTCATGTTCTGTTGCTCTTCCCCCACGCTCTGGAATGAAGCTGCCAGCTCACCGGGTCCTCATAGCTTCCCCTGCAGCTGTCACTTTCATCTAAGGAGGGATCTAGTTAAGGCTAAGACCAGTAGGTCTTCATGGGGCAAAAAAACCTATGAGAGGATGCAGAGGAGTGGGGAGAGGTCAAGGACATGTTAGCCAGTGCCTCTCTGGTGATTGAACGTGAAGGTCCCAATGAAGTGGTGAGCCTAAGAATGGGAGGTGAGCAGCCAGGGGTGCAGCAAGATAACAAAATCTTGGTGAGACGTGGGGTTGGTGGAGAGAAGGTGAGGGTGAATTTTAGGCAATCTCCTAATCAAAACTTAGCCTAGTCTGAACCCTCACTAACCTCTATCAATGGCTGTGCCCTTCCACTCTTCCTAACTCCGAGTTACACACTTCACTTCTCTCCAACCCTGAAACAAACCTAAATTCCATAGCAAGACCCCAAAGGGAATCCTTACTTTCCTAGAACCCAGGGGTTTCCCCAGAATTTTCCCCAAGGCTATAGCCAGGTAGGTGTCAGAGCGCTAAGGCCAGACTTTAGATTAGCATGTGATTAGCATATGATTTGCATGTGTTATGTGCTTTCTACTCTGCAGAAGTTTTCATGTTAAATTTTTATGAAGTCTAACGGAAAGGTCCTGGCTCCTTGAAGGTTCTTGCTTTTTGTTCTGTCTCTTATACTTATTGTCACTGACCCAGAAGCCCTCTAGGGAAGAAAAGGGGTGAGGAGGTCAGCAATAGAGAAGGTGGGAAGACTGGCAGTGTGGCTTCCATCACTTTACAATCCTCAGTTTCCTCATCTATAGTGAGAGGAAAGAGAGACCACCTGGCTGGTGTCCTGTCAAAAGTCGAAGAACCCCCTCTTTTCCTCCTCAGGGCCTGTAGAAGTGATATTCTCTCTAACCTTCCATGCTCTGGTTTTCCGTTACACTTTGGAGGACACACAAGCTAGAAGCAGCTTGGGTTGTCTGGTCCAAGACCCTTGTGTAAAAAGGAAAGAACTGTCTCCACCGTAGAGTATAGGACTGGAAATAACATTAGTGAGTGCTTGTTTAACTTTAGGGTTTTTAACATGCAAGTTCGCATTGCATCCTTTCCATATCCCTAAGAGATGGGTACATCATCCCTATCTATAAGAAATGGGGGAACTGAGAGGTGATTTATTCAGTTACCACCCTGAAAGGAAATTATTCCTAGACTGGGAAAGGGTGTTCTTAGAATGGGAGTTTTAATGTTTCAGCTTTCTTCCCAGTGCATGGAAAAGAGGCAGAGGCACCAGAGGCAATTCAAGGGTGAGAGAGCAGCACCAGGCAGCAAGAGTTCTCTAGGGACCTAACAACCTCCATGTTTACTCCATCTGGGCAGTCTTAACTCCACATGTTCCCAACCTCTGTCCATTCTAACACCCATCAAGGTTCAAATATTGTTCAACAGAAGGCCAAAGTTAGTTACCAAGAGAAATAGATAGAAGAGGGCACAGAAAAAGGAGGGGTGGCCCTTACCTTTAATCCCAGCACTTGAGAGGCAGAGGCAGGTGGCTCTCTGTGAGTTCAAGACCAGCCTGATTTATAGAGCCAGTGCCAGAACAGGCTCCAAAGCTACACAGAGAAACCCTGTCTCAAAAATAAATAAATAAAAACAAAAGAGGGAGGAGGGAGAAGTAAGCTAGGGGAATTTTTGCTTTTTGTACTAAAGAGAAAACTGAAACCCCCTCTATGACCAACATGCAAAAACTGTTGGCTTGACCTGAACCCACCCAGTTTGCCTTCTTTTGGAGATTATGAGTCTGTGTCCAAGGTTCAGAGGGTGCCTGCAACCTCCAGGTCATCCATGGTTTCTACTCACCAGCTAGTTAGTCCCCTTGGCCCTGGGCCACATGCAACCTTGTTCAAAGGCCAGAGCAGAGCAGAGCAGAGCAGAGCAGAGCAGAGCAGAGCAGAGCAGGCTCCAGGCTTCCCTCACCCCCCACCCCCAGTTGAGGAGAGTGCTTCCAAAATGTTTATAAGGCCCGAGTGTTGGTTTCCTGCAGCAGCCCTGCACATCTATCCAGATGAGGCTTCTAGTCTTCCTGCCCACCTCCCTTTGAGCTGGTACCTCCATCAACCCCTTACCACCCCAACCCCCCAGTCATCACCTCTGGCCCTCTCCAGTGTCTGGTTAATGAAATGTGGAAATTGGCTGCATAGACAGCTGTCATACCCCTCACTTCTCCGCAGGGATATTGAATCCCTCGCCGGGAGACCGACAGGTGAAAGGAGGTGGATGGGGTGCAGAGAGCTGAAAGAGGGATGTGGGCTGTTGAGAGCTGAGAGCCCCGTGGGAACGCCAAACTCAAAGTCTCCAGGGCCCAGCTGAGTCTGAAGTCTCAGGGCTCATCCTAGGCTCTGGGATGATCTTTCTGTCCGAGGCCCCTGGTTTTTTCATTCTTTGACACCAGCAGACTTCACTAGCCCCACACCCATCACCCTCCCTCGGACAATAGTCGACCTCATACTTCTTGCCTTCACCTTGGGCCAACCCTGGCTTCAGTGAACTCAGCAAGCAACGCCTCGGAGCCCGTGGCGGCAGCCCAGTGCTTTCTCCCATCTCCTTCTATCCCTTCCTTCTCGCTCCCCCTCCTTTCTGCGCTCCCTCCCCCGCGGCCGCGGCCTTTATTAGGGATTCCGCGGCTGTCGGTCCCGCCATCCATCCTGTCCGCCAGCAATTAGGCGGCCAGACAAAGAGCAGCTTCGGATGGATGAGGGTCCCGGCGGATCGGAAATGTGAAGGGTCAGCGCTGCCGCCCGCGGCGCACCCCGCTCCCCCTTCCGCATAATCACCCGCTGCCCGTCACTCAGCCGGCCGCCGGGGAGCTCCGGGGCCCGGGAGAGGGCGGGGCTGAGACTGCAACCTAGGCGCCCGGGCCAGGGCGGAGCAGACTCCGGCAGGTGCGGTCCTGCTAGAGAGGGAACGGCCCTCTCCTAGGCACTAACAGAAGAAGAGGAAGAAATGTGGGCATCCCCTAAAGGACACTTGGTACCCGTGGTCTGAGGCCTTCCCTAGCGGAAATGAAGACTAACTCGTTGTCAGAAAGAAAGGCAGATCAAAGTTCAGGGTGTCCCCTGCCGGGAGACTAGAGGACTAAACCTTTGGGGTCTCCACTCCCCGCAAATGGAACTAAAACCAAGGCCACCCTTTTCGGGGAAATGTCAGGCCTCTAACCTATGGCGCCTCCTATCGGACTAGAATGACACTGAGCTACTTATCCCCGCTCTTCTGAGTTAAATAAAATCCAAACCATCTATATCAAATCGAGAAATGCTCCAAATCCGGGCGAACCCAAGTGGAGCCAAGAGGAAGTTCAAGGAGTCCAGGTTTTACTGCGGATTCTTTGGCGCTGGCTCCCAGCTGACAAATCAACATCTCAATCTGACAATTAGTGGTCCGGGATTGGGGGGCGGGGGAGAGAAGGGCCCTTGCTGCTGGGACCGTGGAGCCCTCGGCTGGAGGCAGAGGTGGGCGGTGCTGGCAGTGATGAACGACTCAGGGGGGGCCAGGGCCCCGAGCGCGCATTCATTACTTCACTGACAGGCGGACAGGGGCCGGGTGGGCGGCGAGAGGACGTGCCTGCAAAGAGGCCAGTAGCAGAAGCAGGAGCAAGGGAGCGTTTAACAGTCCCATGGCTCCCGCTATTCCTGGTTTTTCATTTTGACCCTGGCCTTGGCTACCTTGAACTTGGCCTCTCGGTTGTTGGTCGTCTCCTCGACTAAAGAATTAGGAAATCCGAGATGGAGACAAGCTCTGCCCTTGAATTAGACGATTTAAGGTCAGGCACCGAGAAAGGAGGTAGATAGGCTTTAAAACTAGGCGCTTTTGGTGCCTGACCGCAGGAGATTTGTGCGTGATCGCTCACTCAGACAAAGGTATGAGCGTGGCAGGGATGGACAGAGTAGATGGTGCATCAGCGCCAGTGACTATGCCTGTGTCCCCCTGATTTTATCAGTGGAGGTGTGAGTTTCGTGCGCCGGATGAGCCACCACACCCCCTCCCTGCGTGTGTCCCCCTTCAACTTGCTGTCAGTTCTGTCTACAGTTCTGGGGGAAATGGCAGCGCACAGGGTGACAGCTGAGGTGTGCTCCTGAGGGTGTGTGATATGTTATCTGTGAGAGTGCTATGACAACTGATCCCTCCTAACACCTTCACCATTCCTTCCTCCAAGCTTTGAAGGCAGCGGACACTCTCCCCTCCCCAAAGTCTAGATATCTGTTTGCTGAGTGTTGGAGAAGTGATCACTGGTAGAGTTCTCCCTAACCTACAGTCCGTCCTATATGTATGTAGAGAGAGCATAGGCAGTCTCCAGTATAAGATGTGATCTCCAGGGGCTCTTCCAGAGGACCCGAATTCAATTCCCGGCGCCCGCATGGCATCTCACAACTGTCTGTAACTCCATTTCCACGGGACCCGGCACCATCACACAGACATACATGCAGGCAAAAATAAATAAATAATAAAAGTAGATGAGATCTTCAACCAGCTGGTCTCCCCTGGCTGCCAGTGGCCTGAGAGAAGTGGCCTCCGAGAGACACCTGTGTGGTGAAAGACCACCCGGGTGAGAGAGGCAAGGTCTTTTGATCTCTAAGGGAACCCATTTCTTAGGGCCCAGAGAAGCATCAGCTGCTGGAGACTCCAGTCTTTGGACTCTTGGGCCTAGTTAGTTACTAGTTCACGCCTTGGGAAGATAATGTTAATCACACTATAATCATCTCTTTCCACCTAGGTTTGTCTCCACCCTTCTACTCCATTCTCAAACCATCAAGAACCTGAGCTTGGCCTCCCCAGGACTGTCTCCTGGACCTGTACAGCCGGGGATTCTGGGCCTCTGGAGCACTGCTTTAACAGGGCACCTTGAAGGCAGCTTGCTTTTGCCTTGATCTTTACAGGGCTAGATTGTTCCCTGGGCTTCTACAGTTTTGTCTCTTTCCGCTATGGGATCTCTTTCAAATTTGTCTCCCCAGATGTGGGGTGATCTTTGTTTTTCTTGGGGCTTCTGCTTCTGGAATAACCGGGTACAGTGGTGAAGTGCTGTGGGGATCAAAGCAGTCAGAGGTAGAGCTCCCTTGTTGCCACAATGGAGAACACAAGAATGACCAGGCCGTGCCAGGGCACGGCTGCCTTCACTTCTCATTCCGGGCACAGGCGTCTGGTCGATGCCGTGCTGTCCGCCCCCCTTGCAAACGGGCCCTCCTCCGGGCCCCCGCCCCCTCCGCCCGCCTGGAAAAGGCAAATTTGACATTTTTAAATCCCGAGCCTTAGAGGGATCGATGCGGCCCGAGGGCCCCGCCCGGGGTCGATATTCCTGATTGGGAAGCGGCCGCTGAGCGGAGCCCGCGTGTAAATCACCCGGACTTGGGGGTTGGGAGTGGGGGTACCGGGGAATCTACTGAATCCCAGGCGCGCTCAGCGGGAAGGGTCCGGGTCCAGGCTGGACGGAGGACGACCGAATGAGAAAGACAGGATTTAAAGGAAATGGAGAGGAGCCCTCCCAGGGCCTCTCCCCTCCCTCGTCTAGCCCTGCCAACTCCTGCTGCCGACTCTGGTCTCGCTTCAGCGGCCGCCATCCTCCGTTGCCCCTGGAGCCGCGAGGGAGGCCGGTGTCGGAGCCAGCCATGCAGCGTCTCCTCTCCGGCCGCTCCCGCGGGGCCCGGGCTTCGGCGGCAGCTGTCACGGAGCCGACAGGCTGGGCTGGCGGGGAAGAGGCGGGTGGCGGGTGTTGGGGGCGGAGGGGGAAGATAGCTAGAAAGCCAGCGCAGTTCTCGCTCAGTGGGCGCAACAGATGTTTGCAGAATTGAGGGGTAGCAAGGTGGTCTAGGGCAGCGAGCGACGCGGGGGGGCGAGAGGACGTGGGCACACTTAGGAGTGAGGGAGTGCAAACCTGGGAGGTGAGCAGGCACTCGAGGGCGCCGGCAAGAGAGTGGTGGAAAGGTTAACAAAACTCTTGGCCGCCCTGATCATCACCTCTGCCTCCAGCACACGAGGCGTTCGGTTGGGGAAATCGAGGCCGCTTAGACTGGGGACGGGGTGTGTCAGGACGGTGGAAAGCGGAATCAGTAAGGAAGGTTGGGGCGGTGATCAATTTCCGCATGGGTTTCTGTAGTAACCAAGGCCAAGGCTGGGCCACAGCGGGTAAATATGTTACCATGCCCTCGACAGCTGCTCACTCTCCACTCCCGCTTCAGCTTGTCAGGTCCCCCTCGCCCCCACCTCCCACCTTGCGCCAGTTTATAGAACAACAATTTGGGGAAAACAATCCCGGCCGAGTGACGGCCCCGTAATTGTGACAAAGTGAGTGCGGGCGGCTGGAGAGAGAGCTAGGGAGGGAGCGCGGCAGGGCGAGGCGCTGGCAGGGGAGCCTCTCGCCCATCCCATCTCCCCTCGTTCTCATTCTGGTCACCTCACCCCTCTCCTTGACTCTTCTCCAATCCCTCTTCTCTGGGCCCCTTGTGCCTCCCTCTTGTTTCTCCATCGCTCTGCCCTTTCCTTAGAGAAATAGCTCTTCTCTTGCCCCTCTCCCTCCACCAACCCTGGCCTCGAAGTTCTTTTCCTTGCTCATTTCTCACTCTCCTCCGCCCTCCACTCTTTTCTCCATCTTTTCCTCGCTTTCACATTGCCCTTGGGCCCCAGCTCAACCACAAAATCTGCTTCGTTCCCTCCCTAGACTGTCCTTACAGAGCTGGGTACCGAACCTCCATTCCATCGGCGCTTCTAGGAGTCTTTCGGGTTCCCGCTGCGCCCGGGAGCCCTTCCTGGCTGCTTGCTGGTCTCCCCCCCCCAAACTCCCCGCCCCCGCCCCGGCGGTCCGCACCGGGCCCCCCGGCACCCAGAGCTAGTTTGTTTGTCCAGCGGCGGCGGCTGCTGCCCGCGTGTTTGCCAAGCTTAGCGCGCCGCCGCGCACTGCGGGCCAATTAAGTCTCATTCATTATTCAGCGGCCCTGTTGCCACCCCCACCCCACCCCGTCTCCAGCCGTGGTTTGGTTGTCGTTTCTCTGCCCCTCCACGGCCCTAAAGGGGCCATATCCCGAGCTGCCTTCTCACCCCCAGCTAGGGGTAGGGGGTGTTGGAGGGAACGGAAACATTCTGCCTACTGTTGGCATTTGACCCTAAGTGAGGCCCCTTGGCTCCATCCCTACCTCTAGTCAAGACCGGGAGATCTTGTAGATCCAAGCTTCTTTATAAAGAGTGAAACAAGCTCAGGAGAGGGTGTGACTTGGCCAAGGTCATCGAGCTGCACTTGGAATTGGAGCCTGGAATAATGAAGGCATTTTGTACGCCATTCCAGCACCGAAACAAGAAGACAGGCAGATTCCTCTCCCCCCCTGAGTCCTGATTGTGATCTATTTCTTCTGAGGATGCGCTCCTGTATTTCTTGCTAGTGTGTTTTTCCTCTGCTTCGGGCTGCAGGGTCAGAACAACTTCGAGGCTCTCTGGATTTGGGGCTATGCAGGGTCTGGCTCAGGTCTGAGTGTGGAGTTCCCTAAAACTACAAGAAAGCCTGGAAGGAAGCAAGACAGCGAGGCAAAATAGGGGCTGTTGTCGGGCGCTCCCTTTTGCCTATGGGTGGATGTCTCTCCCTTACGGAATTAGAAGTGATGGTGTCATGGCCATGTTGGGGCCCTTTGGAGTAGAGAGAGAAGCACCCAGCCTAAAGTGGGAGAGGGATTTCCTCCCATTTGTGGGGGAGAACAGGTAATCAAGAATTTTAGTTTTATTGGTAGAATCGCCTTTATTTTCTCCCAGGTAGCCGCACAGTCGGGACAGCTTTGGCCTGGGGTGTCCCAACCTTGCGAAAAGATCATCTGGGACTTTTTTGGGGAGCCTTCCTCCCACAACCAGCAGCGCCACCTGGCGGTTATGGTGACGTTCTGCAAGAGGTGCGCTCCGCCGGGATTGGGGCGCGGTTCCAGGCCCTAGAATCTAAAACTGGGAGAGCCTGGGGCAAGCTTCCTATGAGTTTACCGGAGAGGGCAGGAGAGAAAGGCACACCGACTGGAAGGTGATTCCGAAAGGGCTGACGAGAGCTTCGGGGAGGGGCCTGGCAGAGGTGGCCTGACCTCAGACACAGCACTGAGAGACAAAGTCCACTTGTGTGGAAGTGCTAGCAGAGAGAGGGAGGGAGAGAGGGGCCATTTTGATTCTATGGACAAAGGAAATGACTAGTCCGAAGCGGCCTGGGCAGCCAGGTACTAAGGCTCTACCGGGACTGCCTGAGGGTGAGTTCGCTTGAAGTAGATGGCAGGCACTCTTTGGCACTGAATTTGATATTTTGCAGCTCTTTGGGGGAACAGGATAGTTGAGCGGTGGGGTGCTAAGGTCTAGGTCAAAATGTTTCCCAGAATGTTTAAGTGAAAGGAATTCAGGATCCCTTTCAAGTTTGACTTGTGGGAAATTTTCATGGCCTGGGGAGATGGGAAGGCTGGTGAAAGGCTAAAAAAAAAAAAAAAAAAAAAAAAAAATCTTGGGAGCACGTTGTTGAAAGCAGCCACACACATGGAGTTAAGGAGGTGGGCTTTTAGATAAGACACTGACTTTCAAAAGCGTTTGAAACTTTGAAAAAGTTTACTGTTCAGCCCTCCCCAGCGCCCCCAATGCCACCCCCCCAACCATTATTTTTTCACCAGTCTGAGGGGAGGCCTGAAATTTAAGATGTTTTTCTTTTTTAAACTTACTTTATGTGTATGGGTGTTTTGCTTGTATCTACATGTGTGCATGCATGGTGTCTGGTTCCCTCAGAGAACATAAGAGGGAATCTATGAGCTGCCATGTGGGCACTGGGAACTGAACCCTTGGGCCATCTTTCTAGTCCCAAGCTTCTAATTTGTTTGTTTGGTTGGGTGGGAGACATCCAACCCCCAAGAGATCCTGAGGTAGGACCAGACTTGACTTGTCCTACCGTGTTGGGGTTTAGATGTTGTCTGATGAGTCTGCTTTTTCCTCTCTCCATCTCTTAGGGTCTAAGGATAACTCTCAGAACTGTGGTGACTCTCACAGAGGACCTTGAGATTCTGCATTCAATGTCAAGTGTCGCTGGATTTATTTCGAGACTCTGCCCTAGAGGATGGCCAAAGGGCTCCTGGTGACCTATGCCCTTTGGGCTTTTGGGGGTCCTGTTGGACTCCACCACTTCTATCTGGGAAGGGACAGCCACGCTCTGCTCTGGATGCTAACCCTGGGAGGTGGTGGGTTAGGCTGGCTCTGGGAGTTCTGGAAGCTCCCAGGCTTCGTTGCTCAAGCCAACAGAGCCCAGGGTCAGAAGCATAGGCTAGGAGAGGGGACACCACCTCGGAGTCTCCTTCGATTTGCTGCCCAGACGACAGTGGGTATCTATTTTGGTCTTGTGGCTCTAATCAGCCTCTCCTCCATGGCCAACTTCTACATTGTGGGCCTCCCACTGGCAGTTGGCTTAGGGGTCTTGCTGGTAGCTGCTGTTGGCAACCAGACTTCAGACTTTAAGAGCACATTAGGAGCAGCCTTCCTCATGTCCCCTGTGTTCTATGGCCGCCCCATAGCCATCCTGCCCATCAGTTTGGCTGCTAGCATCACAGCCCAGAAGCATCGGAGATACAAAGCTTCAGAGGAGTCAGAGACGATTAGTGTGCGGCTTTATCGTCTGGGCTTGGCTTACCTCGCCTTCACGGGCCCGCTGGCATATAGTGTCCTGTGCAACACAGCCGCCACCCTGAGCTATGTGGCCGAAACCCTTGGCTCCTTCTTGAGTTGGTTCAGCTTTTTTCCACTTCTTGGCCGCCTCTTGGAGTCTGTCTTCCTTCTGCCTTGCCGAATCTGGTGGCTACTGGTTGGGGATCCTGGCTTCACCAGTAGACAGTTCCAGGAGTGGGAAAAGCTCTATGAATTTGTTGAGAGTTTTCAGGATGAGAAACGCCAGCTGGCTTACCAGGTAAGCCTTTCTTTTTGGGTAAGTCTCCCCTGGGCCCATCTGGACTCAGAGTTAGAAGCCCTGCTGGAGCTGGTTCTGAGGCCTGCTGGCTAAGCTCTGAAAGGGTATCCTGGTTTCTTTGGGCTTCTGTCTATGCTACATGAAGTTATACTACTGATGAGAAACACATATGAATAATACTTTAAAAAGTATTTATGTATTATGTATAGAGTGTTCCACCTGTATAGTGTTCTACCAGAAGGGTGCCAGAACTCAATAGATAGTTGGTTGTGAGCCACCATGTGGGTGCTGGGAATTGAACTCAGGACCTCTGAGCCACTTCCCCAGCCTGGCTTTGCTTTTTAGAGACAGTTTATTCGTGTAATACTACCAGCTCCAAGAAGATTTCTGCCTATCCCTTCTCATTTATATTATCTTAGAGGTTACCTCCTTCCTGCCATCTATCACTGTGTATTAGGGATTTTATTCTTGTGGTATAAGAGATTAAATCCAGAACCCCTGGGTATGTAACACTGAGCCACATCCCGAGTCCTATTGTGATATATTAGGTTTAAAAATGTATTGTTGTGTATGTGCTATGTGCCACAACATGAATATTGGAAAGACTGGAGTCTCTTTCTACCAGGTGTATTACAGGGTCACACTCAAGTCATCAGGCCGCTCTCATAAGTGTCTCTATCTACTGAGCCATCTTGTCAGCCCAGGTCCCCGCCTCCCCCAAGGAACCCTTGCTCTTACACCATTATCTTCAGTTTTTGGGGGGTTGTTTTGTTTGTTTGGGTTGTTTTGTTTTTCTCTCACTACTGTGGATCAAACTCAGGACCTTAATCTATGGGAAGTCCTGGCCGAAAGGGCTAAAATTCTGTCTGAGGTTCTGGGCCATTGTAGATACTAAATAGCCTGGTTTATCAAGCTGAAGAGAGAGCAGGGGCTCTGAGAGCACTTATGAGATGCTAATGTGTGAGCTCTGTTTTACCAAGGTTTTGGGCCTTCCAGAAGGGGCAACCAATGAAGAGATACACCATACTTACCGAGACCTAGTGAAGGTCTGGCACCCAGACCACAACCAGCACCAGAGAGAAGAGGCCCAGAGGCGCTTCCTGGAGATCCAGGCTGCATATGAAGTCTTGAGTCAGCCCAAGAAACCCAGAGCTTCTTGGAGGTGAAAAGCAACACCTCAAGGATGGACTCAATCTCAGCTGTGCTGGGCAACATATTCAAAAATGCATCCCCAAAGTGCTAAAATAGCTGCTTACGGCAGACTTCAAAGGGATGAGAAAGTTTGTGGTAGAAAATATATTTACACTCTGAATTTCTAAATTCTTGGCTGCTGTATTCTTGATTATATTTTCTTAAGACCACTTAGTGAAAAGTATATTATAAAATCAATAAAATAACTTTCAAAGAATATACCGCCATGTCCTATCCCAGTCTGTGGGTGTATGATGGGTGGAGGAAGGTTATTTTAAATTTTATAAACGTGTAAAGCACTGAAAAATATGAAGATTCTAATATTTCATATATTGTCATATGACTAGGGATTCCAAGAGGTAAGACAGGGGTTAAGTGTCAAAGTTCCGTTTATACTTTCTAGTTCTATACTTTTCCCAAAAGGCACAAGTTGCTGTGGCCAGGAGGGGTGCCTCTAACTGGGACAATGTTGTAGAGCCCCTCGTGGGTTTGGAACAGGCTGAATTCTCAGGTCTTCTCAGCATTTTACTGTCAGGAGCATCTGTTCCCACAGAGGATCAGAACATGGGTATAGAAATACCAAACTCTGCCCTGTTCACTGCTTTCAACTAAATGTCACAGGACTACAAATGAAGTATTGGGCTATTGGAGAAGGAACAGATGATTCTGTTTTATGGGGATCTGTAGACCAGGCTGGCCTGGAACTCACAGGGCTATACTTGCCTCTGCCCCCAGTCCTGAGAATAAAGGCCTGTGCTTCCAACGTGATGGATGGTCAGTTTTAATTGTCAACTTGACATTATCTTGAATAACCAGAGAGAGAGAGAGAGAGAGAGAGAGAGAGAGAGAGAGAGAGAGAGAGAGAGAGAGAGAGAGAGACAGAGAGACAGAGAGAGAGAGACAGAGACAGACACACACACACACACAGAGACAGAGAGAGAGACAGAGACTCGTCATTGAGGCATTAACTAGGTCTGGTTGGCTTCTGGGTAGGTCTGTGGGGATTTTCTTAGCCAGCTTGAATGCAGACAGTATCATTTTCGTGGACTGGGCTTGGGACTGAATGAAAGGGGAAGACAAGCTGAGCACTGCCATGCACCCATTCAGGGCTGTTCCTGATTGTGGAGTTCCTGGGACCAGAGCCCTCGAGCTCCTGCCTTGGCTTCCCAGACATGATGGACTGTGCTTGGCCTGTAAGCCGGAATGAATCTTTTCTCTTAAGTTGCTTTTGTCAGGGTCTTTTATCACAACAACAGGAGCAGAAACTAAGACAGGACTGATGGAAAGATTCATGATTTTATATCTCATGTGTCTTTAAGGCAGCTTGGGAAAGCCCCGGGGAATGAGCAGTTTGTGGATTTCAAGGAGACCTTATTGAATTCTAGCTAGATGTGGAAAAGAGGCCAGGATGTTTCACTTCGTAGAGAAAGACTGAAGACCAGAAACGTGTTAAAATTATACACTTTTACTTGCTGTTTTCTTGCTTTTCCAGTGTGTTTTATTCACACATTTTCCCCCCAAAATTTAAAAACCCTAAAAAAAGGGCTTGGGGTGGTAACACACAACTTTGATCTCTGTACTCAGCAGATCTCTGTGAATTCAAGGCTAGCCTGGTCTACATAAAGGGTTCTAGACCAGCCAGGGCAAGAGTAAGATGCTGGTTCAAAAAAAAAAAAAAAAAAAGGACAAAAAGCCAAAACCAAGAAACAATGACCGACAATAGAAGGAAGTTATTAAGAACTTAAGAATTGAACAAATGAATTGTTCTTATTATTTGCTTAGCTGAGTTAATAAAATCTGATGTTTTCACATTCTTTCCTACTTCTACAAAATTCATAGACTTTGTATTGGAAGGAATTGAGAAAGTCCCAGCCTAAGTACTCTGTATCACAGAATCTTGAAAATTACGTCACAGGTGATCTTTTCACTTTTGCTTGAATTAGAAATTCCATCTTGGGAATGGAGAGATGGCTCGGTGCTTAAGAGCAATGGCTTCAATTCGGAACACCTACATGGCAGCTCATAACTGTCTCTAACTCCAGTTCCAGAGGATCTGACACCTTCACATGAATGCACATAAAATAAAGTTAAATAATAATAATAATTAAAAAAAAAAAAAAAAAAAGAGGCTAGGCTTTGGTGGTGCATGCCTTTAATCCCAGCACTTGTGAGGCAGAGGCAGTCAGATCTCCATGAGTTCAAGGCCAGCTTGGTCTACAGAGTGAGTTCCAGAACAGGCTCCAAAGCTACAAAGAACCCTGTCTCAAAAAAAAAAAAAAAAAAAAAAAAAGTTCTCCTCTTTCTCTCTTTGGGACATTTGTGTGTAGCTTAAAAACTGAACTGGACCCAGGCCTCATGAATGCTAGGCCACTAGGCCAGCGCTGCATCTCAGGTTCTGAAATAGGTGCAGTTAGAGGCTTGGGCTAGCAAGCTTGGTGGAAGTTATTGAAAGACCTGCAGAGTGTGGACCTTCACGCTCCCACACAGGAAAGGCCACACCACAAATCACTCACAAGAAGCAGTTTCGATGCAAATAGCATGAGGAATTTTTATTCCAAGTGCACTGGGGTCCACAGTCATCGGACTGAGGACCTCGAGGGGCAGAATTGAGACAGTTTTATAGGTCACTAGGGCAGGAGTTTCACAAGCAGTTTACAAAGTCAGACAAGTGGTTAGTTAGCTCATTTTCTGTTATCTTACTAGGCCAAGATTACATACTCAAGGGCCTGTCTGCCGTAAACAGAAGGAGTGTGACCTTGCCTATTTACTGGCAGAGGACAGGGTCTGGAATTTGAGGTTTTTAGGGCTTTTTAGATAATATTTCTAAACTTTAGCTTCCTGGGATCATTGGAGAGTTAGGCTGT
Source organism: Cricetiscus sungorus (assembly GCA_030556225.1). Lineage (NCBI taxonomy): Eukaryota > Metazoa > Chordata > Mammalia > Rodentia > Cricetidae > Cricetiscus > Cricetiscus sungorus. The sequence continues at coordinate 4,403,244 of JANBXA010000031.1, read as the reverse complement.
ATTTTTCCATCCTCTTTCATTATTTAATGATTTTTATGGACCTAGGATGTGGCTAAGAGGTACAATGCTTTCTCCCTACAAATGACATACTTAGACCAAGATGGCCTAGAACTCACTAGGCAGACAAGACTTTTTAAAAAAGATTTATTTATGTATTCAATGTTCTGCCTACATGTATGACTACAGACCAGAAGAGGGCACCAGATCTCATTACAGATGGTTGTAAGCCACCATGTAGAGAATTGAACGCAGGACCTCTGGAAAAGCAGTCAGTGCTCTTAACCTCTGAGCCATCACTCAAGCCCAGTTTAACTCATTATTATTATCCTTGTGTATGCACCTATTTGTATGCCACAGAGCACGTATGGAGGAGAATATCCACAATTCTTTTTCTCCTTTTATGTTTCGATCTGGGTTTTGAACTCAGGCCTTTAGGCTTGCTCAGACAGTGCTTTTGCTCACTAAGCTATTATGCTGGCCCTAAAAAAAATTAAAAGAGAGAGAAATGGTTTGGGGAATGTACCTTCGTGGTAGAGTACTTGCCAAGAATGTCCAAGGCTTTGATTTGATCGATAGCATAGCCCCTCTTAAAATAGTGGTTCTCAATCTATATGATCATGACTCATTTGAGGGTGTTGAACAATCCTATCACAGGGGTCATCTAAGACCGTTGGAAAACACAGATGTTTACATTACGATTCATCATAGTAGCAGAAATACATTTATGAGCAGTGGTGGCACACACCTTTAATCACAGCACTTGGGAGGCAGAGGCCAGCCTGGTCTAAAGAGTGAGTTCCAGGACAGGCGCCATCAACGCCCGGCCATGCCTAGTAAACTTAATCATTTTGTTTTGTGTTGTTTTATGGCAGAGGCTCATGTGACTCTGGCTGGTCTCAAGCTCTCAGTGCCTGAGGGTGATTCCGAACTGCTCATCTTCCTGGCTCCACCTCCTGAGTCCTAACTACAGGCACATGGGACTGCTTAGCTAAATTCATCCTTTTACAGCATACAGTGTTAACCCAGCACTGGGGAGGTAGCTGCAGGTTGATCTCTGTGTGAGTTCAAGGCCAGCCTAGTCTACATAAAGTTATAGACAGTCAGGTCTGTACTAACAGACACCGTCTCAAAAAATTTACAGTGTTATGATGTTATGCCTATTCATAAGTATAACCACCAGGACTCTTTAATTCTACAATCTCACACACACCTCAAAATCCCCACACTCCCTGGCATCCCTTTTCCTTACTGTCTCCCAGTAGCCACTGGCAAACACACTCTGCATTCTCTCTATTTAGCTTCTGTCAGTTGCTTATTCTGATGTTTGCTTTTATTAATTAATAATTAATTATTTTTTTGTAGATCCTTTCCCCCTCCACTATCCCTGCCATTAGACCTCATTCTCATTCTTGTCCACCTTCTAGGCCTATTTTTTTCCCCCTTGGGATTTCATGTATCCCAGGCTGACGATGGCCTTGAACTTCTGGTCTTCTCGAGTGCTGGTGTCACCAGCATGCACTACCATGGCAGATTTATCTGTTTTGTTTTTTAAGACCTCCCCTTATAATAGCTCAAATTGATGTGGAACTTACTATGTAGCACAGTCTAGCATGAAATGCCTGGTAATCTGCTTTAGCATTCCTATTGCCAGGATTGTAGTCATAAACAACCATACTCCGCTCTATCCTAGATATTTTGTATAAATGGAATCAGACATTATGTTACCCTTTGTGTGTGTCACACTTCTTTCATGGAGCATGACTTTTCAAGGTTTGTCCATGTTATTGCATGCATTATTACCATATTTATTTTACATTTAAATAACTTACATCTTAAAGCTTTTCAGTCATCCCCTTTGAAGAAACATTCATTTTTTAGACACACATAGATATGTATATATAGTAAAGAATGTTGCATTGATACCTTGCAAGGCTCTAACTCATGTATTCTCTTGAATTACTCCCTTAGAATAAATTCCCATGAGAGAGATTATTAGGTCAAAGGGCATGAACATTTTTACAGCTCTTGTCAATATTGCTCTTAAATTGTGGTGCCCAGAACTAATGCAATTCTCAGTGTGTTCAGACAGAACAGGGTGCTGTGGGGCTATTAAGTTCTCAAGGTCTGGACAATATATCATCCTCTAAATCAAGCAGCCCAAGAATTTATTAGTGTTTTTTTTTTTCCTTTCCTTTCCCCCCCACCTTTTGTTTTGTTTTGTTTTTGGCTTGTATGTCTGTGTTACTCTTTGGGCTTCTAGCTCACCAAGGCTTTTGCTTGTTTCCCCAGCATTGTATCTTTATTATTTTTCTGTTTTGAGACAGGATTGAAGACAGGGTTTAAATGTAGTCCACCAGACCCAAGATAGATGATAAATAAGTGTTTATTAGGGAAGCACTTACACAGATAAGAGTAAATAACTGCTGAAGTCTTCCTGCTCCAGAAGATGCAGTCTCTGCCTTTCTGATGCTCTCCTGCTCTCTGCAACCCGAGAGCTTGAGCCAGTTCCTCTTCTATAATGGGACACACCTGCACCTGAAACCATGCCCAAAGGGTGTGGCCACCACCCCCAAGTTCACTGACAAGGCAAGATGCCACTACACAAGATCTCAAGTATGTAGCTGGGGATAACTTTAAACTGCTGTCCCTGCCTCTACCTCCCAAATGCTGAGATTACAGACATGAGCCACCAAGCTTGGCTCCTGTGGTGCTGGGGATGAAACCCAGGCATCAACTAAGTCCCCACTCCCCACCCCCACACTGTGTATTAGAGTTGTCTTTGCAGCTGTTCTAAGACCTGGGGGGGCTTTTGAAGATCTGGTACTTGAATTTAGCATGTCTTGGTGTAGCAGGCTTTTTCTTTTAGGCCACCAACCAGCTCCCAAATCCTGACATGGAGACTTAGTTTTGAATGCTCAGCCTAGCTTAGGCTCGTTTCTGGCTAGCTCATTTAACTTAAAGTTCTCTTCATCTACCTTTTGCCTCAGGGCTTTTTACTTTTCTTTCCTTGTGTATATCTAACTTTCACTGCTTATCATGTCTGGTTGACTGGCTGGCTGGCGGCTGGCTGGCTTCTGGCCCTGGGCATCTCCCTTTCTTTCTCCCTCATTCTATTCTCTTTCTCTTCTTTAGTTCTTTTCTTGTAGTTATTCTCTCTGCCCATCAGTCCCTATTATCCCTCCCCTGCCTAGCTATTGGCCATTTAGCTTTTTTTTTTTTTTTTAAGATTTATTTGTTATGTACACAGTGTTCTGCCTGTGCACCAGAAGAGGGCACCAGATCTCATTACAGATGGTTGTGAGCCACCACCATGTGGTTGCTGGGATTTGAATTCAGGACCTTTGGAAGAGCAGCCAGTGCTCCAACTCAGCTCTTTAATCAATCAGGTGTCTTAGGCAGGCAAGATGAGACAGATGCAGATGAGGCTGATGCAACACATCTTTATGTAATTATAAACACACATCCTTACATAAACAAATGCCACATAAACAATTATAACACACCTTTACACAGTTAAAGTAATATTCTGCAGCTAAACAAATGTAACATTTTTATATAGTTAAAATAATATTCCACAACATCTTTGTTTTCTTTTAAAATTTTATTTACATTTATTTACTTTAATTACTTTATTATTTTATGTGCATTGGTGTTTGGTCTGTGTGAAGATATCAGATCCCCTGGAACCGGAGTAATAGGCAGTCATGAGCTGTCTTGTGGATTTGGGAATTGAACTTGGGTTGTTTGGAAGTGCAGCCAGTGAGTCATCTCTCCAGTCCCATATCCCCCTGTACTGTTTTGTTTGTTTATTTATTTATTTGTTTTTGTTTTTTTAAGAAAATGTTTCTTTGTATAACAGCCCTAGCTGTTCTGGAACTCACTTTGTAGACCAGGCTGGCCTGGAACTTACGGAGATCCACCTGTCTCTGCCTCCCAAGTTCTGGGATTAAAGGCATGCACCACCAATGCCTAGTTTCCCCCTGTATTTTTTTTTTTTTTTAAGTCTAATAGTGGCATCTTCTTAGGAAGATAATTTCCAGAGTTCAGTTATTCCCCTTTTTTGTGAAAAGGGCAGAAAAACTATGAGGCTGAATTTGGGATGTTGTTAAAGGCAAGCTCCAGTTGCAGGGTGGTTTTAGTTAAGATGCAATTTCCTGGGAAATCTAGAGTAGTTAATTTCATTTTGCTTGGGCTCAGTGGTAAAGGCCCTTGTGTGCAGCTTGATGATCTCAGTTTAAACCTTTGATCCCAGTGTGGCAGGAGAGAGCCAGCTCCTGAGAGCTGTCCCCTGACCTCTGACCTCTAGTCATGTACCCAGAGAAGCTGGCCTTGCTTTTGCTTCAAGCACCCGTTAGCCTTTTTTTTTTTTTTTTTTAAATTTATTTTAGGTGCATGGGTGTTTTGTCTACTTGTATGTCTCTGTGAGGGTGTCAGGGCCTCTGGAACTGGAGTCATCTGTCCAGCCTGCACTTGCTGTCTTCAGCATTTTTCTTATCTTTCTTTCTTTCTTTTTCTTTTTTTTCAAGAACAATGGTTTCTTGTATTGTTTAACATACTGTTTAACAAGCTAACCCCATTAACTCGGCCCCTCCTCCATTCATCACAGCAGGTGGAGAGAAGGGCCAGCATTTTTCTAAAGGCACCAGGAGGGACTGAAAGTTCCTCAGCTGTTTTGCTGGTTGGATTTAGTTTTGCTACAATGAGTTTTAAAAAATAAAATAAGAAATGTATGTGGCATTCTGGCTAAATGAGGGGCCATTTTAACAATTTTTTTCCTTTCCTTCTCCTTTGCTATCCCAGTTCTCTTCCATTGAAATACACTGTTCACTCAAACTGTTATTGTCCCTCTGTTTATTTGCAGGAGATTAATAACGCTAAGCAAGAACTTTGGACTTTGGTAGTTGAAATATTTCTAACATGTTTCGACAAAATAAAACACTGTCCTATATGGGGAAGTTGAAAAGGAACAATTTTTAAAATTTTATTTATTTATTTTGTGTGTGGGGGGTTTCAAGACAGGGTTTCTCTGTGTAGCCCTGGCTGTACTGGCACTCACCTTGTGTAGACCAGGCTGCTCAAACTCACAGAGACACCCCCCACCTTCCCTACCCCCCCACTCTCAACCCCCCCACCCCCCGCCTCTGCCTCCTAAGTGCTGGGACTAAAGGTGTGCACCACCACTGTCCAGTGAAAAGAACAATTTTAATTCATAATGTTTCAGACCTTAGCTTTATTTCAGTACTGAGAAAAACTGAGCAGTGAATCAGTTAGCTTGAAACTGATTTTGTTTGTTTGTTTTTAAATTGTGTGTGTGTCTGATGGTGAGGACCTGTGCATGATGTGAGCACAAGTGATCAAGGAGGCCTAGAGAGGATGCTAGGTCCTCCAGGGATGGAGCTGTAAGTGGTTTGCGAGTCACCTGACACTGAGAACCAAATTTGGGTTCTCTGCAAAAGAGGCATGGGCTCTCCTGTCTGCTCTCCAGTTGTAAACTTGGCTCTTACACACACACACACACACACACACACACACACACACACACACACACACACACTACACACACACTATGACTTCTGCAGGCCCATGTTGCAGACATGCACTCAGGGAAACACACACATTTAAAACAATAAAAAAAAAAGGAGTTGGGCTTTGGAGGTGTAAGAGTTTAATCCTACTGGGCAGTGGTGGCACACATCTTTAGTTCCAGCATTCAGGAGGCAGAGATAGGTGGATCTCTGTGAGTTTGAGGCCAGCCTGGTGTATAAATCGAGTTCCAGGAGATCCAAGGCTACACAGAGAAACCCAGTCTTGAAAAACAACAAAGGAAAGGGAAGGGCTTAGGGGACTATCAATGTGTTCTTCTTAGAGGTTTTCAGACTCATTAAGGCTCCTGTTACTTCTCCACTTTGGGGTTGATTGATCTTCTCTCTCTCTCTCTCTCTCTCTCTCTCTCTCTCTCTCTCTCTCTCTCTCTCTCTCTCTCTCTCTCTCTCTCTCTCTCCTTCCTGGAACCCCACAGCAGTTTAAAATCACTGCATTTCTGTATAATTGGAATTGGAAAGCCAGTGACTGCTTAATCTGGGCCTAGAGAGTAGGAACTCTTAGAAGAGGTGACCTTCTGTAACTGAGGGGAGCATATGGCACGTAAGACCCTTCAAGCTCCAGGTGTCCCTGGGGTGTTGGCTGTTTCGCTGTTCCTATCTTTGCTGATATCCATCCTATTTCTTATGATATCTTCCCCTTCCCTGATAGTCTGAATTTTGCGTTTCCTTTATGACCTAGCTTAAGGATTATCTGTAAACGATACCTTCACTGATTAATTCTACCTTCAGTAATCTTTCCCCTTTGAATTCCTTTAGTATTCTTGTCTAAATTGCTGAATTGTACTGATCTCTCAAGCATTCTCTTCTTTCCTTCTTTTTTTTTCTTTCTTTTCTTTTTTTTTTTTTTCTTTTCTTTTTTTTTTTCAAGACAGGGTTTCTCTGTAGCTTTTAGAGTCTGTTCTGAAACTCACTCCGTAGACCAGTCTGGCCTTGAACTCAAAGACATCTGCGTGTCTCTGCTAGGGTTAAAGAAATGTGCTACCACTGCCCAGCTTCAATCATTTCTTACTTTTTGTTGTGTAATTGATTGTTCTTTCTCCTGTTTAGAGTATTTTCTTAACTTCACCAAATTCCTTAAGGGCAAGAATTGTCTTCTTCCAAAGAAAATAACAGAACATTTAATAAATCTGTAATCTTGGATAAATTATTTAACAAGCTTAGAGTTCAACTTCTCCTTTCTTTCTTCCTTCCTTCCTTTCTTTCTTTCTTTCTTTTTTTTCTTTCTTCTCTTTTCAAGACAGGGTTTCTCTGTATTGCTTTGGAGCCTGTCCTGGAACTCACTCTGTAGACCAGGCTGGCCTTGAGCTCACGGAGATCTACCTGCCTCTGCCGCCTGAGTGCTGGGATTAAAGGTGTGTGCCACCACCACTAGGCTAGGGGCATGGTATTTTTAAAATAATAAATAAGATCCATCTGGTGGTGGTATATTCCTTTAATCCCAGCACTTGTGAGGTAGAGGCAGGAGGATCTCTGTAAGTTTGAGGCCAGCCTGGTCTACAGAGCGAGTTCCAGGACAGGCTCTAAAGCTTCAGAGAAACCCTATCTTGAAAAACCAAAAAATAATAGTATAAAATTTTAAAAAAGGAAAGAAAAATAAAACACCATTCTCATGATTTATTTATTATTTTGAGACAGGGTCTTGCTAGTAGCTTAGGCTGGCCTCAAACTCATGATCTCTTGCCCCAAATTGCCGGGGTATCTACCTGCATGTGCTATGCATCACAAGCTCTTTTTTTTTTTTGTTTTGTTTTGAGACAGAGTTTCTCTCTGTGTGGCTGTAGCTGTCCCAGAACTTGCTCTGTAGACCAGGCTGATCTTGAATTTGGAGATCCATGTCTCTCCTGAGTGGAGATCCACCTGCCTCTGACTAAAGGTGTGTGCCACCACCGGCTAGCTGATTTAGATTTTTAAGTAGGCACAGGACGTCTTTTGTTTGCTGTGTGTGTGGAGGGAGTGGGGGGAGAGGCAACTTTTTAAAAAAAATATTTTTATTTTCTGATTAAAAATATTTATACGACTACTTTTAAGTCCACAGTTTAGCACTCTTATTTGTATGGTTTTAAAAGTTATAGCACAAAATCTTTACATTAAGGATTAGGGGAAAAGATTCATATATACTTATTTTTCCTCTGTACTTTATTTTGAAATCATTAATTTTAAAACGATGCTCGTCTAATTTTTTTCTTCATCTGGTGGTAAAATACTAGTAACTTCTCATCAAAATAAAGTGTACCACAGATGTAAATGAATTTTTCTAATTGAAAATGGCCCTTCAGTTGCTATTAAATGAAGACATTTCACTGTAACTTAAAGAAAAAATTGGTAGTTGTTATTATAAACAAAAATACCAAGTAGGCAAAAAAATGTTTTTTTAAAAATTATGTATTTATTTGAGTCAGGGTCTCACTGAGTAGCCTTAGCAGGCCTGGCACTCACTATGTAGCTCAGGAAATAGCCTCCAAATGACAGAAATCTATCTGCTCTTTGAGTGCTGGGATTAAAGGTGTAGGTTGCTGCACCTAACCTAGCTCATATTTTGTTTTTGTTTTTTTTTTTTTTTTTGAGACAAAAACTGGCCTGGGATATGCCAAGTAGGTTAGGTTGGCTTGCAGGTTGGCCTCAGGAATTCTCCCATCACCATCCCCAGTATTTACCTAATGCTGAAATGACAAGGCCAAGCCACCACTCTTGTTTGTTTCTTCAGAAGGGTTCCAAGAATGGACAGTTCTGATCCTCATGCTTGTATGGCAAGCACTTTACCAACTGAGCCCTACCATTTGCCTCTTAAGTCTGGAAAACCTGGAAAATTGGGCATGTACTAACCAGGGGGCATTTACTTCAGAGTTTTGTTGTTGTTTTGCTTTAATTAACTAATGTATTTTTTTGAGACAGGGTTTCTTGCTGTAGCACTGGCTGTCATGAACTCCCTTTGTAGATCAGGCTGATCTCAAAGTTACATACTGTCCCCGACCCCTTCAAGTGCTGGGACTAGAGGCATTCACCACCACAGCTAAATTTATTATTTGTGTCTGTGTTTATGCACAGGAGTGCAGGTGCTCCACAGAGGCCAGGGTGCCCCTAGAGCTGGAGTTACAGGTGTTTATGAGTAATCTGGGACTGGTGCTAGGAACTGAACTCAGGTTCTGGAAGAACTGTGTGTGTGCATATAACCACTGAGCAAGTTCTTCAGTCTGTGCTTCATCTCAGGCTGGTTTAGAACCCACTACATAGTCCAACAGTGTCTTGGTGTGCATCCCCCAGATAGGTTAGAACTCACAGCCCTCCTGCGGACTGGAGTTATAGTGTATGACACTGTATATTGTTTAATACCTTTTATATTGTTTTTGAAAACATTTATTTATTATGTATACGGTGTTCACATTAGGAAAGGGTACCAGAGCTGTGAACCACTATGTGGTTGCTGGGAATTATACTCAGGATCTCTGAACAGAGCAACCAGTGCTCTTAATCTCTGAGTCATCTCTCCAGTCCCCCCTTTATATTCTTTTTGTTTGTTTGTTTGTTTTTTTCAAGACAGGGTTCCTCTGTTTTGCTTTGGAACTAGCTCTATAGATTAGGCTGGCCTCAAACTCACAGAGATCCAACTGCTTCTGCCTCCTGAGTGCTGGGATTAAAGGCATATGCCACCAACGCCCTTCTGCCCCTTTTATATTCTTATATAAAGAAGAGTGAGTGCCCAGGGCAGAACAGGAGCACTTGCTCTTGCAGAGGACCTGAGCTTGATTACTAGCCCCCACATGGTGGCTCACAACCTCAGTTCTTGAGGATCTGTGCTCTCCTGACTTCTGCTGGGACCAGGAATGCATATGGTACATATCCATGGAGGTAAGACACTCATACATATAAAATATACCAGTCTAAAATATTAAAATTACATTTAAAAAGAACAGTCCCTAGCATGTTTAAGCCCAGGGGGTGGAGGGCACCAGTGCCCATTCAGAATGGTCATAGACCTTAGACCTCCTAGTTCTCAGGGGACTGAGGCTGGAGGATGCAGAGTTGGAGGTCAGCAGAAGCTTCGTAGCCAGATCTTGTCCCAACAAAACAAAACCGTGCAAAGCAAAAAGAACAATGATCAGATAAAGATGTATGACTTGGCAGACACATAGTGTAGTACACTCAATTATATGACCTAGAACTGGAGTGATAAATGTATGGAAACCAAAACTGTGTCCTGCCCGTGGTGCCCATCTAAAAGCACGGGCACAAATTTCAGATAGTTCTGCTGCTTCAAAGCCCCTGGGCTTGGTTCGCGTCCAGGGATGTGGAAAGATGAGGACAGATTGCGATTAATATTTTCAGTGGTGATTTAGTCTGCATCTCAGTTTCTACCAGGCGTATCCAACCTTCTGATACTATGACGATTGTCTTTTTTTTTTTTTTTCCCCCTGAGACAGGATTTCTGTGTAGTTTTGGAGACTGTCCTGGATCAAGCTCTGTAGGACAGGCTGGCCTCGAACTCACAGAGATCCACTTGCCTCTGCCTCCCGAGTGCTGGGATTATAGGCGTGCCTATAATATCTTGTACAAAGACACAATCCAGATTTAAAAAAAAAATACTCGTCAAAACAGATCTCATGTTTAAAGTTCCTCAGTTTGCAAGTGGGTCGAGTGAGCCCTTGCTAGCCTCTCTCTCTTGACCAGCCAACCATGTAAGACATTAACTCAAAAGATACATCAATGCTAGAAATGATTCTGGCCCTGGAGAGTTGGGAGATATCGAGTACTGATTACTAAGGTAGGCACTTAACGGAAAGATTCGACAACAGGCATTACTAAGCACTGCCACGTAGAGGGATGTGAATTGTTCGCCAGCACATCCTCTCCCCTGACCCTGTCCCACCAGGCTGGGTGGCCTCGGGGCTCTGGAATGACCTTCAGGAGCAGGCGGGTCCGGAAGGGGTCCAAGTTAAAGAGCGTGGTCGCGAGCGTTCAATTGTACACAGCCAGAGAGGACCGAATTCCCTTGGGGACCAGGAGCAAAAAAGCGATAGGATTCCCTTTGGGCACCTTCGGCCACCTCCGGAGAGTTTCGGCTCTTTCCGCCAGTTCCCGCTCGGCTCTTCACTTCTGGGCGCGCTATCCTAGCCCAGCCGCTTCATCCATCCAGTCTTTGGTCTGTCCCGCACGCGGACGCGAGGACGCGCCCCACCCATCTCGCCGTTTCTTTTACGTTCGTCCCCTGACCCGCTCCTTTAACCCCTCCTCAGTAATCCCGGGTCTCCCGCAAATCCGGGCGCGCGAACCCGGCGCGAAGGAGGAGCGCCTGGGAGGAGCGGTAATCCGACCGGCCCAGCGTCCACGGCCGGCCGCGCGCCCTCGCGCGAAGCGGGGCCTCCTCAGTTCCAGTCCCCGCTCCGGTCCCCGCTCCGGTCCCCCGTTGCGCGCCCCTCGGCCGCCACCTTTTCGCGCGCGGCGTAGCGGCGTCGCGCCGGCCGCGAGCACGCGCTCCTGCGCTCGGGCTGGCTGGGGCGCGCGCACACGCGCACGCGCGGGCTCCGAGGCGGGGCGAGCCGGGCGGGCGGCGCGAGTGCGGGCGAGGGTCGCTGTGGATCCGCGGGCACTCCAGCCCCAGCCGCGCCTGCGAGTCTCTGCCCGCCGCCCGGCGGACTGAGGGAAGCGGGGAAGGCGGCGGCCGTGGGGGCGGGGCGGCGGCGGGCCTTGGGCGAGCTCGGGGAGGAGCGCGGCTGCGACGGCGGCGGCTCCCGAGGACGAGGACGAGGAGGAGGCGGAGGCTCTTCTTTTCCTCATCCCAGACCCAGGAGCGTCCGGGACGCAGAGCCCGGAACTGGGGGACGCGGCGACTGCAGGGAGCCCGGGCTAGGTGAGGCTGAGGGTGTTGGGGGAAGTGGGTGGGAGGGGGCGAGAGGGGCCAGAGGTGGAGGGGGGGGGGCTCGAGGTAGGGAAAAGAGGGAAGGGGCAGTTGTTGGGGGTTGGGGTACCGAGAGGAGGGGGCCGGGGGCCCTTTGAGACCTGCAGTGTCCAGAGGGCCAGGGTTTGTGGGGTTCACGGGCCGAGCGAAGCACACGGGTCCGAGTTGGGGAGTTTCCAAAGGATAGGCCGGAGAAACAATGGAGTGAGAGGGACCCTGGCGTGAGCGTGTGTGGGGTAGTGGATTTAGGAAACTACGTGCGTGATGGAAAAGAATGAATTAATGGGTCATTCTCAACGTGAAGTACAGTGATAGGGGCATGTATGAGGACTTCTGCTTTCCTCTGCTTGGGTGTCAGAGGTCCTTAGGACGCAAGTGCCGTCATGGGACTTAAGGATAGAAGGACAGTCTGAGAATTCGAGAGGAAAACGGACTAGAGAAGGCAAAGAGAGGCAAAGAAATACAAAAAGTATATCGTAGGATAGGTGCACTAGAGGGGTAGTCGTCTCTTAATTCATCCAGGATGATTTTTTTTTTTTTTTTGAAAGTGGGTTAGTATTAGACTTGGCCCCTTGCTGAGACATGCAAGACAGTCTTTCAATAATTTTATTACTATTTCTAGTCCATTTTATTATTGTAAGGCAAAGCTGTAGTATTTATTCTCGATCAGCTCAGCAAGTCTGCTGTATTGTACATAATTTCTCTGTAATTACTGAAGCAGGAGAAGACATACTACTAGAAATATCTTGCTAGGAGTGAGGTCAGTAATACTGCAGAGTTCAAGGTGTTTGGACTGGAAAGTAGTGAATAGCTTCGATAAAAATATAAATTGTTTGTCCTTTGTTAGAATTTCAGTTTCCCACTGAGAAATGTTCACAGACCATCTAATTATGGCTTTGTGCTTGGGGAAGAGAATTGGTGTTTTTGTTTTGAGAAATTGTTCAGTGATGCTAATTTCTAATGTTCAAGCTGCCCCAGTACCTTCCAGTTTGAGTTAAGATGATTTGGGAATACTGTGAAAAAGTATTTCTGGGTTGTGGAATTTGTACCCCCCTTATCCCTCCCTTTGGAGGGTCTTACTCTGTAGCCCAGACAGGCTTGGAACCAACTGTGTAACCCAGTAGTTCTTGAAGTGGCAGTTTTTTGCCTCAGACTCACAAAGTACTGGGATTATAGTTGTGAGTCACTATGGTGGATTTGTATTTTCTTGATACTTTATTTCCAGACTGAATCCGATATAGCACTGACTAGAAGATCATTGATTTTGAAGCTGTCATTATCATTACATATTCATAGATGTCTCTGTTTTAAGCTTTTCATTTGTGAGGTGTTAACATTTTGCTGACTCATCTAAACTAAAATTTCTGGGCATTCACAGGTTTATATTTTTCAGCAATATTTCTGGTAGCAGGCAGCATTAGACTACCTTATAAATACCCACAAATCATCATCTAATTATACTTTTAAGAATTTTTACTGATGTGGCGGTGGTGGTGCACGCCTTTAGTCCCAGCACTCTGGAAGCAGAGGCAGGTGGATCTTTGTGAGTTCAAGGCCAGCCTGGTCTAAAGAGTGAGTTTCAGGACAGCCAGGGCAGTTACACAGAGAAACCCTTTCTTGGAAAAAAAAAATCTTCTTTATTATTTTAAATTATGTATGTCAGTGTGTTTGTGCATGTGAGTGCAGTGCCTCCAGAGGCCAGAAGGGGGATTTGGATTCCCTGGAACTAGAGATAGAATCAGTTTTGAGCCTCCTGAAGTGGGTACTGGGAATTGAACTCTGATCTTCTGGTAGAACAGTACATGCTCTTAGCCACTAGAGGCATTTGACAGGTCTCTAAATTGTACATAAGTTATTTTTTTTTTTTTTTTTCCTTTTTGAGGTAACTGTTTATATGGAAAGCTGGTTTGTAATTCATAATAACTGATTTTGTCTCAGGCTCCAAAGTTCTGGGATTACAGGCAAATGCCACAATCATGCCTGGCTAAATGGTACTTTTATAGAGTTTCACTTGATCAGATCTTTGTGTATCCTTTTACCTTAGCCTCCCAATTGTTGGAATTGCAGGAATGAACTGGTGTATTCACCCTTATCCTTTAAAAAAAGATCAGTGTGTGTATGTGCCTGTGTACAGTAAGTGCATGTAGTGTGTTCGCTGGAGGCCAGAAGAGGGTCTGGAGTTACAGGCAGCTGTGAGCTTCCAGATGTGGGAGCCCAATTCTTGGAAGAGCTCCTAACTGTTGAGCCACCTCTCAAACTCCTCTACTGCTATCATGGCTGTTGTAAAGCAGTATGAGCTGGTTGAAACTTGAGTCTGATATGACAATAGTAATTTGTTTCCTTCTTGCTTTCCGACTCCTTCAATCCTCTGTTTTTTGGATATGGTCTTGTGATATAGCCCAGGTTCTCCTGAATCTTTTTGCCTTAACCTCCCAGATGTTTCCTGTACCACCATGTCTGACTACAGCGAATGATGGTAGAATAATTCCATCTGTAGAATTTTGGAACAGTTTGTTGCTCCTTTGGTTTTAAAGTTTCAGTGCTAAAAACCAGCTCACTAAGATTTGTCTTGTGATCACACTTATCTCTTCTGTTTAGTCTAGTTGAAGTAGTGTGCAGTGCAGTGCATGACACTCAATTTTAGAAGTTAAGACAGCCAGTTGCAGAGCCAGAACTAATTATCTCGGGAAAACAATTGAAAAGTGCTCAGTGCTCAAGTGCTCTCCAAGCACCTGTTGATCCTGCAGTTGATACTGGCATTGCTTCTAAATATAGGCAGGATATTGCTAGAAACCCAGAATGAATAGAACAGAGAAACAGCTGGGGCCTGAGGGAGGAGCTAGCTGTAGGCTACAGGCCAAAATATCAGCACAGTCCATGGGGAGGCTGATCAGGCTATAGAAGCTGATTACTAACAGAAGGGGAGGGGAGGAGGAGAGGAAAACAGAGAAGGGGAGGGGAGTGGAGGGGAGCAGAGGGGAACAGAGGGGAGCAGAGGGAAAAGTAATCTTCTTTTGCTGAGGTTTTATGCATTTATATAGTGCTAAACTATATAGTTACTCTATTGGTATCAACAGAAATTTATATTGACTATTTTTTAATTGCTGCTTATAGTTTCCCATTGTAGAACCACCATATTAAAGCTGGGAATGAAAAAGATACCACTCGTTTGGACCACTTCACTTCTCTTTTAGAAGTACAAATGCTTATATCAGTCTTGCTGCTTTCTCTAGAGACTGGAAGGCAAAGCTTGTGCTTGTTCTGTTTCAGGGAAAGAGGAGTCCCATTACTTCTTTGGTCCATTATATTGTTCTGTGATCAAAAGACCTCGCAGAGTAGGACTCAGCCTTAGCTGCTTAGTGTGGGTACTCAGCATCATGAGGATGGCCTGTGTCTACCCACTTTGTACTAAGGGCCTGGCTTATTGGGGAAATCATCTGTGCTCTAGACAGCAAAGCATGCTGGTCACTTTACCACTTTTCTTGATGTTTTGCCACAAAGGGTTTATTTTTTATTAGTTATTTTATTTTTTTTTATTACTATGGTAAAATATACATCCAGGTCAGTCAGGTCTATACAGTGATACCTCATCTCAAACAAGCATACCACACAATTTTACTATTTTATTTATTAAACTAGAATCAGATTAGAGGACGTTTTAACCATTTTAAATGTACAGATCACAGTACTAGACACTTTCTCATGGCTGTACACTATCAGCTGTCCTGTGAACTTTTTTCTTCTGAAAGGGAAACTATCACTGGGTATCAAATAGCAACTCCTCATTCCTCCCTAAGCCTCTGTCAACCACCATTCTATTGTCTACCTCCATGAGTTTGACTAGTCTGTGTATTTCATAGATAATGGAATCCTGTATTACTCCCCCTTCCCCCTGCACCTCTCTCTCTCTCTCTCTGTGTGTGTGTGTGTGTGTGTGTGTGTGTGTGTGTGTGTGTACATGCCCATGTGCACTGGGGATTGAATTTGGGGCTATATTCACTATACCATTGAATTCCTGGGTTCAAATAAGCCTCTTACCTCATTTCCTAAGTAGCTGAGACCAGGTGTTCACTACCTGCCACGCTGCTTTGTTTATCCATCCTCAGTGGACATTTACATTGCTTTGTGTCTTTGGGCTATTTTGAATAATATCTACTCAAGTTCTTTCAGTTTTTAGTGATATTGCTGGATTGAGCCAGGTGAGGTGCTTGTATCCTCAATCCAAAATTCTGTAGACTTGAGTCTTGAGAACTTCCTCTCTATCTCTAGTTCAAGGTCAGCCTGGGCTGTTGTACTGAACCATCTCCCAAAACACAACTAGAACAACAAATAACATGTAGCCCAGACGTACTTCAACTTTAATATGCAGCATAGAATGACTTTGAGTTCCTGATCCTCCTGTCTGTACTATCCATGTTATAAGCATGTGCCACTCTACCTGGCTTTTTGTCTGTTTTGTGAGATAAGATCTTCCTCCCGTAGCCCAAACTGGCATGGAATTCAGTGTCTAGGTTGGCTTTTTGTTCATTTGTTCTGAGACAGGGTCTCCTTGTGCAACCCTGGCTGTCCAGGAGCTCAATATGTAGATCATGCTGACCTGGAACTCACAGAGATCTGCTTGCCTCTAACCTCATTAGCTCTGGGATTAAAAGGTGTGAACCACCGTGGCAGTCTTCCAGGTTGGCCTTGTGTCCTCTTACCTTCTTCTCTGCATATAATGTTTTGAGGAAGCTTAGTTACTTTAGAATGGTAATTTCAATTCCTGCTCAACTGAAGATGGCTCTCCCCCTTCTGTGTATGGGTGGTGCTTGCTCAAGACTTTGTCTATACAAGCAGAACACTTGTAGAAATGATTTCAAAGGAATGGTTCTGATCAGTTTTCATCTTTCTAATGTAGAAGAAACCATTTATGTTAAACAGTTCTTTTTATCCACATATGCAAATATGATGATAACTTCAGAGTGTTGTATCTATATTTAAAAAAAAAGTGTGGATAGTATAGAAAATTTCCAGTACACTTCCTTGGGTATACTTTTTCTTCATGTAAACAGGTTTTACATGTATCAGTTGCTGGTTACTGTTGATGTTTTGTTTGTGTATATGTGTGTTTGCTTTGAGACAGGGTTTCTTTTTGTAGCTATGGCTGTTCTGAAATTCATTCTTTAGATCAGGCTTGTCTCAAACTCACAGATCCACCTGCCTCTGCCTCCTGAGTGCTGGGATCAAGGTGTGCTCCATCAACACCTGGCCTGCTATTGATTTTTTATATCTAGTTCATTCATTGAAAATGATCTGATTCCCTGGCATATGCTTGAACTTTTTTGTTCAGTTTTGTTTTTGTTTTTAGACAGAGTCTTACTTTGTAGTCTAGGCTGGTCTATCAAGGCTAGCCTGGAAATTTGAGACAATCCTTCTACCTCAGTATCCTGAGATTACAGATGTATGCTGCCACACCCATCTACTTCAAATATTTGTCATAGTTAGCTGGAATGCTTGAGCAGAACAGGAAGTTAAACTGAAGTAATTTGATTCCATTTTCTTTCTTCTCATGAGTATGAGTTGTCACATAATACCAAATACAAAGGTTGAAATAGCTATACCAAAATGTCACTAAGGATGGTCTCACTTCCCATTTTATTTTTTCTAAATGTTCTTTGGAGGTTAATTATCCCTACATCTTGCCTCTGATTATCTGGCCTCAAAGTGGTTTTAGGTTCATATGCTGTTTGCCTGGAGCTTTGTGAAAACTTAGTGAGGCCACACTCACTGTAGAGGGGTCTGTCTGAAGCTCAGGCCAAGTGCTTGATAGTGGAATTGGTCCTGAGCTATTTTACACAATTGAGATTCATAAACCCTTTGTTCCTAGGTCACTGACTAGTGAGGATTCACCAGGGGCCAACATTTACTGTCAGAGTTCAAGCACAGCATGACAACTAGTAGAATTGGGTTCTAAAGTGTGCTTCATTGGCTGTACACATTCTGTGGAAGTCCCAGGCCTTTAAGACATTCTTTAAGCCTAGCTTAAAGTTATTTTCTGTAGCCAGTGTCCTGTGACAAATTTGTGGTTAGGTACAAGTTGATTACAAGTTTTGGGGGTTTTTACAAGTTGCATGAGGCTTTTTTTACTGGCCCAGACCCTGAGTTAACATTGGATTGTTGGTAAGATGGTCTTTTGAAATTAGTCAGCAGAATGACATGATTATTGGCAATGGTGTGTGTGTGTGTGTGTGTGTGTGTGTGTGTGTGTGTGTGTGTGTGTGTGCGCGTGCGTGTGTGTGCACCCCACATTCTTTAGATAGGCTAAGAATGTTGATACTGAGGAGGAGGTTTATGGTAAGACCATTATATAATGTATTTGAGTGATGATATATATATAAACAAAAGAACAGTTTAAACTTGAAAATACTGTGTTATTAGTTTCTTTTGGTTTGGGTAGCAGTGAAAACATCAGTTTGTAAAACCTGCAGTGTCTTCTGTGTTGAATACTTGGGTTTATTCAGTGGTAATTGGCTTACTACTGTTGTAAGCCTACTCTTAACCATAGAGCACTACTCTCCCTTGAATTACCCACTTGATCTGTGATTATAGTCTGTCAATGTGGTTAGAACACAGCTGGCTCTTGCTGGCCTACTGTTACTCAGATCCTAAGTGTGCATTAGTATGTGTCAGAAGTGGCTTTTCTCTGCTTATTTTGTTTGGCTGTACCTTTCTAATACATTGCCTCTGTCAGCCCACCTGCATATTCTGAACAAATGCTTTATGTAAGGGTTTCAGCACAAGGGGGTTTATTATATTTATATTTTAATTAATGAATTTAATTTTGTGATAGGATCTCACCGAACAGTCCTAGTTGGCCTGGAACTTGCTCTGTAGATTACATTGGTCTGCTTCCACAGTGCTGGAATTACACCCATCCAGTCAGTTGTACTTAATGAATATAATGAAATTTGTTAAGGACAAGAAGCTAATGTACTTATGTTCTGAATGGTTGGTGATACAGAGCCACCATAGGAATACGTTAGCATTTGCTTAGATTCAGACTTGATGGTGGTTTTAATCTAAACTTTTTTTTGAAATGGTTTGCCTAACCTCCTGTTAGGTTGACAGTGTTTACAATAAGGTTCAGTGGAATATTTTATTTTTATTTGACGTTTGTGGGTGGTGTGTGTGTGTGTGTGTGTGTGTGTGTGTGTGTGTATACACTATGTACATGTGTATATGTGCATGTGTGTATGCACTATGTTCTGCCTATGCAGGTCAGGTAAATCTAGATCCCTAGAACTGGAGTTGGAGATGGTTGTGACCCTCCGTGTGTGTTGGGAACTTAACCCAGGTCCATTTATTACAAGAGCAACAGAAGCTCTTAGCTGCAGAGACAGCTCTCCAGCCCCTTAAAGTTTTATTTTTATTTGATGTATGTAGGTGCTTTGTCTGCATGTGTGTCTGTGTGCCATAAGAGTGCCTGGTGCTTTTAAAGGGCAGAAGAGGCTGTCAGGTCCCTGGAACTGGAGTTACAGATGGTTGTGAGCCTCCATGTGAGTGCTGGGAATTTAATCTGGGTTTTCTGTAAGAATAGCAAGTGCTCTTAGCTGCAGAGCCATCTCTCCCGTCTTGCATTTTTGATTGGACAATGAAACTGAGAACAGAATTCTTACATAGTCTACTGGCCACTGTGAAATAGCCAAAGTATATTACTAATTTTCTTGATTACTGAAGTTTTTTGTTTTTGTTTTTTGAGACAGGATCTCCCCATAACCGGGATTGGTAACACCAGACTGACCTTGAACTGACAGTTTTTTTCCCCCTTCTCCAACACATACTGGAGTTACAGGTGTGAAGACACTATACCTTGACTTAAATTTTTAAATATTTAATATGTATGGATATTTTGTCTGCATGCAATTTGTACACAGTGTGCTTGTCTGGTGTCCTTGGAGGCCAGGAAGAGGGTATTGGAGTTCCTGGGACTGGAGTTACAGAAGACTGTGTTACCATATAAGTAATGGGACCCAAACTCTCTGTAAGAGCAGACAGTGCTCTTAACTGCTGAGCCATTTTTCCAGCCCCAAAATTACAATCATATCTGACTTTTAAAAATTATGAATTTCATTAGTTTTTAAAGTACGTATATATTGTAATGGGGTTCATCATGGCATTTTCATAATAAGTGTCATTATATTTTTCTTTTTTTCTCTCTCCCTATGTAATAAGGGCTGCATTTACACTTCTGACCCTCCTGCCTCCGCTGAAGGTGACTGCAATTTGATATCTAAAATGAAGATCTATTGAATGGTGTTATGATCAAGCCAATACTGACAATATGGTTCACAGTATTTCTGTCAGGTTATTACTCATTTTTTATGGCTAAATGCTGTTTATTTTATATGGATGGAATATTTTGTTTATCTCTCTTTTGACGATTGGTCATTTTTATCTTTGGCTATTAATGAAGTGTTTCTGTGCCAGGTATGGGGTTCATTCCTTTAGGACCAACATTCAAGAAACAGAGGCAGACAGATTTCTGTGGTTCTTGAGGCCAGCCTGGTTTACCTCAAGAGTTCTAGGCCTGCCAGGGATATATAGTGAGATATGGTTTTTTTTTTTTTTTTTTTTTTTCAATAAAAGGGCCAGGTGCTGGTGGTACATGCTTTTAATCCTAGCGTTCAGGAGGCAGAGGCAGGTAGATCCCTGTGAGTTTGAGGACAGTCAGGGCTGCACAGAGAAACCCTGTCTCAAAAAACTAAACAAACAAAAGACAAAGGAAATGCTGCCATGAACATTCCTAAATTGTGTTATTTGTGTACCTTCTTTCAGTCCTTTTGGATTTGTGTATACCTGAGTGGAATTGATGGTTTGAATAGGAATTCTGTATTAAGATTTTGAGGAGTTACCATGTAGCTTTCCACAGATGCACCATTCTATGTTGCACTAGTATGTGTGGTAGTTTTAATTTCCCCATATCCTTCCTAGCCCTCCTGTTCCAACCTCTTACTTGTTATTATAGAAATAGTAGTTGTGAAATGGTATATAGTTGGGTGGGTTTTGTGAAACTTTTTTATTATTTTATTTTATTTTCTTTGAGACAGGGTCTCATGTAGCTCTGTCTAGGTTCAAACTTGTTACTTTATTTTTGGATCTAGTTGAAGATGACTGACTTTCTGGTCCTCCTGACTCCACCCAAGTGCTGGGATTACAGGTGTGTGCTACATCTGGTTAATGCAGCTTCATGTTTGTTAGACAAGCATTCTACCAAACTACCTCCAGCTTTAGTTGAGTTTTCTATTCCTCAAAGTTTTTTCATTCTTATTTTATGAATATGAGTGTTTTGCCTACATGTTTGATAATGTGCCATATATGTTCATGATGCCCCGGGAGGCCAGAAGAGGGCATTTCATCCCATAGAACTCAAATTATGAAAGGTTGTGAACTACTATGCCAGTGCTCTTAACCATGGGGCCATCTCTCTAGCCCTCCTAGTTGTGGTCCTGATTTTCATTTCTTCAGTGACTAATGATGTTGAGTGTCTTTTTTAAAAAATTGTGTATGTGCTGCCTGAATTTATGTGCATTGTATGTGTATAGCAGTTTATGGAGGACAGAAGAGGGCACCAGACCCCCCTGGAACTGGTCCTGGAACTGGAGTTACCCACAGTTGTGAGTTGCCATGTGGGTGCTGGGAACTGAACCAGGGTCCTCTGCAGTAAGTATTCTTTACCACCTAGATATCTGATTTTCCAGCCCATAGTTGAGTATCTTTTCATGTTTCTTTCTTTTTGTATTTTCTTTAGAGGAATGTATATTGAAGTCTTTTGCCCATTTTTTTGAATAAATTAAATGGTTTAATTTTGAAACAGGTCTCTCTATGTTACCAAGGCCAGGTTTAGATTCCTAATCTTACTGTTTCAGAGTTCCTTGGACTACTGAACGTCAGTGGCTAGGAACACTTAGCTTTGTTGGTGTACATGGTTTTCACTCAGTAAATATTAGCTGATACTACAGTTATGATTACATGAAACATTACTTACTTTTTCCAAAGTAGGAGGTGAGGCCACAAAATCTGTATTTATTGTCAGTTAAAGTTTTAACTGTCAGTGTTGATAACTCACTTTAAAAAAAATTTTATTCTTTTTGTTTTTTGAGACAAATTTTCTCTGTGTAGCTCTGGCTGTCCTGGAACTATCTAAACGAGGCTGGTCTTGAACTCACAAAGATACACCTGCCTCTGCCTCCTGAGTTTGTGATTAAAGGCATGGGCAATCACCGCCCAGTGATACTTTGCTTTTAATGCCCTATATCATCAATGTCTTAAGTTATCCCCGCTGCCATTGTTATCAGCCAGCTAGCTGGGGGTCCTAATGCTCCACCCAGGTAGGAATTGTGCGTATGCAAAGAAAAGTCCTCAAGTTCTGGAGTGCCAGGTTTGAGGTTGGACTGATGGATCCAAAGACTTCTAGCTCTAAGCCTTGAAATCTTAGGGCTTGCTGCTCTAAGTTTTAGAAGATAAGGTGGTCTACTTGAAGTTTATTGCTATGGGCTTTAACAGCCATTACTGTGGTCACTTGACAGCTAATCACAAGCCTCGGCCTCCAGCAGCAGTGTGGTGGGCAGCTGACAATAGCAAAAAAAAAAAAAAAAAAAAACAGAAGAGGGTGCTGTCTAGTACTGTAGCTCTTGTGTAGGCTTCAGGTGCTGAACCCTTGGCACTAAAGTGCCTATGTTATGACTCAGGTACAGGCTGTCAGAGTCCTCAGCCCTCAATAGTGGCTAGTTTTACACTTCCTGGCCTTAAGGTGTCTGACCTTCTTGCTCTTTGGAGTTGGCATCTCTTTGGAAGGTCCTGTAGTTTCTCTTCTTCCTTTGTCCCCAAGGCCTCCCATTCCCTGCTGTTTTTCTTTAGCTGCCCTTTTGTTACTACTGCTGCATCTACCAATGTCATTGTTGCTGTCTTCAGCCTGCTCCTACTTGCTGCTGCTTCTGCTGTCCTTTTCTTGGTCCCAGCTCAGCCTACTCAACTGATGATAAAGGACAAAAGTAGGCTAGAAAGCCCTGGGCACTGTGACAAATAAATGCCTTTGATTCCAGAACTCAGTGGTAGAGGGCATTCAAGCCCAGCCTTGGCTACATAGTGAATTTATGGCCAATCTGAATTATATGAGATGCTATCTCACTTTTTCTTTTTTTTAACAAGAAGGCTTGGTAATGTAGATGTAGCTTAGTGGTAAATCACTTGCCTGCGCTGTGAGGGTCTAGATCTGTCTCCAGCAACAACAACCAAAAAAAGGGGCAGAAAGAGATCACTTGAGGTTTTTTTTCCTTCCTTCCATGTTTATGTTTATTGAAAACTGACAAACTTGTATAAGAAATATACCAAATTGGGGATTGAGAGATGATGGCTCATCAGTTAAGAACACTTGCTCTTCCAAAGGATTCAGTTTGGTTCCCTCATCCATGTAGAGTGGCTCACAGTTGCCTGCAACTCCAGCTCCAGAAGGTCTGATGCCTTCTTCTGGCCTCTGTGGGTATCCACACACACATGGCACATACACAAACATACACACAAAAAACAAAAAATAATCTTAAAATCTCAAATGGGCTGGATTGATAGCTCAGGGGTTAAGAGCATTAACTGCTTTTCCAGAGGGCCTGAGTTTGAATCCCAGCACCCATATGGTGGCACAGTCTGTAGTAGCTCCAGTTCCAGGGGATCCAATGCCTTCTGACCCACAGAATCCTTCATGCATGTCAGACACAAGCTCACACAGTCACATATACATACATATAAAAATAAAAGATAGGCAGTGGTGGTATCCTAGCACTTAGGAGGGAGGCAGAGGCAGGTGGATCTCAGTGATTTCAAGGCTAGCCTGGTCTATAAAGTGAGTTCTAGGACTATCAGAATTGTTACACAGAGAAACCCTGTCTCTAAAAAAACAAAGCAAAAACCTAAACAAATAGTAAGTAAATAATTAATAAAAAAAAAAGCCAGTAAAAGTTTTTTGAAATAGTAATCTTGAGAGACATCATTGATTAGGATTGCTTCTTCCTCTGCTGTAGCCAAATCCTTTCTCCACCTCCTCCTCCACCTCTCCTGCAACGGCTTCCATTGGAAAGCTGTCGATAGAATAGATTAATCAAATGTTTTTCCTCCAATACCTAGTGTTTCTTATTGTGCAGGTTCTTTCCCAGCTTTAAGGCATGTGTCCAAGCTAACTGACATCTATTCTGGTGATTATTCCATGGCCCTGTGTTCGGTTCTTCAGTGGTCATAAGTTATGTCTCCGTTTCATTCTGAGAATCTCACAAACCTCATCCAGTTGATGGTGTCTCCATTTTCCAGTTCTTTTGGGTAATTCTTCCTGCCTCAGCTTCTGGAGTACTGTCATTACAGATGTATGCCAACCCAGCTGAGAAAAGCCTTTTTTTTTTTTTTTTTTTTTTTTTTTTTTGGAGATAGGGTTTCTCCGTGTAGCTTTGAAATCTGTTTTGGAACTAGCTAGCTCTGTAGGCCAGTGGCTGTTGTGTGATTGCTCTGCAGATTCCTCAAGGCAAGCAGCCAGTGCTGGCATGAGAGCTGTCTTGATGGCTGTTTCGTTGGTTGTCCTCTCCACTGAAGTCTAAGGGGGATAAGGCAAGGGTCTAACAGCTGTTAGTTACAGAGCCAAATGGTTCTGGCTCCCAATACCTTAACACTAAACGGGTGCTTCCAGTAAAGACAATATTATTACCCTGAACTTGTAGTATTTAACAACACTCTAACAGTGTTCTAACTCTTGCCCAAGTGTCTCAGGGAGATCATATAGTCATCATCTAGTTATAGTGATACTTAGACAACTTTTCCTTCATTCTGCCCTTTTATGAGACATTTGCTTATAAATGCCGCAATTAAAATGTTTTTGGGAAGTGTTTGGAGAAGTCCACTTTTTATATTTAATGGTACTGGTTACTGATGCAGTACTCTCCCCACCCCTGCTTGGTGCTGGAGAGCATGGTAGGCAATCACTTTGCCTAGTACAGCTCTGTATTACTATCATCTTTATGCTGTTACAGCATGACTTTATTAGCTGGTCAGAGATAAAAGAAAGGGGGTCAAAGGAAGTATTAACTTAGAATTTTTACTTTGCAAGGAAGGTCTTTTGTTTGATTGTTCAACAGGTTCTTACTATGTATTTAGTCTATTGTGGCCTCACTTGCTGAGTGCTGGGATTATGGAGTGTATCACTGTGCTATCACAGAACTGTACCACCTTGAAATGATAACTCGTTTTTTTCTGACAGGTTAATAGGTAGATTGCTCATTTCATTGTGCCATGATCTGAGCTGGAGTAGTTGTTTTAAGCAGAGTATACAGGAAGAATTACCACATCTAAATCTGGTTATTTTCTTAGAATAAGTGATGTGAATCATATACATTTAGTAACTAGTGATTATTTTTATCTCTTTTGATGTTCTTTCTCCCCATGTTACCCAGCTTTGTCCTGACTCTCCTGCCTTTCACCAGGCCTCCTTACCTATTTCTGTGAACTGTGCCTTCTGTGAATTGGATTGAATGAGTTTTATCTTATAAAAAAGGTTTATTTATTATGTATACAGTGTTCTGCCCACATGTATGCTTGCACACCAGAAGGCTTGCTGAAACAGAGTGAACTAAGTAGCCTTGGCTGTTCTGTAATTCACTGTGAAGATCAGGTTGGCTTTGAACTCAGAGATTCACCTGCCTCTGCCTCTCAAATGCTGGGATTAAAGGCACGTGCCACCATTATGTGTACAGTGTTCTGCCTGCATGTATGATTGCATGCCAGAAGAGGGCACCAGATGGTTGTGAGCCATGATGTGGTTGCTGGGGATTGAACCCAGGACCTCTGGAAGAGCAGCCAGTAGAAAAATGTAAAGAATTTTGTATATTCCTTTTTCTATTTAATTTTTCTTTTTTCAGATTAGTAGTGTCCCAGGAACTTGGAACACGTACATAATAATCATACATTGTCACCTGTGTTTCATTTTCAGCAATGTTAAGCTATTAAAAAGGGGGCTGAAAAGATGGCTTAGAGGTTAGAGCACTTATGTTCTCTTCAGAGGCATGAGTTTGGTTCCCAGCACTCAAGTCAGTCAGCTCCCGACCACCTGCAACTCCAGCTCCAGGTAATTCCAGGAATGCCCTCTTCTGGCTTCCATGGGCATGCATACCATACATATAAATAGGGCTGGAGAAATGTTTCAGTGGTTAAGATCCAATTCGGATCACCCACATGGTGGCTTACAACTGTTTATAATCCCAGTTCCAAGGGATCAAAAACACATACACACAAGTGGTCAAAAGTATTTTGTGACAACATGAAAATCATACTAAATTTAAATATCAGCATCACTAAGTAAAACTTTTGTGTGTATGTATATGTGTTCTTGAGCCTATGTAGATGTTTTTGCATGTGTTTGCACGTGGAAGCTAGAGGTCCATGTTGGATGTCTTCCTCAGCTGCTTTTCATCTTACTTTCTTTTAAACTTAAAACTTATTTTATGTGTATGGGTGTTTTGTCTGCATATGTCTTTGTGCATGGGTGCCTAGTGACCATGGAGTCCAGAAGAGGATGTCAAATCCTCTAGAACTAGGGTTAACATATGGTTGTGACCTGCCATGTATGTGCTGGGATTGAATGCTGGTCCTCCACAAGGATTGCAAGCGCTTTAACTCAGTTTTTCGAGTCATGGTTTCTCAGTGGACTGGGTGCTTGCCAGTTTGGTTAGACTGACTGGCTAATAAGTCCCAGGGATTTTCTTGTCTCTTCCTTTCCCAGTGCTGAGATTACAGATGTGAGCTTCTATGCCCTGTTTTGTTTTGTTTCCCACATGGGTTTTGACAGATCAAACATAGTCCTCATGTTTGCATGGCAAACCCTTCTGACCAAGCCATTTTTCTAGCACTAAAGGAACTAGTTATTGCCAGGCAGTGGTGGCACAGGCCTTTAATTACAGCACTTGGGAGGCAGAGACAGGAGGATCTCTGTGAGTTTGAGTCCAGCCTGATTTACATAGCTAGTTTCAGGACAGGCTCCAGAGCTACACAGAAAAACCCTGTCTCGAAAAACCATAAATAAATAAATAAATAGATAGATAGATAGATAGATAGATAGATAGATAAATAAAACTAGTTTTTATTCGTACACTACGGCCTCTTTTATAATGCAACAGCATGTGGTTATGACTATATGACTTAGAAGGCTAAAATAATTACCATCTTGTTATTTATAGAAAATTTAGCTGGTATCTAGTGTAGTTCATAATAGTTTCATAGTATGTATGTATTAAGATAAGGATTATAGTTAGCTGCCAGCAATCTGTCATGCTTAATGCTTTACATTAACACATGTACACTAATTTATATATAATCTCTTTCTCTGTTTCTCTCTCTCTCTCTCTCTCTCTCTCTCTCTCTCTCTCTCTCTCTCTCTCTCTCTCTCTCTGTGTGTGTGTGTGTGTGTGTGTGTGTGTGTACAAGTGTGCAGCCATGTGTGGCCATAAGTCTCTTGTGTCATGCCTTCTGAGACAAGGTCTCTAAATGGGAGTGGATTACATTAGGCTGGTTAGTCAGGGATCCCCATCTATCTGCTTGTCTCCGCTTCCCCAGTGTTGGAACTGTCAACATAAACCACCATTCCTAGCTTTTTCACATGGGTTCTAGGTTTCTAGTTCAGGTTTCATGATTGGACAGCAAATACTTTACCAACTGAGCTGTCTCCCCAGCCTTTACATAATTGTTAATAACATGCCTAATATTAGAAAAAATTTAAGTAGTAGTATCAAAATTCAAGCCTAGAAGTTTGAATTCAAAGTCTATTCATTCTGTTATTCACACTGTGTGTGTGTGTGCACGTGTGTGTGTGTGTGTATGTGTGTGTGTGTGTGTGTGCACATACATTTATGGTTTTTCTTTTTCCTTGTTTTTTGAGATGGTTTCTCTGTGTAGCTTTAGAGTCTGTCCTAGCACTCGCTCTAAAGACCAGGCTGACCTTGAGCTCACAGAGATCCACTTGCTTCTGTCTCTCGAGTGCTGTTATTAAAGGAGTGTGCCACTACTGCCTGGCCTTTTTACTTTATTTATTTATTTGTATACATTTTTCAAAAAGAGACTTGGGGCTTGGAGAGATGGCCCAGCAGTTAAGAGCACTTGCTGCTTTTGCAGAGGACCTATGTTCAGCTCCTAGGACCCACAGCAGGCAGCTTACACACTGCCTATAACTCCAACTCCAAGGGATTCAATGCCTTCTTCTGCTCCCAGTCCCAACTGCATACATACACACATGAAAATAAATTAAAAAAAATGAAAAAGAGATAAATTTAGATGATGACTCACTCTCATCCACCCTCCCTTTTTCCGTGCCTCCTTTCTTTTGACTAGGTCTCACTGTGTTGCCCAAACTGCCTTCCCAACTCTTGATCCTCCTGCCTCACCCTTCTGAATGCTGGCATTACAGATGTGGGTGATTACACCCAGTTAATAGTGATACTAGAATGTAGGAGCTACTTTAAATTAATTACAGGTAGGCATGGGGAAAGATGCCTATAGGCCCTGTTACATGGGAGGCTGAGGCACAAGAATTGCTTGAGTTCATAACATGAGGCTGGCCTGGGTAACATAGCTATTCCCCATCTCAGAAAGAAAAGAAAATCACCTTTTAGTTGGGGAAGCTGGTTTCTGTCTGTAAGCCCTTTTTTGGGGGGAGATAGAGGCAGGAGAACAAGGAATTTAAGATCATCCTTGGCTACATAGCAAGTTGGGGACAGACTGTAAGACCCTGTTTCAAAAGTAAAAGTGGGTTGAAGAGATGGTTCAGTGGTTAAGAGCACTGGCTGCTCTTACAGAGGACCTCAGCTCAATTCCCAGCACCCACATTGCAGCTCTTAACTGCCTGTAGCTTCATTTCCAGGGAATCCTATACCCTCACACAGATATACATGCAGGCAAAACACAAATGCATATAAAATAATAAATCAATAATAAATTTTAAAAAGCAATAATAAATAACAACTAAGTCTATATCTGTCTAACAAAGTATATATCTATTCCAGCTGTAGAGGGAAAATACTCACTGGAAATTTAAAAGTTATTAAGTCCATGTACCCCACCTGTATGTACCATTCAGGGCAAATGGAATATGAAAATTTTGATTTGTATTTTTTTTAGGCCCTTTCTACGACTGTTGCTGTCCCAGTAAATGTAGACTGTTAGTTTTGTGCATTACAAAACCTTGAAGCCAGACTTTATTTTTAAATTTTTTCCAAGAGTCTCATTCTGTAACCTGAGCTGATTTTAAGCTGGAAAAATTTTCCCCTGAGCCCCTTGAGTGATAGCATTAGAGGCATGTACTATCATTCTGATGTCTCTGTCTGTCTCTCTATAGATAACATCTTATGTTTGATATTATTAGAAGCAGCTTTAAATATTTTTAAAAATTTCTTGAATGCATATACACCTTGTGCATGCCTGGTGCTCAGGGAGATAAGAAAGGGTGTGGGATCTCTGGAACTGGAATTAAAGTTAGTTGTGAGCCACCATGTGGTGGTTGAGTGCTGAGATTCAACCTGGGTGCTCTGCAAGAGCTGAAGGTGTTGCTCCTAACTGCTGACCTGTCCGTCTCTCCAGTCCCAGACCTTACTTTGTTTTTGAGACAAGAGCTCACTATGTAGCTCAGGTTTGCCTCTAGATTACAGGTGTGTACAGCCATACTCAGCAGTTTCTAACAGGTCTAACAGGTTAATTTATTGAAACATTAGAACTTTGGAACAAAGCAAAAGTGACTAGGTAGTTGTGGGGGCTCATTGTGAAAGCATTGCTTGCTAAATTGGGAATTTATATAGACAGGCTAGCACGACTGTATAATTCTATCCTGAAAACAATATATACAAGTAGGTAGGCAGATTGTGTGTTCCAGGCCATCACGGACATCAACAAAAAAAAACTTTTTTTTAAAAGTTAAAAAAAAACTTTTTAAAAAGTAGTACCTAAATATTTGCCCTGTGAGCAAGAGAGATCCCACCTCTCTTTGAAGTAGACTTTTCTTTACTATTACTCCCAAAGCCCAGACTAATATTTAAATAAGCCATGTTGGTAGGACATAGTGGCATATGCCTTTAATCTCAATACTTAGGAGGCAGAACAGGCCAATCTGTGAGTCCCAGGTCATCCAGAGCTCAAACAACAACGACAAAAGAAAACCAAATGAAACCCCAGCCATATTATAGGTTAAATAGATGTTTATGGGTTTTTTGCGACAGGATTTTGCTATATATCCAAGGCTGGCCTTGGATGCCCAGCAGTCTTCTTGCATCAGCCTCTATGTGCTGAGATTATAGTATGTTACTAACTTTTTCTTTTAACTATTCAGTGTAGTAATATAACATCTCTTTAAGTAGTTCAGGGGATCGAATAGTCATGGATTGGAACTGGAGAGATGGCTTAGAGACCAAGCATTTGCTGTTCTTGAGGACCTGGCATCCTACAACCCTCTAGAACTGCAGTTCCAGGCGGTCTGGTGCTCTCTTCTGGTCTCTGCATGATGTGGTGCACTTAACACTCCTGCAAAACACTCATACACATAACATAAAAGGAAATCCTACGAAATAGCCTTAAATGTCTGTATTATTCACTATTTAAAGAATCATCATAAAACAGGATCTGTATTTTATTCCTACTAAATTAATTATGATGATATTTTTCTTGGTATTTGCTAAAACAAACATTTGACTGTCTAGGAAAAAGTGAAGAAAGCTTAATTAAACTGCTGCTAAATAATTCAGGGTGTTTTAGTGACTTAGCAGATGAAGGCTACCCCCTTTCAAAATGTCTGGTTGGAAGTACTCACATGGTGGAGAAAGCAATTCCTTTTCTTTTTTAAAGATTTGTTTATGTGTATATAGTGTTCTGCCTGCATGTATCCCTGCATGTGAGAAGGGTGTACCAGATCTCATTACAGATGATTGTGAGCCACCATGTAGGTGCTGGGAATTGAACTCAGGATCTCTGGAAGAGCAGCCAATGCTCTTAACCTCTGAGACATCTTTCCAGCCTGTGCAATTCTTTTTCTATAAGTCACCTTTACTGCTGTCATTCTTGTTAGTCCTTTCCCGTTTACCTTTTGTCATTCTGTTGGGGCCAGTTAGTTTATCAGAAGCTGTTTTTGTTTTCCTGCACAAGTCAGGCTTAAATGTAATTACAATCTGTACATTTAAGAATTTAAAAAAAAATGGGGGCAGGGAAAGTTTGAGTCAGGGCTTTTCTATGTGTAGCCTTGTCTGTCCTGGAACTCACTCTGTAAACCAGACTGAACTTGAACTCACTTCTGCTTCTTCAGTGTTGGGATTAAAATTTTATATGTATGGTGGTGGTTTTACCTGCTTCCTGAAACCACAAACATTAACATGATTTCAGGCAGCATCCCAGAACACAGATATCCTAGTGGGCTTTGATTATACCATAGGCAGCAGTGTATTTTGGGCATTCTTAACAGACTGTGGACTATTTGCTTACCAACGGCAATGATTTACTGATTGGAAATGGGGAAACAAAATATTAATGTGTGAAATTTTCAAGTCAATTTCCATGGTGACAGTAATAATGGGATTCAATTGTGTTTTTTATAGTTACTCCTGATCAATAACAGATTTGAAGAAATAAAAATATCTCAAAATAAAGAGAGTATAATTTAAAATGTATTTAATTAAAATAATTATACTAGCTAGGCAGTGGTGATGCATGCCTTTAATCCCAGGACTCAGGAGGCAGACGCAGGTGGATTTCTGTGAGCTCCAGGTCAGCCTGCTCTACAGAGCAAGTTCTGTGAAAGCCAAGGCTACACAGAGAAACCCTGTCTCCAAACCCTTCCCACCCCTCAAAAAAGATTATCTCTCCTCCTCCAACTTCTCCCATGTTCTGTCTCCCTCCCATCTCAAATTCATGGTCCTTTTAGTTATTATTCTTCATGTATGTATGCAAAAATATGTAAATGAAATCTGCTGAATACATTTAGTGTTGCTTTTGTGTGTTATGCTTTTAGGGGTGACCACTTGGGATTGGATCACCCCTGGGGAAGACTAATTCTCTCAGCAGTTATTAACTGCCTGTATGCTCTCATCTAAGAATGGGGTCTGGAGATTTCTGTCATCCACGGCCTCACAGCTGGTGTTGTCATTGTTCAGATCTTGTTTAGGCAAAAAAAAAAAAAAAAAAAAAAAAATATATATATATATATATATATATATATATATATATATATAGTTGAGTATCATGTGTGTAGCTTCCCTGTTTCTCTAGACACAGTCTTGCAGCAGATTTCCTGTGTCTTACACCCTTCCCGCTAATCTTCCACAATGCTCCCCAAGCCTTCAATATAGTAGTTGTGTTGTAGTTGTATCTGTTTGGGCTGGGCACCCCTGGTGAGTAGTTCTCTGCGTTTGGGTCAGTTGTGGCTTTCTGTAATAATCTCCATGCAAAAAGAAGATTTTATGAGGGGTTAGGCCTATGCTTATGTCTCTATGCCACGTGGGCAGGCTAAAGTATTAGAGAGCTGATGAGTTCCCAAAGAGGGGAAAAGGGGCCAAGAGAGAAAGCACACTTTTCAGCTATGATGATCAGATTGTAAGGTTAAGTCTTCTCCAGAAAATGGTGATTTTCATTAACTAAAACTAGTTTAGAAGAAATTGAAAACCCACAAATGTTACTTACACAGTTTTTACTGATATTCATTACTGTAATAGTAAATGTGTTTGTATTTTTCCTTCTAGAATCTCTCTGGAAAAAGATATGACTGCCTGCAATGATACATCCTGACAAGAATTTGATGCCAGAGAAGGAAAAGAAATTAACAGCTAGTGAACAGAATTTTAAACAACCAGGATTTTGCATTGTTGCTTCCAACTACAGAATTCTATTGCTCACTTTTAAATTAGCAGGGTTCCTAGAACTAAGACAAAGATAATTTTTTCCGTATTTTTTTTTTTTTTTTTTGACATTGAGAAAACTGCAATGTCTAGGAAACAAAGCCAGAAGGGTAAGATCACATATATGCCTGAATTATTAGAAGAATAGTTGTTGCTGTCTGGGAATGTGTGTAGCTTAGTGATGGAGCACTTGCCCTGCATGCACAGGGCTCTGGGTTTTATTTCTTAGCATTGTAAAGATAAAACCAAAGCATAGGGATGGGGAATAAAGCTCATTTGGTAAAACAAAGCTTAAGTGCTTGCTGGCATGCATGAGGCCACCTGGATTTGATCCCCAAAAACTGCAAAAAAGTTAAAACCAGAGCATAGTTGTAAACAGTAATACTTAACATCTGTATGTTTTGAAACATGTTCAGAATGATTTTGCAAGTATTGTATATTAGGCTTTATTTTTATGTATAACTAAGTCTTGGAATTGATCTCATTAGAAATAGCTTTTCTACTCAAGACAGATTTATCCAATTGTAATAAATGTGTTAGAGATCTAGATGTAACCTGATAGTGCATTTTTGTAGAGTGAGCATATGTTAAGGGAGGGGCAGTAGGAGCTGGCTTCCTGCACTATGCTTCATAGTCCTAGGGACAGGAAATGGAGTAACAGTGAATGCTTCCAGGTTTTGTTTCCTTCTTTAGCTTTCTTTCCGGGTTTGCTACCCTGGCAAATGAAGATACAGACATGAAGTATCAAGAGAGGTTATAATGAGGAGA
This sequence comes from Cricetiscus sungorus, assembly GCA_030556225.1. Lineage (NCBI taxonomy): Eukaryota > Metazoa > Chordata > Mammalia > Rodentia > Cricetidae > Cricetiscus > Cricetiscus sungorus. Next base: position 4,370,050 of record JANBXA010000031.1, on the reverse strand, counting down.
AGCAAAACAAAGGCTGAGTAGAACTTTTCCCTAGTGTGCTAGAATAGCCATGTGTTCATTTAAAGGGTGACTCCATAGATTGAGGTCTTTACAGATTAAATATGGTCTAGAGTTGGTGGTGTCTTCCCTTTTGAAGCTTGGAAATATTCTAGGCATTAGTTAGCATTTCTATGACAGTGGCCTGCGTGCTTGACTTCCTTCTTCCCTTCCTTCCTTTCTTCCTTCCTGCCTTTTGAGACAGGGTCTCTATAGCCCAGGCTATCCTAGAACTTAGAGATCTACTGCCTCTGTCTCCTGAGTGCTGGGACTAAAGTTGTGCACTGCACCACCTTGTGACAGGAGCTTTCTTACTTGGCACTTGTATTTGTACAGTAGAACTCTAGCACCTACATTTTCTAATAGTTCATGTGAAGAAACAGCACCACTTACAATTTTATAATTATTCTGCAAACTGACATGAGAAAAAGGAGGTCTGAGGCTCATTGATAAGGAAAGAGCTAAATTATAACTGCATTCCTTACTGTACTTATTCTGGCAACTTCCTGACCCATCTTTTATGAACTACCATGTAACTTTCCTCTCTGCTTTGTCCCCTTATCTGTACACATGTCCTTATGTCCTTCCCTTGTTTCCTTTCTACCTCTCCCTTCCATCTCTTCTCCTTCCCCTCTTTCCTTCCATCTGTCTCTTTCCCCTTTCTTTCTTCTTCCCTCGCCTCCCTCCCTTCTTTCCTATTCTTCCTCTTTCCTCCCTCTCACCCTCCCTTTCTGTCACTTCCTTTCTCTACTTCCCTTCTATTCACCTTGTAATCTAGAGACAAGTAGCTTTCTGATTCTCACTGTCCAGTTAGCCTAGTCTAGTTGGCAAGTCTCAGACCAGTGAGAGACAATGTCTGAGAAATAGTCACTGATTGTCACATGCAGGTATGTTCAGTTCATGCAGTGACCACTTCTACATGAGCTTATATATTTTCAGTTTTTAAAAATCTGTATTTGTTTGTTTGCATTCTTATTTATTTTGTGTATGAGTGTATATATGTGGAGACATGTGCATGACACAGCTTCCATATGGAGCCCAGAGTAAAACTTGGCAGGATTTGATTTGCTTCTTCTACTGTTTGAGTCCCAGAGATCTAACTCAGGTCCTCAGGATTGACAGCGAAACCTTTACCTACAGAGTCATCTTGTGGGCTCTTGAATTTACTTTATAGTTTTCAAAAGGGAGTTGAATAAAATAGTAAAGATGACTAATGGTAGCTGCACTTCCAGGTTATATGGGCTTCCAGACTTCCTTGTCCCTAACATTACCTGTTTACTTGTATCTTACCTTTTCTTGCCTTTCTTTGGCCATAGCTTATCATATTGTTCCTCATCTTGCTGTATATCTGTGTGAGGAATATCAGTGAGTAGCAAGAAGCTATGAAAACCAAGGTACTGTTAGAATCATGGAGCCTTGAGAGGTAGAGTATCCAGTGAGTCACAGCAGCAGTGTTGTCTAACATAAAACCCTGACTCCCTGACTCTGCAGCAGGACTCAGGAGATGTACTGTAACTGACTTTCTCATTTTTTCATGAATGAAAAATTAAGCAAGCCTCAGGCTGGGAGTATATCTCAGTGGTAGAACTTTTGCCTAGCATGCAGGAAGCCTTGAGTTTGATGCCTAGCATCGAAAAGTATGGGAAGGGATTCTCAGATTATAATCCCATTTTTCACCTCATTTTGTCAAAGGAAATAATTTGTCATTATCTATATTCATGGGAAAAGGTGTAAGCAGTCTAAATAAAGGTACAAAGTTAGTAGCCTCCTGAGCATCCCTGAACTTATTCCACACCTGAGTTTTGTAGGTCTCTGGTCATTTCCCTAGTGCAGATTTTTTCTTTAAACCTATACTGGCTCCCTCTATTATGTTATCTCTTTTTTTGCTCTCCTCTATTCTTCCCCCTATTCAGTCTTCTGGATCCCTCATGTCCTCCTCTCCCCTCCTCTTCTCCCCTTCTCTTTCTCATAACTTCCCTCCACCCCCGTGCTCCCAATTTGCTCGGGAGATCTTTTCCCTTTCCCCTTCTCTGGGGGACCCTGAGGGTCCTCCTTGTTTCCTAGCTTTTTTGGACGGTGTGGATTGTAGGCTGGTAATTCTTTGCTATGTCTAAAATCCATATATGAGTGAGTACATACTGTGTTTGTCTCTTTGTGACTGGGTTACCTCACTCAGAATGGTTTCTTCTAGTTCCATCCATCTGTCTGCAAATTTCAAGATTCCATTGTTTTGTTTTTTCCCTTCTGAGTAGTACTCCATTGTGTAAATGTACCATATTTTCTCCATCCATTCTTCTGGTGAGGAGCATTTAGGTTGCTTCAGGTTCTGGCTATTACAAATAATGCTGCTATGAACATAGTTGAACAGATGTCCTTGTTGTATGAATGTGCATCTTTTGGGTATATGCCTAAGAGTGGAATTGCCAGGTCCTGTGGTAGACTGATTTCCATTTTCCTGAGAAACCACCATACTGATTTCTAAAGTCGCTGTACAAGTTTGCACTTCCACCAGCAGTGGAGAAGTGTTCCCCTTTCTCCACATCTTCTCCAGCATAAATTGTCTTTGCTTTTTTTTTTTTTTTGATTTTAGCCATTCTGACAGGAGTAAGATGGTATCTCAGAGTTGTTTTGATTTGTATTTCTCTGATGGCTAAGGATGTTGAGCACTTTCTTAAGTGTCTTTGAGCCATTTTAGATTCCTCTATTGAGAATTCTCTATTTAAAAACTTGAATCATCAGTTGCAACCAAGAGGTATTTGGAAAGAAAGTAAAAATTTAACTCTAAACCAAACTTTAATTAAAGTGTTTATAGTAATAGCAAAATAATTTGGAATATACTATCATATCTCAGTATTTCCCATACTCCATTCACAATTTCCCTTTTTATTTGCTTTGTTGAAATTCCCAAACTGCTCCTAAGTGGGGTTCAGTAATGCTGAAACCAACTGAGAGTCAAAACCTTAAACCTCAGCTGGGCTGTGATGGGGCATGCCTTTAATCCCAGCACTCAAGAGGCAGAGACAGAGGCAGAGGCAGGTGGATCTCTGTGAGTTCAAGGCCAGCCTTGTCTACAAAGTGAGTTTCAGGACAGCCAGGACTACACACAGAGAAGCCCTGTCTTGAAAAACCAAAACAAAAAAATCTTAAGCCATAGTAGATTGTTGAGGCACAGTCTACATTTTGGCATAAGATTCCTTAAAAGGTAACGTGCACCATTAGAGTTTGAGAAGTATTTTAAACTTTTCCTAGGATTGCCTCTCAGAATTGCACTATTCACTGTTAAGGCAGAGGTGCAGCTAGGGTGTAACTCAGTGGCAGAGCTCTTGCCTACCAGGTATACAGTTCAGTAGCTGGTATCTCACACAGATACACACAAATACACACACAATGCTGTGGTAATTCACAGTGCTTTGGTAATTCACTGATGATGTAGTCACAGTTTAGTTAAAAAAAAAAAACAAACAGCAACTGATTAATAGCTTTTACTATATTTGAGCCAAGAAGCTAGACTTTATCATTATTATTATTTTTTGGTCAAAATTTAAAATTAACTTTTTACAGATCTGAATGTACACATCAGCCTGTTTTCTTCTAGTATAGAATTGTCTGGTCTCCACTACTTATGGCAGAAGGACCTGCGCCTCTGGATAAGTTTTTACTGCTCCTTATTCTTTCTAGTTTTTGGTGGGAACAGAACTTCTCATGTATAGGAAAGTACTTTTCTACACATTGAAAAAAAAGAAGAAATGTAGGCTATTAGGAAGCAGCACAGCAGAAACAAGTTAAAGGGCAAGAAGCTGCAAAGTGAAGCAAGAGAGGGGCTTTGAAAGGTCTAAGAAAGAAAGGGAGGGGGGAGACCGCCCTGTGAAAGGGGGACTGAAGCTGTAGGAGAAAGTCAGTCTCATTCTGTGATGACCAGGCGCCAAGGAGGAGCACTTCCTGTGCACTTGGGAACACAGGTGGCCCTTAGGTACTCGAAGGGGCTTCAGCTGCCTGGGGGCACTGAGCTCCTCGTGTTCCCTCACTGCTCCACTCAGGCTGGACCAAGGTCCAACGCCCACATAGGCCCACATCCACCTTCTCACATCTTGTGGGCTCATCCACAGCCAACATCTAGACCTTACTTTTAATCATTCACATTGAATAACCCATTCCAGGTTTAGTTTTGTTTACCTTGCTTATTGAGTACAGTTTCACTTGCTGAATACAAACTTGGATATGGTGTTGGTAATATAAACTGGGATACATTGCTTCATCACATATCAAATCTGGGTCATCAGTCAGTGAATGTATTCATGAAGCTCATAGTCTAAGAATGTGTGCATAGCAGTCTAGAAGACACAAATAACTTTTGTTTGCTACTAATTACAGATGGTTCCATCTCCACCCACAATATTGTAGGCAACTTCTTGCTTATAACATTTTTAGGGGGGGCTTATAAATTAAGGTAGGATAAATAAGAAAGATATCAAGAACTATAGGATACTCTAAATATAATTGGCATATTGCTAGTTTCCTCAAAACCTACTTTAAAAAAATAAACAATTAAGAGCACTTGCTGCTTTTGTAAAGAGCTAGGCTTGGTTGTAGTATCTACATGGTAGCTCCCAACTGTCCAAGACTCCATTTCTAGGGGATCCAGTGCCCCTTCTGGCCTCTACAGGGACCAGGTGTATATGTGGTTCACATATATACATGCAGGAAAAGACTCATACACATAAAATAATTTCTTTCTTTTTTCTTTTAAATTTTGAGGCAAGGTCTCACTATGTACCTGTGACTGTCCTAGAACTTAGTATATAGACCAATCTGGCCTTGAACTCACCAAGATCCACCTACTTCTGCCTCCTAAGTTCTGGGATTAAAGGTGTGTGCCACCATGCCTGGCAACAATAAATAAATTTTTAAAACATTTAATTTTGTGACTAATTCAAAATATAGTTATATATGAGCTATCTATGTAGTGGAATTATCTAAGTATCTGAATTATTAGTAATTACATAGGGGAAGTATCTATTCTTGATCTTTTTTGTCTTGGATGAATAAAATATATACATTGTATCAAGTTGAATATATTTTTCTCTATATTCTTTCAGATTCATCAGGATTCATTTTTGATTTGCAGTCCAATACTGTGCTGGCCCAGGGAGGAACTTTTGAGAACATGAAGGAAAAGGTAAGATTAATTATTATGGATATTAAATTTGAGTGCCATAGGAAAATTTATTAATATATGTAGTGACTATCACAAATGCATTATGAAAATGGAATCTGCCTGGCATAGTGGCACATGCCTTTAATGCTAGCACTCAGGAGGAAGAGGCAGGTGGATTTCTGTAAAGCTAGAAATCTGGTCTATATAGTAAGTTCCAGACCAATCAAGGTTACATAGTAATACCTGTCTCAAAAAAAGAAAGAAAAAAAATGAAATTCTGGAACAAAACAGAATACCATCTTATAATCAAGGATAATTACCACGGTGGTTCTGAGGAACCAATTTATTAAAATGAACAATTTTATTTTTGTTTTTATGTGGGGGTTGTGGGGGTTGAGACAGGTATTTCCCTATAGCCTTGGCTGTCCTGGAACTCAGTCTGTAAACCAGGCTGGCCTCACATTCAGAGATCTACCTGCCTCTGCCTCCTGAGTGCTGGGATTAAAGGTGTATACTACCACTGCCTAACTCAAAGATGATTTTCTTTGGACATCTCCAATTGTATTTATTCTAAATTCTTTGACAACATACAGTTTCAATGCTATTTAATATTTATATGATTGAGATTACATCTCTTTTTTGTTTATTTTTTTGAGACATAATTTCTCTATGTAAACCAGGCTAGCATCAAACTCCTAAATACTACTGACAGTGTCTGTTTTCTGGGTGCTGGGATTAAAGGTATGTGCCACAATACCTGGCTCAGAGACAAAATTTTTTAGTGCTTTAAAAAAATTAACATATTAATTATACATGGTAATTACTAGGGTATAAAGATTAAGAAAAAAGAAACTCATATCTAAAATTTGATGACAATGTTGTATTTGATTTGAGGATGTTTGTTATGAGCAGTTTTCTCCCCAGCCTGGTCCCACAGCTGCACCAGTCCCAAATAACACAGAGAGATGCTGTATTAGATATAAAGCTGTTGGCCTGTTACTAGTGTTTCTTATTGGCTAGGTCTGTCTTAAATATTAACCCATTTCTATCAATCTAAGTATTTCCACGTGGTCTTATCTTACTGGAGAGAGGGTCTGGACTTCTGCTCTCTTGATCCTACATTTTGGCTCTCCCCCTTCCCCTCCCTGAATCCTCCTTGTCTCCTAGTCCTGCCTATATTGCTTTCCTATTGGCCAGCAGTGCTTTATTCATTAACCAATACGAGAAACATATTTACAGAATGACATCTCCCATCAGATGTTAGTGTGAACTTGTGATTTAACAGAAAACTGTCTCTTAGTTGTACCCATTGAAAGGATGTACAGTGACTTTAGAGTAACAATAAGCTCATGTAACTCCTAGATCTTCATTTCTACTGTTTTCTATCAAAACACTCTTAGTACTTCCTTAAATAATTAATTATACTTTGTACAGTAAGAGAAATAAAATTGAAAATACAGTTATCTACACAGAAAAGTCCTTGAAAATAAATGAATAGGACAAATGAGTTTATCAATTAAGCCAGGCAAGATACTGCATGCCTGTAATCTCAGCATTTGGAAGGCTAAGGTGGGTAAAGCTGAGTTTGAGGACAGCCTGTGCTTCATTGCAAAATGATCCTGATTCAGCAAAACAAACAAAACCATAAAAGAGTTCATTGTAATTGCTAGATATAAAATAGATATATGGTGATAAAGTATTTGGGACAAAAGAGATAGCTTAGTTCTTTAAAATTGTTTTTTAGGTTTATTTTATGTGTGTGTTTTGCCTGCATATACACATGTGTATCATGTGTGTGCCTGATACCTGAGGACGTCAGAAGAGACCGTCATATAAAAAGAAAGCTGGTGTAGTAGTACCAGTAATCCTAGCACTGAGGAGGAGATAGGTGGATCCCTGGAGTTTGCTGGCCAGCCAGCCAACCCAGCCCAGGGCAGTGAGGGAGCCTGCCTCAAAAGAAAAACAAAGGGCCAGGATGATGCACATCTTTTATCCCAGCACTTGGGAGGCAGAAGCAGGCAGAACTCAGATCTCAGTGAGTTTGAGGCCAGCCTAGTCTACAAAATGAGTTCCAGGATAGTTAGGGCCATAACACAGGGAAACCCTGTCTTAAAAAAACAAAGAACAAAGGAAAACAGTAGACACCTGAGCTTGTTCTCTGGCCTTTTCACACATGTCATACACTTGTTCTTGCATACACATGTTTACATGAGTATTCAGTTATTACAAACTATTTTTAATTTTAAAAAATAAAATGCTTTTGGAGTAAGTGACACAATTGCCATATCTGCTGGGCACAGAGGCAGAGGCATGCAATCTGTGAGCTTGAGGAGTGACTTCTAGCCAGTGCTACATAGTGAGCCCCTGTCTCAATAAACAAACCAACATAAAACAATTGGGAATATTCATTTTATAGAGCAATTTGGCATTATCAGAGAAGCACTGATTACAGGTCCCATGCCATCAGAATTCTGTTAGGAGAAGACATGGCTTTTCATTATCCTAAATATTGTTCTAGACACTCAACAGCAGACAAACATAAAACTATAGTCTAAGATTGGCACCCCAGTGAGTGAGGGCTTAGCAGGAATGAAACCTCTAGTACTGCAAAAACAAAAAACCTAACTGTAGTGAGATATCCACCCTGCCCGCACCTGTTGTACTGGCCACACCCAAATGGACATGGTCTCAGGTGCGGACGTGGTTACAGGTGTGGACATGAAAGGGGAGGGCTAGGTCTGGTTTCCTGGACCCCAGCTTGCTCTCTTGCTTCCTGGTCAGGTTGCATAGAGCATCTGGGTGGCAGGTTGGCATCTGTGGAATGGGAACCCAGTGGTCATCTGTTTCATGTGTAAGTGAATTCTCCCTGAATAAACCTCATTTATCCTATACTGAGTCCAGTGGATCTCAATTCCCACACAACAGAATGGATAAATTAGGTGTATTATACCATGGGAATGCCATGTACTATATATATATATAGTATTCACACACACATATTTACTAATATATATATATGCTAAACTATATGAATAGCAAATGTGTCTGTCACTGTGGAAAAAATGCTGTGTGACAAAAATTGAAAAAAACATGCATGATGAAATAATATTTATATAATATAAAATAGTATATATTGCCTATGGAGATATACATACATCATGAAATGCAAATATATTGAAATTAAATCAAATTCTGGAGTAGGAATTTCTGGAGAAATAGGATTTAGTACATGCCCATTGGGTTTTATTTGCATTTGTTTTATTAAGCTGGGTTTTTATCAGTTGTTCATTATGGTTTTTGTTGTTGTTGTTGTTTTGCTTTTTGTGTTTTTGAAACAGGGTTTCTCTGTATTGTTTTGGAGCCTGTCCTGGAACTTGCTCTGTAGACCAGGCTGGCCTTGAACTCACAGAGATCCACCTGCCTCTGCCTCCCAGTTGTTGGGACTAAAGGTGTGCACCACTACCTTTGGGCTTGTTCATTATGTTTTGTGCACCCAAATAGCTTATAATAATTCAGATGATCTCTGTAAGTTACCTCCATAGAGCTTTTATACAGCTATGTGGCACAAAGTAAGAGTGTTCTGATGGTGCTATATAAAAATCTAAGTTGTTGGGTTGGAGAAATTTTGGCTCAGTGATGAGAGTACTTGCTGTACAAGCATGAGTACTTGAATTTAGATCGTCAGACCCCATATGTAGACTTGAATATACCTGTGACCCCAGCACCATGGGAGGCAGAGACAGGAGGTCACTGGAACCTGCTGGCTGCCAGCCTCACTCCACATTCAATGAGAGACCCTGTCTCAAGGGAGTGAAATGGAGAGTTATGGAGTAGCACAGCCAGTTTCCTCTGGCTTCTCCAGTGTGCATCGGAACTTGTACCCACACATATATATTCATATATACCACATGCACACAATCATAACATGTAGACATTTAAAAAAAAAAAAAAAACCATAATCCTAAGCTGTTAGGGTTAGTGATTGATTAAATTTTCTACTTTCCCTATAGTATCCTTACAGTGAAGAACTACTGATGGTAAATTAATAGCTGGCACCTGATTGAAACTACAGTTATGTGACACCACATCTTAATTGCCTACTCTTTCTTGACCTATAATCTTTTTAAGATTTTATTTATTCATTGCATGTACAGTATTCTGTCTGCATGTGTGCCTGCAGGCCAGAAGAGGGCACCACACCTCATTACAGATGGTTGTGAGCCACCATGTGGTTGCCAGGAATTGAATTCAGGAGCAGTCAGTACTCTTAATCTTTTAGCAATCTCTCCAGCCCCACATGGGACTCACTCTGTAGATCAGGCTAGCTTTGAACACAGAGATTCTTCTGCCTCTACCTTCCAAGTGCTGAGATTAAGGGCATGCACCACCATACCCAGCACCTTCTAACTTTGAAAATAAAAATTCTTCTTCTTATTAGTGTGTGTGTGTTGTTGGGAGGGAGCGTGTGTATGTGTGTACATGCAGATGTGTAAGTACCTGGCAGCCTGTGTGGAGATCAGAAGACAACTTTTGGGAGTCAGGTTTCTCCCTCCACCATAGGTTCTGGAGATTGAACTCAGGTCCTCGGGTCACTGTAAATGCTTTTATTCACTGACCACCTCCGTGGCGCCCTTTTATTTCTATAAATGTTCTTTTTAAATTTTGAAGTTAAGTTTTGATTTGGTGTTATCATTTTTCTATTTATTATTCCCAGTGTGATGGTTGTGTGTGTCCTTACTGACATTAAAGAGTGATACTGCTGAAAGTAAAATGACACTGTGATTCTCTCTGACACACTTCAGCTGACCAGTGAGTGACCTACTCATGTTAGAATTACATGACCTGTCATCTTTTGCAGATAAACGCAGTACGCGCAATAGTTCCTAATAAGAGCAACAATGAAATCATCCTGGTTTTGCAGCACTTTGATAATTGTGTGGACAAAACAGTTCAAGCATTCATGGAAGGTAATCCTCTCTTGAGTTAAACTTTTGGAACCTGAGCTGTAGTACACAATCTTGACATTATAGCGTCCTGTGATATTTTGTTAATGTGAGATACTGTTTTCATTCCCAAGCTGTAGAAAAACTGGAAGAGACAAACTAAAAAAACCCCTCTACTATTAAGAGTGTTCTCTATGAGCATTTAAGAAATCAGACCAAGTGTGATAGAACATTGCTGAAATTCCAGTGTGGTAAAGGCAAGAGGACTATGACTTGAAGCCAGTCTTGGTTATATAGTGAGTTATAGGCCAGTCTAAATCGTGAGACCACATCTAAAAAAGTTATGTTCCCCACCCCAAACAAACCATGTAGCTGATGGTGTATGGGATTTGAATGGACTCGGATAAAGTGATTTAAGTGACTATTATAAAGGAGTAACTCAGTGGCCCAGGAACAGATTGCTAGTTCAAGGACTCAACATTTATTTCCAAATTCCACTATTTCCAATTTCCAATTTAGTTTGGTTCTGGCAGGTGACTCAAAAGTATAAGTTGAATTTCCTTATGTTTTCTATATGTTAGATAGAAAATGATAGCCTTGTTTAACACCTTAGATTTGTAGGGTTAATAAGTGTTTTTAAAACTCTTTCCATATAACTTTTACTTGAAGCTGTTTTGCCTTTGAGCAGAGTGGTATCAGGTCAGGGCTCTCTGCTGCATTTTTCTGGATTTGCAAGTACAAGAGAAACAGATCAATATCTACAAGGTTTTTCCACTGTCATCGTGTTTTCTTTATATTAGGGTTTGAGTCTGGTGTAGTGTGCAGCTCTTCCCAAACACCACAGTCAAGATGGTGTGTAACATAGAGGGAAAAGACGGTGAAGACTAGTCACTGCTGTATTCAGACCCAGATGTGTAGATGAAGAGTCTCAAATGACCTCTGTAGGCTCTTACAGCAGAAGTGTGACATGACTGCCTCACTGCTGTATCCAGCAATTATGAAATACACTGATGGCTCTTTCAGTTTGTGTGTGGCACAAGAGGAAATCTCTATTTGATCTCTTTTTCAGGCAGTGCCAGTGAAGTACTCAAAGAATGGATAGTAACAGGCAAGAAAAAGGTAAAAATGAATTATATTGTTGCTTGTTTTTTAAATCAGGCTTTAGAGGCTGGCAAGATGGTTCAACAGGTAAGAGTAGCACAGTGTTCTTGCAGAGGACTTGGGGGCAGTTCCTGGTTCCTCATAGCAGCTTCCCATCTGTAACTCCACCTCCACAGACATTAGGTGCACATATATATAGGAGGATAAAACACTCCACATAATGTATAAAAAAAAGGCTTTAAAATATGTTAGGTAATATATAAGAGCTTCTTTGGAGGGTTCCAGCACAGAAGCATTGAGGGTAGAGGGGGACACCTGCCTAGCCATCCAGATCCGCCAAATCTACCCTGGTGATGACCGAAGTGAGAAATCACAGCCAGCTCATCTGTACATCCCATATTTGAAAGAAAAAGTTTACATGTTTACTACCTGTTTACCATCTCAAAAATGCCACTCATGGCATTGAGACCCTGCTATATCTCATAGAGAATTATGGTTTGCCCCCTGTGGTTGGAGGCAGAAAATGTAAGTTTGTGGGTGCAGTTGCTGGGGGTGCCCGGCACTAGGGTAGAAGGAAGAGAGCATGTCAGAGAGCACAGGGCCTCCTGGAAGGTGGCTGGTTCCCAGCAGGATTTATTTCATAAACTAGCTAAAACAGTGCAGACTTTCAGGTCAGAAAACTATGTTCTAGTCCCTAGTAATGGTGAATTTTGACTTAAAGCCACATGGCAGCTTCTGCTTCTTTAAAAACTTTATCCTGCTATCTATAATTTATTTATTGTTTGCATGTTTACATATGCATGAGCTCACAGTTCAGAGGGCAGCTTTGTGGGGTTTGTTCTTTCCTTTGACATTTATGTACTACCTGGGGGTGGAATTCAAGTTACCTGCTGCCCATCTTACTAGCCCGAATTTTGCTCCTTCAGGCTAAGTGCCTTCCGGAGACATCTGATGATATGTGTTAAAAGAGTAAAAGGCATTTATTTGGACTTCAGAGCTAGTCAGAACTGGGTTTCTGAACTGTTTTGCTTCATCTTGTGAGCTACGGGTATTATTTAATTTTAGTTTGCTGTCTATAAAGTAGGAAAATACAAATATGGTGGCACATACTTGTGATCCTAGCACTTAGAAGGGTGAGACAGGAGGGTAAGGAGTTCAAGGCCATTGTGATCTACATAGCAGAACCCTGTCTATGAAAAAAAACTATATTATATATAACAACAACAAAACAAAAACAACAAAAAATACTATATTCTTATTATAATGCCTAACATATTAGGCTTTGTTTTTCTTTTTTCTTTCTTTCTTTCTTTTTTTTTTTTCGAGACAGGTTTTCTCTGTTTTGCTTTGGAGCCTGTCCTGGAACTAGCTCTGTAGACCAGGCTGGCCTCAGACTTATAGAGATCTACCTGCTTCTGCCTCTCGAGTGCTGGGACTAAAGGCTTGCACCACCAACGCCCAGTGACATATTAGTTCTTAAGCCCTTACTTACATCAATTTAAAACCTAATTGCTTCCCTCATGGGACACTGGCTGGGTTCAGTATTCTTCCCACATCTCTGTACCCAGTGTCGCTTCTATAAGGAGTGCTGATGTGTGAATTTTCATTAAGTACCAACTGTTAGGAGTACTCTTCCTTTAAGTTAGTGCTCTGAAATGCTTTCTCTTAAATTTCATCATCATGTTGTGTGTGGTAGTGTAGGTGTATAAGTGCCATGGTGCAGAGTACCACTTTGGGGAGTTGGGCCTCTCCTTCCACCTTGGATTCCAGGGATTGAATTCAGGTGGTTAGGCTGTGTGGCAAGAGCTTTTACCCACTAAGTCTTGCCAGTCCTGAAATGACCTCTTGACCAGGCCAGGTTTGGCTTTATTAACCTTTGAGGATTTCCCAGAGGCCCGAACACTGTTCAGGTTCTCATGAGGCTTTCTATGCCTATTGCTCTTCATGTCTGTTTCACTAATTTCACCCAGCTTACATGGCTTTGAGTGTTCAAGAAAACGCCAGTGTCAGAAGTTATCCACCTCAGAATATAAATGGTTAACAACACATGGGCATAGTTGTAAAGGTGTGGGTGACATGATCTGGCCAAAGAAAATAGATACTCTCCAGTGCTCCAGTCAGTTACAGCTAACTCTTAGATTAGCCTAATAAGACATGATTGTCAGCTGCTAATTACATGTGTGAAATAACGGGGAGGAAGTGAGATAGAGGAGAAAACTGAATGCCAAAGTCAGGAGTTATCCTGCTGGACAGGGCAATCAACAGGCCTGCCATGAGAACTGACTGGTTTACTCACCCATCTAGCCTTAGGCGCTAAATGTTGCCAGCCTAGTTATCTGTTGTTAAAACAAAGACAAAGGCTTATTTATTAAGCCAATCACAGTGACATACATTCACACAGTGTAAAGAGTATCCCACATTTCCCCCTTTTTGTCTAATTAAAAAGGAAGGTTTTAACTTTAACATAATAAAATTATATACAACAATAGTTATAGTATCCAGTCCATTTGTGTTTAGCAAATTTAGAGAAAATATTCTAATATTTATCTTATCTTTGTGAGTCTAAAGTTTTATACCTAATTTGGCTTTTTTAGTTTCATGGCCCAGATTTCCAAGGTATGAATGTTAAAACCCTCTATCAGCTTTATTCCCACCTCTTTTCCCCAGATATCTGGTACCCACTTCTTGCCCAAGCAGACAGTATTATCAGTTTGCTTATTTATTTTTTGTTTTGTTTTTGTCACTAGGGATCAAATCTAGGGCCTTGTGCATGCTAGACAAGTGCTCTGCCACTGAGCTACAACCTCAAGCTATTATTTGTAGTTTTTGAGATATTTTATTCACATAAACAATTACAAATATATATTTTCTTTGTACATTCTATATAATATTATAATAATATAATATTATTCTATATAATAAATCTCCTACTGACCTACATTTTTATGGCTTTTCAGTCTTTATTAATATTAACATAACAGTGTTGTAATAAATAATTTTGTATACCTTTGTCAGTCCTGGCCAGGATAAATTGCAAACATTAGAATTGTTGGGTGAAAGGTGTGTGTGTAACTCCAAAGCATTACTAGATTTTCATTTACATTATTGTTTATGAAAATGCCTGTCTTTTCCACAGCAGTCAAAGCTGTGTTCAGTAGAACCAGTGACTTTATGTCATTAAACTTTTTGACCTTTGCTAATCTAGTAGTTGAAAAACAATACTGCAGTACAGATTTTATTATTTTTCAATCATTGGGCTGAGGTTAGCCCTCATTGAATTATTTATAGATTATATTTTTCTCTATTGAGTTATTGTGGTTACTTAGAGCTCTGCTTATAGTTCACTTTAAAAATATGTTACACATTTTTTTACATTTTATAACTTTTCATTTTGCTTAAGATAGGTTTTGCTGGGGCTGGAGAGATGGCTAAGTGGTTAAGTGAGTGGTTAAGAGCATGGCTGCTCTTCTAGAGGACCCTGGTTCAATTCCTAGCACCCACATGGCAACTCACAGCTGTCTGTAACTCCAAGATCTCACATCCTCACACAGACATACATGCAGCAAAACACCAGTGTACATAAAATAAAAATAAATAAAAAAGGTTTTGCTATGAAAGATATTTTGAGTTCATTCAAAATGCAGTTTTACATAGTAAAGTATTATTTTTTATCATTACTTCAATATAAGCACAATTATCTTCAGTTTGCAGAAGAATGTGTGCCAAATTGGTAATACTGATTTCTTTTGTAGCTGGAGTTGGTTACCTCTTTGAACTGTGTTGGAAGGTCTGCTTTTACTTTTCTGTTTTCAAATCTTTGATAACCTTAGAACAAAAAGAAGAAAAGCAAACCAAAACCTGCATCAGAAGCAAATAGCAGTGCCCCAGAGTCCAGTAAGTCGATACCCATTCAAGAAGAACAGCCTGCATCTTCAGAGAAAGGTTGCATTAACGGTTACCACATTAATGGTGCCATCAATGATGCTGAGTCTGTGGACTCACTCAGTGAAGGTTTGGAGACACTTTCAGTAGATGCCAGAGAACTGGAGGATCCTGAGTTTGCCACACCAGATACACTGGATCGAACTGGTGAGTTTTTTTGTCTTTTTAACAGATTTTGGAAAGTTAATTCACTCGAAAAATGGGGGGTGGGGTGGGGGGGAGTGGCTATCCTTGTTGAGATACTTTTTACATTAAGATTAATTGGTCTTTTTTTTTTGAGATGGGGTTTCTCTCTGATTTTAGAGGTTGTCCTGGAACTAGCTCTTGTAGACCAGGCTAGTCTCAGCTCACAGAGATGTACCTGCCTCTGCCTCCTCAATGCTAGGACTAAAGGCATGGGCCACCCATGCCCGGCTATTTGTTTTCTTTTTAAAAATTGTTTTTTTTTTTTTTTAGATTGATTTATCTTATATGTATGAGTGTTTTGCCTGCATGAATGTCTATGCACCACATGTATACCTGGTGCCCGTGGAGACCAGAAGAGAGTGCTGAATCCCCTGAACTGGAATTATGGTTGTGAGCTGCCATATAAATAATAAAGTGCTGGGAACTGAATCTAGGTTTTCTAGAGCAACCAGTGTTCTTAACTGTGGAGCCATTTCTCCAGCCTCCCTGCACATGCTTTCTAATAAAGAATTAAGATTAGTTAATAGTTAGAAGTTCATGTATTTGGTACATTTATCTGTTAACAATTTTGTTAAGGAATGAGAAGAAACTAAGAATGTTTCTCTTTTAGAAATAACTTGTATAATGCTAGTGTACAGGGTTTCTCTGTGTAGCTTTGTAGACCAGGCTGGCCTCCAACTCACAGAGATCCATCTGCCTCTGCCTCTCTAGTGCTAGGATTAAAGGTGTACACCACCACCACCTAGCTGCTAGTGTAAGAATTTTATTCTGCTTTTTAGCTGTTCTTTTATTGGTTAATTCACACATTCTTTTTAAAAAGATGCAGAGAAAAAAAAAATATTGTACCTGACTTCAAAAAAACCAACCAAAGATAACCAGTGGATTTTAATTCGTTGTGTACAAGTTCTCTTTTTCCAGTTCTGCCCTTTGTTTATTCTGAAAAGCTTTTAAATTATCCCCCCGCCCCTTCCCCGGGACATTATGAAACTTTTTTTCTTCATTGTAGCTTATAGAGGCTAACAGAAAGAAAGCAGGAAAAAGCATGTTAGGTTTTGTCTAACACACTTTTTTTCTGTGTTCTTTCTGTCATGAATACTGCTTAGATAATTCACCCCACACTGCTCCAGACCACTGTCCTCTTTCTTGGACAGGCTCTGTGCTGGAGAATGGTGTGTCTGACTTCGAGCCCAAATCTTTGACAACGCACTCTATTCCGAATGCCCAGCAGTCCCGGAATGCTGCCAAATCTCTCTCAAGAGCCACCACAGGAGCCCAGGTTTCAAATCTGGGAATGGAGAATGTTCCACTGTCTTCCACCAATAAAAGGCTAGGTAAATCAAAGGCCTACTTGGGAGAGAAAAAACAACTGTTTGACCAAAGAGAACAGCTTGACTGTTACTCCTGTAGCTGAAGTTCCAGAGGCCTCAGGTGATAGTCTGTGCTGTAATCTTTGCATGTTTCAGTGTCTTGACACAGCAACAGGGACCTTTCTGTGAGTTGCAGCATTACCAGGATGACCTAGCTAACACTGACCTGTTCCCCCCTGCTCTTCACTGCAGCTGTTTGTAGTGTTCTCTTTCTTTTTGTTCTGGTTGAACCAATGACCCAACAGGTGAAAATCTCTGTGCCTGATAGGCTGTTTTCATTGCTTTCTCCAGCTTGTGTTCTTCCTGAAGTCCAGCAGACAATGGGAGGCTCTAACAGGAGCATGTCCTCTGAAATACTTGATATTGATTGGGGGTAGCTCTTTACTTTTAAAATATGACTATTGTAATCATTTTGTCAGGGGGTTGTAGTGCTTAGAGTATACCTGTAATCCTAGCACTCAGGATCCTGAGCCAGGAAGACCACAGCTTCTAGGCTAGCCTGGGCTGACACATTTAACCTTATCACAACAACAGTGGATAATACTTAAAACCTACTAGTAATAACTTTGTGTGTGTATCCATGTCTGTGTGTGTTTTGTTTTGAGGCAGGGTCTGGCCTGGAATTCTCTTTGTAGACCAGGCTGGCCTCAAGTTCACAGAAGTCCCTCTGCCTCCGCCTCCACCTCCTGAGAGCTGGGATCAAAGGTATTCATTACCACATCCAAGAAGTCTTGTTTTCTTATATATTGTAATAATCATTTGAATGAATAGTCAGTTATTAAACAGAGATACTAGCTCATCTGTACTTCATACATCTAATATGGTGATTTACTTGAGTGAACAATGAAATAGAAATTTAAAGGACCATCATAAGTTGTAGTTATTTATTAAATTATTTCTTCCACACAAGCTACTTCTAAAACTTTCACGTTTATTTATTTGTTTGTTTTCAAAACAGGGTTTCTCTGTGTAGCCCCAGCTGTCCTGTAGACCAGGCTGACCTTGGAACTCAGGAAGCCTCTGCTTCCTGAGTGCTAGGATTAAAGGCTTGCACCACCACTGCCTAGCCAGCATTTATTTATTTATTTATTTATTTATTTATTTATTTATTTATTTATTTATTTATTTATTTGTGTGTGTGTGTGTGTGTGTGTGTGTGTGTGTGTGTGTGTGTGTGTTTGTGTGTGTATGTATGTGTCCCTCCATCTGTCTGTCTATCTGTGCTATTCTGTCTGTCTACCATATACTCCAATAAAACCTTTTTAGGACCAATTCTGTTTCTCCTTCATGGCATGTGGGGATCAAACTCAGGTTGTCAGGTTTGGTGCCAAGATCGTTTGCCCTCTGAACCATCTTGCCAGCCCATGAGCTACATTTTGGTTAGCACTTCCTTTTCATCTTGGTAGTAACCCTCAGCTTGCTGCCAGTCTGAGAAAATACAGTCAAGCAAAAATAAAGGGGCCTAAAAGCTTTTAGATAAATTCTAAAGGAAATCAAACTGGAAGGAGAAAGAATTTATATTAAAAGTCAACTGAATCCATTGGCAAAGGCTTTAGTTTTAGCTGCTCCAGAGGCTTAAACAGGAGGGTCACTTAAGTGGAGGAATTTATGCTTGGCCTGGGCAGTTTATCTAAAGTCCACCAAAAGACTGACACAATTGGAAAGGTAGGTGCTGGGTAGATGACTCAGTCAGCAAAGTGATTGCTGTGCAGCATGGGAACCTGAGTGTGGGGCTCAGGGCAGGAAAGCCCTTTGCCGTGAGGACAGAAGGGTCTCTGGGGGCCAGCCAGCCTTCCCTGTGGTGAGTCCTAGGTTCCAGTGAGAGATCCTGCCTCAAAAAATAAGGTAGGGGGCTGGAGAGATGACTCAGCAGTTAAGACCACTTCTTGCTTTAGCAGAGGACTGGGGTTCAGTTTCCAGAACCCACATGGTACTCGCACAATGTACACACATATCTATCTATGCAGGCAGAAGTAAAAAAGTAAATCTTCAAAAAATATTAAAAGGTGGGTAGCTCCTGAGGAATGATACTCATGGTTGATCTCTGGCACATACTGTTGCATGCACACACATGTAAAATTTAAAGTGTGTGTGTACCCATATTATACACACATCATACACAACCACTAGTAATTGAATCCCAGCTCTTGGGAGGAAGAAGCAGGAAGATCATGTCAAGCTCAAGGTTGACCTGGTATACACACACACATGAGTTCCAGAACCAACCATGGTTACGGAATGAGACTTGATCAGAGATGACAGAGAAAACAAAAATGTGCATTTTTGTGTAATTACAAACTTCCTGTAGTCATGATCCTAACATACCGCCATTTGTAGAACATGGATCTTGTTAGAAAGATTAGTAGGACTTTTAGAAACTTAAACTGTATTGGGTAGGTGAATGTACTCCCTCCTTTTTCTATGGTGGTGACTTCTCCACATATAATGTTTCAAACTGCACTATAAAATGAAAACCTTTTAATTTTATAAAGTCCCATGGTGAATTTCTGTATTAGACCCTGTCATTTGGGGAGTTTTGAAAATATGATACCTGTTCAGATAGTTTTATTTCTTGTCCGTGTTTCATTTATTTCAAATAGTTTCTAAAGTTGCTGCCTTAAGATTCACTGCTCTTTTTAAAAGTTTAGTCTGATAATATTTTCATTTCTGAAAGTTCAGTTGAAGAGTCTTGAAATGTCTGCTCTATCTCTGTTTAACATGTGTTATTATTTGTCTGATAGTAACTGTTTGATATCTTCCCCCCCCCCAAAAAAAAGCACATACTCTTCTGTGGTACTAGGGATTAAACCCAGGGCAAGCCAGGCAAAGCACTACCATTGACCTGAAATCCCCAACTTAAAATTGTTTTTAATTTATTTTATGTGTTTATTTTAATTTGCCTGTCCACATGTCTGTGCACCATTTATAAGCTGCCTTGTGGGTGCTGGGAATCAAACCCAGGTCCTCTGGAAGAACAGGCAGTACTCAGTACTACTGAGCCATCTCTGTAACCCAAATCTTCAGCTTTTGATGTCCTTTCATACTTGATTCTAGCATGTGTCATTCCTGCATCAGTTTCTGGTGATTTTTCTCTTTGTAGTTATTTTATTTTGTAGTTTATTTTATTTTTAAATATGTTTTTCTGTTTTTATATGCCTGATGATTTTTTTAACAAAATCCAAATATAAATTTTTCTTTGTTGATTACTAGATATTTGAATTTCTTTCAATATTTTGTGTTTATTCTCTGACTCGGTTATGTGAAAATATTGTGAAGCTTCTGAGCCTTGTTAGATTAGAGGACAGCAGCCTTGATGTTAGAGCTCACTTTTCTTCCCTGTTGGGGCAGTATGTGGTGTGAGCAGCCTGCTGTATGTGGTGTGAGCAGCCTGCTGTATGCAGTATGTGAGGTTTTTCTGTCTTCCTAATATGGACAGACTGTCCCTGGCCTGGGCGAAGCCTGTCTGTCATCTACTCCTTGCTGATTTGGTGGTGTCAGTGTGCCCATGCACTGGTTAATACCAAGGCTTGTTATTGCTTCAACTTTATAGATTTCTGTATGCTCTGTCTTGAGAATTCTAGCCTTAGCCTCCTTGTTTATTTAGTTTAGGAGACTGCCAGGCTTGGGATTTCTTC
The DNA here is from genome assembly GCA_030556225.1 of Cricetiscus sungorus. NCBI lineage: Eukaryota > Metazoa > Chordata > Mammalia > Rodentia > Cricetidae > Cricetiscus > Cricetiscus sungorus. The sequence goes on along the minus strand of JANBXA010000031.1, from coordinate 4,349,685 downwards.
TTTATTGCAGTTTAGAAACTGCCTCACTTCACTTGTCTCTGCTTTTTCAGGGGAAGTATTGGCTACTGTCCATTGTTGTTAGAATCGTTTTATATATTTCATCTGTGTTATGTGTTAATTGTTTAATATGGAAGGATACACCTACATCTTGTAACTTCATTTTCATTAGGACACTTTAAAAACTGAAAATTTGAAAAATGGTTTCCTTTGTTGGGAAGGTGGTCATTTGGTTTACAGTCTTAGTCTATATGACGTTTGACTTTAAACGTTCAGATTCAACTTTTAATTTACATGTTTCCTTTAAAATAATGTTTTTTCCCCTCCAAGGTTCTAATATTGAGAAGTCTGTGAAAGACCTCCAACGCTGCACAGTGTCTCTTGCGCGATATCGAGTTGTAGTTAAAGAAGAAATGGACGCGTCCATTAAGAAAATGAAACAAGCTTTTGCTGAATTGCAAAGCTGGTAAGAGAAGTAGCATTTGATATGTCATAGCACTAGCTCTTTAATCTCCTTCTAACAACAAGTGTGGAGAAACTTAGACATCTCAAAGCGTAACTAACTCTGCTTTGTTCAGTTTCTTTTGGCCACAGTATGGGATTGAGTGGTAGAACTCACGGTGCTCTAGAAATGGGCTTAATGATAATATTTTTGACAAAGGACAAATAATTATAGAATAGGGTTTATTTGTTGAGCCAACACTATAATAAATGACATATAGCTAGATCAAAACCATAAAGTACAAAACCAGTTATGTTGAATCACCTTGTAATCATAGCACTTGGGAGGCTGAGGCAGAAAGAATACCACAGTTTCTAGGACAGCCTGGCTACAACTGAGATCTTATTTTAAAACAAAAAATAAATAAACAAATCAAAAGATGGTAAAGATATTTGAAAATGTGTGTGTGTTTACTTTGAGTGTAGCTGTGCAAGTACCACAGAGCGTGTGTGGAGGTCAGAAGACAACTTCAGGGTGTGTCGGTCCTCTTCTTCCACCATGGTGAAACTGGTCTCCTGTTTGCCCCTGCAGCACACCTGCAGCTGGTCCAAGAGCTTCCAGGAATTGTCTTGTCTCTGCCTCCCATGTTACCATAGGAACACTAGGATTATAAATAACTGCTACCACATGCCTGAATTTGTCTGGGTTCTGGAGACTCAAACATAGGTGCTCACATTTGTCTTGTAAGTGCTTTGCTCACTGAGCCATCTCCCAGGCTTTGAAAATATTTTGTATGTGTATAGAGGGGAGTAGATGTATACATGTGAGTGTGTGGAGTGTGGTGTATGCATGTGAGTTTGTTGAGAGAGAGTGTGGTGTGTGCATGTGAGTGTGTAAGTGGAAGCCATTATGTGTCACCCTGTGTCGTTGAGACATTGTCTTAGGACAAGGTCTCTCATTGTTTCACAAGTTTGCCTTTTCTACTAGGTGGATGAGCTACCCCTCAATGCTGGGGTTACATACATGTGCAGTCATGCTCAGTCTCTTGTTTGGGTGCTGGGGATTCAAACCCAGATCCCAGTATTGAAGAGAAAGCATTCTTACCCTGTTGAGCCATCTCCTCAGACCCCAGAAAACAATTTAAAAAATGTTTAACCTGAACCTCAGTGCTTTCTCAATTCTAATTTGCATTGTGAACTAAAAGGGGAACCTACACAATTTTTTTTTCCCTTAAATGTGTTTGATCATTGGGTCTTTTTTGGGGAGAAATTTATCCTGGTATAATAAAGCTGTTTTAATTAGATATTAAGCTGTTATATATTTAAACATTGTTCTTTTCTGAGTAATTGGTTTTTGTTTTTTGAGACAGGGTTTCTCTGTGTAGCCTTGGCTGTCCTGTATACCAGGCTGACCTTGAACTCAGAGATTCTTTTGCCTCTGCTTCCCTTGTGTTGGGATTAAAGGCATGTGCCACCACTGCCCAGCTAGGAATTGTATTTTTAAGGGATGCTTTTTAAAAATGGTTTAGACCAAATTTTCAAAAATGTCAAGAAAAGGCTGGCAAGATGGCTCAATGGGTGCTTGTCTCCAAGCCTGACTACCTGAGTCCAATCTCCAGGACTCACATGGTGGAAGGAGAGAATTATCTCCTGAAAGCTGTTCTCTGACTCTACACGTATGTCATGGCATACACCTCCCACTTCTCCTACCCTACAGACACACAAATAAATAAAAATTTTAAAGAGAAAATGTCAGGAAGACAGGCGGTTAAGGTGACTTAAGGATTTAGGACTACACATTCTGCTTATGTAAGAATTGTTTATGTTTACAGTGAGTGGTGAAAAGAGTCCTCTGCTACCCCAAGATTGTCATCTGTCTTCTTACTATTGGTCCATGGACTATTTCCTTAGGTTATGCCTGACCATACCTCTTTGGTCCCTGTGTACCACAGCAATAGCAGAAGCTGGACAGAGAGGACTATGATTGTAGGTCCCCTCAGTCTCCCTTGTCTCTGGGGTTGAAAAAAAGAGTGAGGTAATAAAAATGAAGTAAAAATTTCAAAACATTGTCCTTATAACCAAAAAGTACTTTCTTAAAAAGGGTTTTTCTGTGTAGTCCAGGCTGACTTCAAATTTGTGATCCTCATGCTTTTTCTAAGTGCTTTTAAAGCCTGTGCCACTTGCCCAGCTCCAATAAAGAACTGTTAAGACAGCTGGTTCACCTCTTAATATAACCTTGCCTTGGAGCCCCAATTTCAGCCTTTCAGTTTAGTGGCTAGAACATCATGTCGTGTTCACTTTCTTGGTGTACATCTTTGCTTCTGCCAAAATTACTTAGTCTCCTATCTTAGATTTCCTCTTTCATATATGAATTGGTGCCACTTTCCCCACTTGATGGGTTCTTCTGTGTCTGTGACAGTCTGTAGCTAGGTGCAGCCAATGCCCCAAACTGTTTTTGCTGTGACTTCTGATAAACTTACTAGGGAGCTGATATGCCTTTTGTTATGACCATCTGCAAGGATGAGGTGCCTTTTTTTTTTTTTTTGTATATATATTTTTTTTTACCATTTTATTGGCATATTTGGAAAACCAGCTAAGTATAGTTTATCACAACTTTGCTTTGATAGGTCTCTAGTCTCTTAAGATCATCCAGTTTACTGCTTACTCAGCTACAGGACCTGATTCCATTCAGCAAGCCTAAGCCAGGAAACACACTTCTGAGAGATTTGTTGAGTTCCTGCTGTCTTGGGACCCAGCCAGGAGGGACCTCCTTCAATAAACGACAGGTGAAATGGTTTCCTCCCTGGGAACTGTGTGTTTAATATTGATCGGCAGGCCAACAGCCAGATCACTTGAGCTCAAGAACAGAGATGCCTTGCTCTTTCCTGCTAGTCCCTTCTCAGGCTGATGGGACTTTAAAAACTGCCTTCCTCTATACACCTTGTAGTTGTTACTTAAAGATGTAATGGACAGGTAAGCCTCATTTGGCACCAAACAGCTTGCAATCAATGCCAGTTAGAAAGTCATGTTTGTGTTTGTTATAGTATCAAAGAAAAGCAAAGGATTCTAACAGATTTGCAACAGTAAGAGTATAAAAGGTGACCCATGCCTGAAGGAGCATAAAATCAGAATTCTAGTATCTAAACTTAAAATCTATCCTTACCTAAAATGACTTAATCATTTCTAGACCCAGGTTCACTTTTCTTGTTAATCAGTAAAGTTTACATTGTGAGAGTAGTTACTTGGCTGAAGTTTAAGACAATTAGGAAGCAGGATGTAGAGTAAGTGCATCCTGGAAGGTGTGGTGTGTGGTGGAGATCATCAGTCAATGTGTTGGCTACAAAAAGCTAACAGAAGATACGCTAGGATTCCTTGCTGAGTTTTAGTTTTATGAAACACCAACATTAAAAAGGTCTCTTATTTGTGAAAATTACTTTTAGAAATGCTGCCCTTGTCTCCTTCTGTCGCTGTGACGAACACGGGCCAAAACCAAGTTGTCAAAGAAAATTTATTTGCTTTATTTGTCCTAATTCACTGTCCTTCTTTGAGAGAAGTCAGTGCATGAACTGAAGTAGGCACCATGAAGAAACACTTGATTATAGACGTGCTAACCCTGGACCACCTGCCCAGAGGCAGTACAGCTCACAGGGGGCTAAGCTCACAGGGGGCTAGGCCTCCCCCATCAATTAGCAATCAAGAAAATGCCTTTATACATATCTACAGGACAGTTTTGATAGAGACAATTCCTCAGTTGAGTGTCCCTCTTTCTAGGTATCAAGTTGACAGAAACTAACTAGCACAAATATCTTACTAAACATGGTTTGATATATTACCTGAATTATTTATCCTGAGTTCTTTCCTACTAGGTAGTTGGGGGTTTTATTATTATTATTATTATTATTATTATTATTATTATTATTATTGTTATTGTTATTGTTATATTATTGTAAAAAAGGGGAGGACTTGAGTATTAGTTATATAGTTTGCTTAATATGATACCACAAGATGCAGGTCCAGTATTTGAATCTATTTGTATTCTGACCCAGTAACCTTCATCTCATACCTTCTTGATGACTTATTTCCTATACTTAATCTTTGGAAGGCTAGACATATTTGATATACATCACATATATTATTCCTTCCTCAGCTGAATGGCTATAACATATAAACGAGTGTGAAATAGGGTTTAGAACCCTATTCTAAACCCTATTTGTTTTGTGCAGCTTCTTTATAGAACAAGGACATCCACATCTCAGGCTATATATCTCAGGTATAGAAGGCCAAGGCAGAGCTAGAGGTAGGGGACAGTAGCTGAAAGAAGAGAAGAATAAAGTCAGAACTAAAGTTGAATAAGAGCATTTGCCCAAGGAATCTATATCTTGTCTCTCTTAAGAAAACAAGTGCTTGGCTAACATGCAGAGACTGTGGGTTTAGTCCCCAACACTGTTTTGTGTGTAAAACAGGCTTGTGGCACAGTCTGTAATCCTGGCACTTGGCATGTGGAGGCAGGAGGATCATCTTTGGATACCTAGCCACTTGAAAACCAGCCTGGGTTACAAGAGACCCTGCCTCAAGTGGGGGAGCTGGATAGATAGCAGTTAAAAGAGCTCTTGTTGCTCCTGCAGTTCCCAGCACACCTGTGATGGTTCACAACCATCTTCTGACCTCTGCAGGCACCAGACATACATATGGTTCACATACATACTTGCTGTCAAAACAAGCATACACAAAGAATAAAATAAATAAGTCTTAAAAAAAAAAATGTTTATGGACTTGGTGGGCTGACACAACAGGCACTTGTTGCCAAGTCTAATGACTTGGCAGCACCCAAATAGTGTAAGCAGAGGACAAATGCCCATAAGTTGACTTCTGATTTCATGTGTATGCCTTGGCCACATACACAGACTAAATAATTTTAAAGATTACATCAGTCCCTCTTGTTTTTTTGTTTTTTGTTTGTTTGTTTGATTGATTTTTCTGCATTGCCCGTAAATTACAATGCTTTTTTTAGAAGTCATAGTTTTCTGCCTTAACAGGTAAATACTTTTTATTTTTTGTAAAAGCCAAAAGTTATTCCTGGTATCAATACTTTCCCACTACAAAGTATATCTAAAACGCTTTGATTCTGTGTCTTAACAAGTGTCCCTGTTTGTTTTATTCTGTAGTCTTTACCTTGTTAGTTCACACATTCTCCTTTGTTTCTGGAGCCTGAGATGTGGGTGTCCTTGTTCTATAAAGAAGCTGCACAAAACAAATAGTGTTTTCAAATAAAAATCAGGCAGTCACTCACCATGTATGTTAGCACTCCAGCTGTTCTTCTTACTTAGAAGTCTAGACACAAACGTCTTGGTAGTATAGGTCACAACTGCTTATTTTCCCTGGCAGTTAAAAAAAAAACAAAAAACAAAAAACAAACCAAAAAAAACAAAAAAAACAAAAAAAAACAAAAACAAAAACAAAAAAACACCATTCACTCACATGATCTTGCTGCATAGCCCTGGCTGGCCTCAGACTGGTCCTCCTCATAGCTTGAGTACTGTAATTGATTACAGGTGTGGGCAGCTTTGGGCGCGTTTGAATCCAGATGTTTTTAACTATTGAAAAAGAGTGGCAAGGAAAGGTCAAATTTTTTAAAAGCTATTTCTGAGAATTGAATTCCAGAATCAGCTGGCTATAGTGGCACATGCTTGTAAGCCCAGAAGTCAGGAGGGTGAAACAGAAGGGTTGCTGTGAATTCAAGACCAACCTGGGATATATAGCAAAACTCTTACCTGTAAAATAAAATAGGGGCAAAGGCATGGATTAGTGGTTAAAAGTGTTTCCTAGTCTTGTAGAAGGTCCAAGTTCAGTGCCAACACTTGCAGTGAGGTGCTCACAACTGCCTGTAACTCCAGCTCCAGGGTACCTAACTCCCTCTTCTGGCCTCCACAAGCAACCATGCATGTGTATATTCACGTAAACACACACACCTATAAATAAAAACGAATATAAGAAAATTTAGTTAATAAAAGCAGGAAAATAAACATAGAAGTCCTGTCCACATGCTCTATAAAAGCCCCCATACAAAAAGAGCCCTCAGAATTTCACAACACTGAGGTTTATTGTTTGTTCTTGAGTTTGATGAGGTAATGTGTGCTAGTTCTTGAGTTTGATGAGGTGATGTGTGCTAGTTCTTGAGTTTGATGAGGTGATGTTTGCTAGTTCTTGAGTTTGATGAGGTGATGTGTGCTAGTTCTTGAGTTTGATGAGGTGATGTGTGCTAGTTCTTGAGTTTGATGAGGTGATGTGTGTTAGTTCTTGAGTTTGATGAGGTGATGTGTGCTAATTCTTGAGTTTGATGAGGTGATGTATATTAGTTCTTGAGTTTGATGAGGTGATGTGTGCTAGTTCTTGAGTTTGATGAGGTGATGTATATTAGTTCTTGAGTTTGATGAGGTGATGTATATTAGTTCTTGAGTTTGATGAGGTGATGTATGCTAGTTCTTGTGTTTGATGAGGTAATGTGTACTAGTTCTTGAGTTTGATGAGGTGATGTATATTAGTTCTTGAGTTTGATGAGGTGATGTGTGCTAGTTCTTGAGTTTGATGAGGTGATGTGTGTTAGTTCTTGAGTTTGATGAGGTGATGTGTGCTAGTTCTTGAGTTTGATGAGGTGATGTGTGCTAGTTCTTGAGTTTGATGAGGTGATGTATATTAGTTCTTGAGTTTGATGAGGTGATGTGTGCTAATTCTTGAGTTTGATGAGGTGATGTATATTAGTTCTTGAGTTTGATGAGGTGATATGTGCTAGTTCTTGAGTTTGATGAGGTGATGTGTGTTAGTTCTTGAGTTTGATGAGGTAATGTGTGCTAGTTCTTGAGTTTGATGAGGTGATGTATATTAGTTCTTGAGTTTGATGAGGTGATGTGTGCTAGTTCTTGAGTTTGATGAGTTAATGTGTGCTAGTTCTTGAGTTTGATGAGGTGATGTGTGCTATTTCTTGAGTTTGATGAGGTAATGTGTGCTAGTTCTTGAGTTTGATGAGGTAATGTGTGCTAGTTCTTGAATTTGATGAGGTAATGTGTGCTAGTTCTTGAGTTTGATGAGGTGATGTGTGTTAGTTCTTGAGTTTGATGAAGTTTAATGTGTGCTAGTTCTTGAGTTTGATGAGGTGATGTGTGTTAGTTCTTGAGTTTGATGAAGTTTAATGTGTGCTAGTTCTGGAGTTTGGTTTTGCTGTGGTTACTCTGCTCAGCTGATCTGGCTCCCTAAGTGGTCCATTTTGTTGAGAGCATGGGAGAATGAATGTACTCCCGTAATGTCAGGTTTAAAAAACATAGGAAACATTATTCTCTGCTAATAAGATTGTTGGAAACTAGAAAGATGGCTCAACAGCTGAGAGCATTTGTTACTTTCCCAGAGGATCCAGGGTCGATTCACCCATACAGATGATTGTATACTGGATTCATCTTTGAATCATCTGTTATTCCAGGCCCTGAGCATCTTAAGCCCTCTTTTGGCTTCTAAGGGCACCAGACACACCAGACATACATGTAGGCAAAACACCCATGCACTTAACTTGCCAGGCATGGTGGCACACATCTTTGATCCTAGCTCCTGGGCAGCAACTGCAGGTGGATCTTGTAAGTCTGAGATCAGCCTGGTCTTCTACATAGTATGTTCCAGGACAGCCAGGGAGATGTGGAGAGATCATGTTTTAGAAAGTAAACAAACAAAAAAACTATTGATAATTCTCTTTTAATTCCCATTTGCTTTAAATGGGAAGAATACATTCTTAAAAGGAGAAAAAGATTTGCATTGGCTTTGCTTCAGTTTCTGCTTTGATTTGCAAATGTATTAGAGTACGTGTGTTTTAAGTTTTGAGCAAGTAAGATCAAGTAAAAATATTACCTAGGAATACTGCAAAGTGGTTTATTATTATTTTATAATAATGTTATCTTGTTACATAATTGGCTGTAGAATTACTACAGCTGTATTTAAAATAGTGTTTCCTAATGCAATAATCATAAAGAAATGATGATTATTTCTGGTGCCAAGGAACTACTGCAGGCAAAGCCAGACTCAAAATGAATAGCTTCGTGTTAGGGGTAGCAATCAAAGACCTTACTTGAAATGACAGGCACAGAGTATATCTCAGAGATGTCAGTGGTGATGCTGCAGTAGCAGCTACTCTGAGCAATAAATTGTGCAAAAGCTTTAAAATAAGTTAAACAATTTCAGTGCTATAAGAAGTCCTAGAGGACTCCTAGAGGAGATAGAGACCATTCAGTGTTCAGTGTTCCCTAGTAATAGTGACCAGTGGTGCAAAGTGCATTTCATGATTTGAAAAAAGATACAGAAATTATCTACACCAAGCTGGGTGGGTGGTAGTGCATGCCTTCAATCCCAGCACTTGGGAGGCAAAGGTAGAGGCAGAGGCAGGTGGATCTCCAAGGTCGAGGTCTAGAGAGTGAGTTTGAGGACAGCCAGAGCTACAGAGAGAAACCTTGTCTAAAAATAAGCCCCAGTGTCTTTCCATGCAGCAATGTTGAACAAATCACATTAGCCATTTCCTAGCCTACCCAATGCTGTTGTGGCATACTGCCATTGTGGAGAGCCTTGAGGGAAGCTTAGTGTCTGAGGTGTTGGAGTGAGCAAGGTCAAGGAAGTCTGACAGCCTGAACGAGCCTGCTATCAGGCGCTGAGATTTCACTCTCGTCTCTAATGTATTTATGATTGTAAAAATGATACTTCACACCATGGACATGGATCTCTCAGCCACCATTACATGTTGGGACCACTGCTTATCTTAACAACAGATAGGAAACGCCAGTGAAATTTCTGATTTGGAAAGTTGAATTACAATAAATTTTTGTTTAAAAAAAAAAAAGACCTTTTCTATTATCCAATACCTAACTTTTCTGATATTCTCTGATATTCTGATTTCTACCCTTCTCTGTTTATGTTGTAGTAAATACATTTGTCCAACTTTCTATGATGAAAACTTTCAAAAAAAAAAAAAAAGAACAGAAAATTTAGAAGAATAAAACAGTGGTATATATTGGCTATGTGTATGTGTTGGTAGTCTTAACACTCTGCCCTGAGTTCTTTGCTTAAAATAAATGACCTAAGGAGACTACATAAAGCCATTGTGTCAGGAACTTTTAGTGAGAGATGTTATTAACTTTAATATTATATATCTTAATGAGTTGTAAAATCTTTATTAGAGCTCTGTGGATGGAGGTTCTGTTCTGCCTGGTCCTGCAGCCCCTTAGTCCCACATAAATACATACAGAGGCTTATATTAATTATAAACTGTTTGGCCAATGTCTTAGGCTTCTTACTGGTTAACTCTTTTAGTTATTAACCCATTCCTATTAAACTATGTATTGCCATGAGGCTGTGGCTTACCCGTAATCCAGCATGTTACTTCAGCAGCATGGTGTCTCCCTGGTGGCCTCTCTCTGCCTCTTCTCCCCAGAATTCTCCTCTTTTAGTAGCTCTACCTATACTTCCTGCCTAGCTACTGACCAATCAGTGTTTTATATGTCAACCAATAAGAGAAACATATATACAGAAGGACATCCCCTATCAGAGCTTCTTCAAGCTCTGTTTTCAATTCCTGTTTACTTTGAGCCAACTCCAAGATATTTCAGTAGATGTAGTGGCAACATGACAAACAAAAAGAAGTAATTGCTATTTTTCATTGGTTTTTGAAATGCATTTATGTGTTTGTGTGTGGGGGAATGCAAGTGGAAGCCGGGGACCAACCTCAAGATTTCATCCTCAGGAATCCCATCAATCTCTTTTTTGAAAAATTTAGATTTATTTGTTGTGTCTGCATGTGTCTCTGGTACCCATGGAGATCAGAAGAAGACATGGAACAGTTATGAGCCATTATGTGGGTGCTGGGACTTGAACCCGGTTATCCTCCATCCACCTCCTTTTGTTTGTATGTATGTAGTTTTGATTAGGAGGGTTGTTTTGGTTTTGTTGTGTTTTAAACAAGGTCTCAGTATGTATCCTTGGCTAGTCTGGCACTTGCTCTGTAGACCATGCTGTCCTTGAACTCATAGAAGCAGGTTTGCCTCTTCTTCCAAAGTACCAGGATGTATGTGCCACAATACCTAGCTTTATCCACCTCTTTTTGAGGCAGGGTCTCCCACTGGCATAAAGCTCATTCATTAAGCTAGTTGACCAACCAACAAGCCCTAAGCATCTACTAGTGCTCTCCTCTCCAGCCTGGAGTTACAAGTTTGTGTCACCATACCCAGAATTTTTACATGGGTTCTGTGGATTGAATGCAAGTCCTCAGACTTTCAAGACAGGTCTTTACTAAGTTTTTATTGGTCGTTGACATGAAAATGTAAAGTAACTTTTTAAGAGAGGGTTCATGTTGTCAATTGCATGGGTTAATAAACACATTAGTGATTAATAATGTCACTCTAAGGAAAGAAACTAAAGTACTTGCTTGCTCTTGGTGTCACTTAATCAAGAGTGAAGCCCAAGGAGGGTGGATAGAAGAATCCATGGTTCTTGCAGAGAATCCAGGTTTGATTGCCAGCACCCTCACAATGGCTCACATCTGCCTATAACTCCTGTTCAGGGGATCTGATGCCTTCTTCTGACCTCCACAGTCATTGGCACACATGTGGCAAACAGACATATACACAAGGCAAAACATTCATATTTTTAAAAGAGTGTATATGTGTGTCTGTCCCTGAAAGGGCTTTGCTATCTTCTATTGAACAGGTCTAAAGGTATCACATGCAGAAGAAATAAGGGCTACTTTATAGAAATCTTTTTTTTAGAGAGAAGTTTTACAAGGGATGGAGTTATTGACTCCAATTCACCCAGATGACAAACGGTGTTACAAGCATCATTGTTTGTAATCAAGCAGTAACCAAATGTTGTGTTCAACATTTATAAGATTGCTTTCAATCTCTACATTTGCTGCTCTCAGCAAATGATATACATGCATTACTCTAGTTCAGCTGCATGAAGGAATTAAGAATTTAAGATTATAGTAATGAATTAGCTTAGGTTGCAAAGCTGAGTACTGGGAAGCTCAAGGCTAGTAAGGTTGGGTGTCACAATGTTCTCCAAAAGGCAGGTTAAACAAACAGGCTGAGTACACAGCAGGCTCTCAGTCTCAAGTTTTAAGTGAATAGAGGTGTGTTATTAATCTGACTGTGAGGTTCAGCAGAAGTTCCAGTCTCTTAGAATGTAAGAGAGGTTTTCATAATATTGCATTGCTAGTCAATGTACTATGAATTTTTTTTGTGCTCACCAATGAATCAGTGTAGAAACCAATGAACACCATTTCTTGTTACAGTGGAAAGAATGTCATCACAATTTACCCCCTCATATTTCCACAAGAAAGGTCTGGTAGTGTCATTGTAGAACTGGATTTGATGAAAACATCTTGCACAGCTCTACTTTTCACAGTGAAGACTGTGAGATGTGAAACCCTTGTTTAGTGAAGTCAGAGACAAAGGATTTGTTATCTGTACTCACAGTGTGTACATTTGGGATGAATTGGCAGCAGGAGGGTGGCAGCGTCAAGCAGTAGGCCTGGCAGTTCCTGTTCCAAATGTGGCTTGTTGGTATTTTAGAGGCTGCTGGAGTTCTTGAACAAACTGCCGAGGTGGGAAATGTTTCACAGCAGAGTGGCCATCTCTTGTGCTATTAGATTAATTTGACACCCAAATTTGTTTATTAATGTGCATAATCATCAGACTAGCATTCTCTGGCTCTTTCTGGGAAGTATTTGTTCCCTGCTCTGTATGATAGTGTAGTCTCCCTATTAATTACTTTGTGCTGACACAATTATATAGATAAATGGTTGTGTGTGTGTGTGTGTGTGTGTGTATGATTGCCTTTATAATCAGAAAGAAGAGTAGAATTTCTATTAATATTAGTGCTATGTCCTTTTTGTTTCATTTTTTAAATTTATTTATTCGTTTTACATACACTAGTGTCTTGCCTAGATGCATGTCTGCGTGAGGGTGTTGGACTCCCTGTCACTGGAGTTACAGACAATTGTGAGCTGCCACATATGTGCTGAGAATTGAACCTGGGTTCTCTGAAAGAATAGCCAGTGCTCTTAACTGCTGACCCATCTCTCCAGCATCTTGTTTTTGTCTTTTTTTAAAGACAGGAGTTCTTTGGCTGTCCTAGAACTCACTCTATAGACCAGCCTGGGCTTGAACTCAGAGATCCACCTGTCTCTGCCTCCAGAGTGCTGGAATTAAAGGTGTGCCCCACCATATGTGCCAAAGGCATGTGCCATACTTTATTAAGAAGGAGAAATCTCAGATTCATAGAATGGCTCATAGAATGAAGGTGCCTGCTACACACCTGACAACCTGAGTTTTAACTAGGACTCACATGGTGACAGAAGAGAGTGAACTCCTTCACTTTGATTCTGACAGCCTATATACAAATATAAGTAAATAAGTATGTAATAAGGTTATAAATAACTAAATCCAGGGTTAGCAACACACAACTGTAATCCCAGCATTTGGGATGCTAAAGCAGAAGACTGTTGAGTTCAAGGTCAGCCTAAATGACAACTAGGCTTTGTCTTACAAAAACAAGAGCTGGGAGTAAAGCTCCAGTAGTAGAATGTTAGCCTCTCTCACACACGAAGGCCCTGTGTTCCACATCCAGCTCTGCAAGAAAAGAATCAGAAGTAGAGCACTTGCACCATTCATACAAGGCCCTTGGTCTGGTCCCCTACATGAGGAATGACAACTCTGTAAGAAACTCTTAATTCCATCTTTTCTGATTACTGCTGATTTTGTATCAAAAATCAGCTTGGACTATTCTGTGTCCATACTGCAACAGCACAGCGTTCACATGTTGGATACATAGATCCAAGTCTTAGGCAACTTTCTGTGGCCCTTTCAGAGAGAGAGATTGCCTGGTAAAAGTAGAAGAGGAATTTTGAAATTATATAAACCAAGCTCAGTGCACACATTAATCCCAGCATTTGAGAGGCAGGTGGATGTCTGTGAATTCAAGGCTGGTCTGGTCTACATAGAGTTCCAGGACAGAGTGATACCATAATTTTTTTTTTTTTGTTAAAAGATACACTAAAATGTAAAAATTGTGGAAATAAATTATTTCCATAAATATTTACATTAGCATAACTAAGAAACACTTTTTTGTGGCTTGGTACTGCCATCTGCTGGTTCTAACAGCTTGCCTGCTGTTTTACATGAGACAATAGGGAGGAGTGGAATCCATTTATTTACTTTAGAATCTTTAAATATTATTTGTTGTGAATAAAATACTACACTTTTATGTAGTTCATACATTGTATCAGTATTTAGTGATCAAATTTGCTAGTCTTTCTCCATTATTAATTATCCTATTTTTGTATTTGAGTTTCTCTTCTAATCCTTTTTTATGTCATTTTCTTTCCTAGTTTAATGGATCGAGAAGTGGCATTGCTTGCTGAAATGGACAAAGTGAAAGCTGAAGCAAGTAAGATGATTGATATTTAATTAAAGCTATTATTCAGCCAGGGTGTGATGGCACATACCTTTATTCCTAGCACTTGGATGGCAGAGACAGGCCAATCTTTTTGAGGCCAGCCTGTTTTACATAGTGATTTGAAAAAAACTATTACCAATACAAACAATAGGTTGCTGCCTCTCAAGAGTTTAGTATAAACATCTACAGTGATAGTTTATTTTGGTTATGAGCCTAGCCTCTAACAGCTGAGCGATCTCTCCAGCCCATACAGTGATAGTTTATGTATTAAATACTATAAGTAAAAAAAGGGGGGGTTATAAATTTAATTAGTCAGCCTTGAGAAATTGTGCTGTGCTCACATAGTTACTCTCCATAAGAGTCTTTTACATTTTACCCCAGATTTTCAGCATTCTCAATGTAGAATTTAATCTGCAAAACATTGTATCATGGTGTTGCTGCCATAGCATCGACCTTAGGAAAAGAAAGCACCCTGTGGATTCCTGGGCTTTCTTTTGTTTTGCTTTTCTTTCTAGTGATTAAAGCTTCCATTGGGTTTTATTTTGTGTTTTTTGGTAAAGCTAAAACATTAGGATAAGAGGATACTTCACCATGCCTCCTACAATAATTGTTCTTGTCATTTTCTGTCATAGAATTTCTTTTATTTTTCTGTTTTAGGACTATCTTTATTCCGTGTCTGTAATCAGGGAGTAGGGGAAGGGCACTGAGCTGAGAATTCAGGACGCCTTGAATACTTATTAGACTGGAGGGATGAAGTTTAACTGGAGCAGTCTGTATGGCTTTAACATTTACTGAGTCCGGCCCCTAAATCCCATGGTGGAAGAAAGAACCAATCTCTTAGAGCATCTTCCTTATGACCTCCACACCTGTGTTACACACCTGCACTCAGTCTGGCTGTTAGGAATCAAGCATAATTGGTTGGGACTACAGGTGGCAAGTCCCTTTGATCCTAGTACTTGGGAAGCAGAGGCAGGTGGATCTTGTAAGTTCAAGGCCAGCCTAGTCTGCAGAGTTCCAGGACAGCCATAACTACACAGAGAACCCAGAAAAGGAAAAAAGAAAAGAAAAAAGTAGTTGGTGACTGAGGAGTGATGCCCAGGGTTATCCTCTGGCTTCCTGGCTTTCTTAGGTTCTCAGGATTTACCTCAGATCTTCACGCTTCCAAGGCAAGTATTTCATTGGCTGAGCTGCTCCTAGCCATGGGGTAAAGTTATGTGTGATCAGTCAGGTACAGAATGACTACATACAATAGAGTGGCCTAAGTAAATGTATTTACTATACTCCTGGGAAGTAAGTCCAGAGGTAATCAGTCATGGTTAGCAGGGCATTGCTAACATGATACAGGGGACCCGGGCTCCTCTGTCCTTTCACTTAGCCATCCTTACAGTGTGCTCTGCTCAAAACAATACTCATAAGGATTTGGTCAGGGAGGGGTGACATGACATAATTCCTTGCATTAGACTGCTTTCAATTAGAGCCTCCTGAATGCCCCACCCTGGGAACTCTGTATCTGGCGGAACACTGGACTATAGCACACAGCCACCTCACCTGGAGTAAGGCCAGAATTGTTTTGTTTTTTAATTTTTTTATTAATTTATGTTTTACATTCCAATCCCAGTCCCCCCTCCTTCCTGCTTCCCCACTTCTCCCAGAATTAGTTTTTAATTGAGAACATTGGTACTCAACATTTTATTTTGGTTTAGTTTAATTTGGTTTGATTTCTTAAGACAGGGTCTGCCTGTGTAGCTGAAGCCAGCCTAGAACTCAGTATGTGGCCCAGGCTAGCCTTGAAATCAATTCCTCAATTGTCCAAATGTTCAGATTATAGGCATGAGCCATCAGACCTGGCTTAACATTGGGCTTATGAGAAGAAGAAAAGGAGAAGGGGCAAGAATGTTTATCTGTCTAATAGACTTTGCCACAGTTCTCTGCTTCAGCTGCCCAGTGGCCCTCTTTATTTTAAAATAAACACATCCTTCTGGGGCTGGAGAGATGGCTCAGCAGTTAAGAGCAGTGGCTACTCTTGCAGAGGACCTGACTCCAATTTCCAGCACCCACATATTGCTCACAACGGTCTCTAACTCCAGTTCCAGGGAATCCAGCGCCCTCTTCTGGCCTCTGAGAACATCACATAGTGCACAGGCACTTTGCAGTATGTAAAGTAAAAAGCTAAAGATTATTTATTAAATAAATGGAATAAATACATCTCCAGTTTTTTCTCAGTGGCAATGCCTCTGAAGCCTAATGGGTGGTCTTTTTGTCTGAAAGACCATGTCCTCTGAATAACTAAAGCTCTCATCAGGCCCTGACATGGCACATCAAGGCTTGGGTCCATAAACTCAAAGAAGAAAAAATGTCCCTTCCTCTATGTTACATTGATAGAAAAAGACAATGATAATTACAGTAAAAATTCTCACTTAGAAATTCAGTGATCGGGCTGAAGAGACAGCTCAGTGGTTAACAGCACTTGTTCTTCCAGAGGACCTCGGTCCAATTCCCAGCACCCACATGGCAGCTCACAGCTGTCTGTAACCCCAGTTCCAGGGAACCTGACACATACATGCAGGCATAACACCAATGCACATAAAATAAAAATAAAAAAAACCCAATGATCAAATCTTGCAGGACAGAGCTGGATATAATGGCTTATGTGTAGAATTCCAGTACTTGGAAGGCTAGGGCAGAGGATTACCATGACATCCTGGTCTACATAGTGAGTTCCAAACAAGCTTGGACTATTGAATGAGATCCAGACATCCTTGCTGGAGAGGAATAGCAATTCCCAGCCTGGTGGTAATGTTTCTTGGGTCATCTGATAGTCCCTTTAGCTCTGTTTCCTAAGGGTTCTTTTGCCCACTGTCCATGGGAGGATTGGGGGGTGGGGGGTCTGTTATTCATCATAGCCATAGGAGCAGGTGCTTTTAAAAAGAGCATAAGGTAGGGGCTAGAGAGACAGCTCAGAGATTAAGAACACTGACTGCTCTTCCAGAGTTCCTGAGTTCAATTCCCAGCAAACACATGGTGGCTCACAACTATCTATAATGAGATCTCATGCCCTCTTCTGGCATGCAGGCAAACATGCAGCCAGAACACTGTATACATAATAAATAAATATTTTTTTTTTAAAAAGAATGTAAAGACTTGACTATTCATCAATAGTAGATGTGCTGAATAGTTGGTGCATGTCTATAGAGTAGAGGACTGAGTAAGACATAAACAACAGAATAGCAGTGGTTAAGATGAAGAGAAGATTGTGTATTTTATAGACTCCACTGAAGGAAGGAGAGGTCTGTGTTGTACATACATTGACAGCATTTGAAATATACATAAGAAGCTGTTAGTGGCTCTCTAAGCAGAGAACAACAAAATCAGAAGGAGGAATGCTTTCACTTCATTCTATACCTGTTTGTTCTAGATGAAGTTTGTGTCAAATGTTTTATATATAATCTCTTAATTTATATGCTTCTTGAGGAAAAAAAATGGAGTAGGAAGAGGAGAGAGAAATGGCAAGTGATTTGTAAATCTTTGTTTTTCATAAACACCTGTCTTTGAACTGCCTTCAGAGACTCCTAAGGTGGAAACTAGGCCTCTGGTATTTTTGTTTGCTGGGTAGTGGGCAGCTAGGCCTTTGGCTGTCTTGATGCACACTCAAGGCATCTGCTCTTACTCTGTATCTCACTTTAACCACAGCCTAAGTGTTGTGCTCCTCTTTCTTCCACAGTGGAAATCCTGCTCAGCCGGCAGAAGAAAGCAGAAGTTCTGAAGAAGATGACAGACGTGGCTGTGCGCATGTCGGAGGAGCAGTTGATTGAACTCAGGGCTGATATCAAGGTGAAACTTCCTTCTCCTTTCTGCCTTTCGCTGACTCTCAGCCCAGCAGATCTCCAGAATTCATAGCAGCCCAGAGCACACTAGACCATGAGCCTTCCTTCCAAGTGTGGCCCTTTCCAGACTTTCTTTAAATGGTTCTATCATCTCTCCAGCTATTTGGGAAGGAAATCTTAGGAAACTTCTCCATTCCTCGAATTAATCTGTCAGGGGACCCACCTGCTGAGTCTCAGATTGACCTTGTTTTTCATACCCTTTTCTGCTGTCATCTGTTGCTTAGCCTTTTGTGGTGTGCTTACTTGAGTCTCCCTGTTCCCCCTTTTCCTGTTCTTCCCACCCCCATGTCTGATTCTCATACTTCACTAACCTGCCTCAGATCTGGAACGTTTAGGATAAACTGTATAATCCTTAACATTGACAGCTTTCCCAGAGGACATGGGTTCAAGTCTCATTACTCACATGGTGGCTCATAACTGCCTATAACTCCAGTCCCAGGGCTCCAGTGCTTTCTTCTGGCCTCCTTAGGCAACAGGCACACATGCAGTGCACATTCATATGTGCGAGAAAATACCTATTGCACATAAAGTTAAATAAATTGGGTTTTTTATTGTATTTCTGACATTGTGTGACCCCAAAGGAAGTTGGATTATTTGTAGGTACACATGGGCAGTGTGTTCTAAATCATTGTTTATAAACAGAAGCTTTTTGAGCAAGGAGTTTGGAAGGATGTTTTCCATCCCTAAGCTTTCACCTCTACTCTGTGACTACATGCATTCTATTAACATGTATGAGAGGGAAGCTTCCTGTGGAGGCTTATAACAGCAGCCTGAAGAAAGCACAGACACAGGTACAGGTGTATGGTTTGATCCAGTGCTCATGGAAGCCTGTTGAATATCTCTTGTCCCTCAGTCCATCATCCGAGAATTGACTGGAGTAAAAGTGTGAGTTTCAAATTACTATTTCTTATTAACTAATAGCACATTACAGAATTTTATAGAACATTTCCCTCACATTGATGCCAGTCAGTCCCATTCAGCTGTCTGGGAGAAACCAGAAATCCCTTCATAATTAGATGAGAATTCTGGCTCCTATAGGCTTCATCTGTTCCTCTTCCTATGAGGCTAAACGAATGGTTTCTAGAAATATTTCTGTAGGCTGACTAAGGATCTGTTTCTTTCCACATTTTTAATGTACTGAAATGGGTGCTGTGCAATTTAAATGTCTTATTTCCAGATCATTGTACCTCTGTCATTCCTATTATGTCTTTTGCTCAACAAACCCTAGAATTTGTTTCAGACTTAATATCAGACAGATCCTCTATATCTGAAAGTGCCATTACAGGAGATCTGTATGCTTTCCTAAACTGCAGTGTGCTCAGAACTTTTAGGTTATCAAGTCTCAAGGGTAATTTTCTCTTTCCCTGTTGATATTTCTGGATGTATTCCAAGAATTCTGATGTATTTGAAGTGGGAGTAGACTACCCCCAGTTAGGAGATCTGCTCTGAGGAGGAGTTCAGTTGCAAATCTTCTCTGAGCTCTTAACTTTTCTTTTTCATCTACTCATCTGGTGTGTGTGTGTGTTTTGGGGTATGGGGGTTGATCCTGGCCACCTAGACATTGTTTATTTAATAAATCCCCAGAAGTGCTTCATTCCTGACATGTTTCGCATCCCACAGTTTCCATAGTATAGTCAGCTTTTGACTCAGGGGGCTGGTTACTTCTCAGCTCAGTCTGCTTTTAAAAGGATTAAATCACTTGCAGCATAAAGGTCTCATTTGCAGAGTTGCCTTTCCACATGGATGATTTTCCATCTCAAGAAATTGCTCCTATTTCAAAGACTCTGAAATCCTATTTTATAAGGAGGCGAAGTGCCTTTTCTAAGGCAGATCCTACCAAAGGACAACCAACCTGGACAGGGTCATTGTTGTAGCTTATGATTACTCTTGTTGCCTCTGCTTCTGTGCAGAATAAAACTGTGGAGACTAGCACAAGGAGAAGATGATCCTTTGCTATAAATTCTTCCTGTTCCTTCCTTACCATTCATTTGGGTTATACCACTGGGTGTCAGCCATGTATAATATTTCATTAAACTATCAGGCTTATCTTTGGGCTCTTGAAAAATGAGTAACTTTGTCTGATTACTTGGCATTCATAATGTAATGGTCATTTAGTAAACTTTAAAGCAGTAAAAATGAAAAAAATGGAAGATAATTCTATTCACTTGTGTGTGTTTTAGGTTCTGTGTACAATGTCTCTTACCGGGAAGCTTTTCTGTCTTTTCTCCAGCACTTTGTTAGTGAACGGAAATATGATGAAGATCTGGGAAGGGTAGCCCGGTTCACCTGTGATGTGGAGACCCTGAAACAGAGTATTGATTCATTTGGACAAGGTGAGAGGGCAAGAGAGTCTGAACGCTAAAATGCTAAGGAGACTATTTCTCTGGTGGTGGGCAGCTGTGCTGACTGGCGTTCCTGGGTGTACTCCTCGATGCCTCTTGTCTCATTCATGTGAAAAGTCCCTGGGGTACTTATGGGTCTGGGGCTGTGGGTACTTTGACAGTCCTGAAGTGTGAAATACTTCTTGTTCTTTTGGAGCTCAGACTGGCTATGAACTTGCTGAGTTTCCAAGGCTGGCCTTAAATTCCCTGTTCGCCTGCCTTCAGGGGAGGATGGGGACTGCTGGGAATACAGACTTGTCCCCAGCACCCAGCAGAGTACTCATTTTCATTGTTTCTGCTAAGATGAGGTGGTATGTGATAGTGTGATAAGTGGGGGTTGGGGGTCTCGGATCAGGTCAAGTTGAGTCCTTGCTTCAGCGTTGATTTCCTGGACATCATTTTACTCCTCTTCAAACAGAGATGATCATCTCTGCCTTGATGAGGCACATGACAGGCCCTTAAGTCATAGCATTAGAAGTGGGAAAGAGCTGAGGCTGGAAAGATCCATAGCTTAGGGGATGAAAGGATTGCTGTTCTCCAAAGGACCAGAGTTCAGTTCCCAGAACCCTCATTGGATACCTCATAGCCACCCATAACTCCAGCCCCAGTGATCCCTCTTCTAGCCTCTGTGGGCACTTGCACACACAGAAATACGTATACTTAAACATGAATAAAAATAAATCTCTCTGGGGCTGGAGAGATGCTTAGTGGTTAAGATCACTTGTTGCTCTTATAAAAGACCTGGGTTTGGTTCCTGGTACCCACACAACCATCTTTAATTCCTGTTCCAAGGAGTCAGTGTTTTCTTCTGACTTCATTGGACACCAGGCATATATACAGTGACATACATACATTCAAGGTAAATACTACACACACACAAAATAAAAACATTTTTTAAGTGGGAGGGGTCCAGGCAAAGTGAGTTTATAGGCATACATTAATAATAGATCAGGCTCTGAACTTTCTCCACTCTTCTTCCTCTCAGTATGAAATCAGTGTTGAGACTGGAGGTCGGGGGTAGGGAGCTCTTGCCTAGCCTATACCAGGGACCTTGGGTTTGCTCTCTAGCACTACAAAACAAAATAGTGAAATGTTGGCCCCAGGGCAGTGACTGTTAACCCACTGTAACCCAGGCTTAGAGCCAAAAAGACATCCGGGAAGTGCTTCAAACTATGATATCTGAGAACATTTGAATTGAAAATAATAATATTTTTCAGTTATATTGGTATATTGAATTTGGGGTTATTTTGCAGAAAGAAATTTGGCAAGATGAGTGTTTGTTGTAGAGGCAAGTTCTGTTTATATTTAACTAATCTTGATTATCTTTCCCTTACATCATTCAATTTTTTTTTAAAAGGCTTTAGCAGAGATTTGATTGTTTACCTCTTTCTTTGTAAAAATCTGTCCTGCAGGACATTTCTTGCATGGCAAATGAAACATGTGATCTGGCCTGTCATTCCCAGGGTTTAATCTGCTGGAACTAAGGCCAGGAGTTTAGGTGGAGGAAATGCTGAGAGCCATCAGTGGGGGGGGTGTAGGGGGTAGGGGGTGGCTTGGTTTGATATGAAGCACTAAATTCTTCACAGAGTAGTGGGTTTGGGAGAAGGAGACTTCCTTTCCCTCTTGTTAGCTACTTTATAGGTTTTCCTTATGACTGGCACATGGACGGTTTTAAAATGTATGTATTATTAGTGGGAAGGTGTGCCATGCCACAAAGTCCATGTGAAAGTCAGGGGAAGTTTGAGGTAGTCTTTCCACCTCTGTGTGTGTTCTGGGCATCAAACTGTTGCTTACCCAAAGTGTTCCTTAAATTGCTCACTGGACTACAACACAGTCCTCATGTTTCTGTTTCAGTGTCCCATCCAAAGAACAGCTATTCAACCAGATCTCGATGCAGCTCAGTGGTATCTGTGTCCTTGAGCGGCCCTGGTGAGGTGTCTGCTGCTTCCTCTTCCCCCTGTGCCTCTGTTCCGAGCCTTCCAGGTGCTAACAAGAGAAACTGTGCCCCAGGAGAGACTTCAGCAGCCATGGCAGACTCCAGTGACAAGTCCTTCCAGGCTCATCAGGAGGTAATGCTCTTTTATATGGAGCAAGTGAGGGAAATAGGACACCCAGTTGTTGCATTTCAGTGCTGACCGCTCATTGGATTGCCTTCCTCTCTAGTCCCATTCCATCTAGTCTCCATTAGTTCCTGAGAAAGCATTTGAGATGAAATTCCAAACCACCAGCCAATTGAGACTTCCTGTTGCCCCAGACAGCTGACTTTCATTTCTTGGCAGTTTGTTGTAGGTTGTATTGTCTGGTAATTAGTCACACTGGGAGTTGTACACCCATCTCAGGGTAGACAAGCAGTTGAAGTGTCAAGTTTACCCCCATGCATCTGAAAGGTGCAAGACTCAAGGGGCTCAGTATGAGCAGATCAGGGGAGAAAAAAGTGAGCCTGGTAGGGGTGGAAGGAAACTCTAGAGAGCCGCAGAGTAGTCCATGGTCTTGTTTCCATGGTTTAAAGGAGAAACACAAAAGCAGTCTGTCAGCAGTTCTTCAGAACTGATGGAACATTGGATTTAGACAATAAAAAATCCAATCCTATAAGCTTCCTGGGTTGTGATGTGAAGGGTGTGCTGTCAGAGCAATGTGGTATTATCTGCAGCTTGTAATCCATAGCAAGCAGATTGCCACCTACATACTTCTCTGGCAGCGGAATTAATCCAAAACTCGTCACTTTAGCCAAAGGCTATTCTTTGGACAAGGGCAAAAAGCAGCCACATTCTTCACCAAAATATCATAAGAACGCTCTCTAGGTAACATACTAAAATTCTTCCCCTCTGAAATATCTTGAGCCAGGCCCATAACTTAATCAACTCAGCACCACTGTCTTCCATGCTCCTACTTGGATGGCCCATTAAGCATTGCTTAAAGCATTCGACTGCTTTTCTAATCCACTGTCCCAAGGTCCATATGCCTTCAAACAAAAGCACAGTCAGGTGTCAGCAATACCTCAGTCCCTGATAATCAACTTCTTTCTGTCTTAGGGTTTCTGTTGCTGTGAAGAGACACCATGACCATGGCAAATTTTTTTTTAGTAAATTTTATTTAAATTAGAAACAATCTTATTTTACTTATCAATCCCAGTTCCCTCTCTCTCCCATCCTCCCATAGCCCCCTCCATCCCAGCCCCCATCTGCAACTCTTATGAAGGAAAACATTTAACTGGGGTGGCTGGCTTATAGTTCAGTCCATTATCATCATGATACAAAATAGTGATCTGCAGGCAGACATGGTATTAGAGAAGAAGCTGAGAGTTTTACATCTTGTTCCAAAGCAACAGGAAGTATTCTGAGGCACTGGGTGTTGCTTGAGCATATATAAGACCTCAATACCCACCTCCACAGTGACCTACTTCCTTCAGCAGTAGGCCACACCTCCTAATAGTGCCACTCCCTATTAGCTTATGGGGACAATTATGTTCAAACTCCCACACATGTGCCCATGTCTTTACAAGTAGCTTAGGATCTATGTGTTCAGACATTTGTCTGACTCAGAGCTTGTGACTCTTCTGTGTTCACTTCCTTCCCATGCACATCTAAAGAGACAGGACTCCTCGGGGAAGACCTAAGCATGAGAGGCAGGGAGATCTGTGGAAGGTGTATTAATTATAACAGAGTGAATAGGTTGGATTGGCTGGTGGGATTGAATCAAAACACACTATAAAATAAAGTGGCACAAACCAGTCATCATCATGACAGCACCATGAACATTGTACTTTTTTACCTGTAGGTATTAACAGGTAACAGGCGAGGAGGACAAGGCTACAGGCCACAAAGCCAGAAGACTACAGACCCCACAAACCAAGGGCGGCATGACAGTGCAGGTCGTTACAGAAACAGCTCGTGGTATTCATCTGGGTCCAGGTATCAGAGTACTCCACCTCAGGCCCCAGAAAACGATAGTGAATGGAGCCAGGCTTACTCTGCAGGGACCAATGGAACTGGAGCCAGTATGGCATCTAGCCCACCCAAGCCTTCATTCAAAAAGGGGCTCCCACAGCGCAAACCGAGGACCTCTCAGGCCGCAGCTGTGAACTCTTGAGGGAAATTCCAGTCGGCCTCTCTCTTCTATCCCATTTGGTTCAACCTAGTAACTGGACTTTAGGAAATGTATACTTAGATATAATAACAGAAAAGAAATTTATGCATATCACTTTGGGACATCCTAAACATTTTTTGGTTTCTTCTCTCATTATTTTTTGAGGGAAAGCTGTTTTTCCTTGGCCTTTCCTAGTGATATGGACTGACTCAGTTGGCCATTTTCACCAGGAACCAGGGCAACTATTGTCAATTTTCCCAAGGGTAAGCAGCCTTTCTCCCAGTGCACCTGTCTTCCAACTGCCCGAAGCGGCCTTACTCTGCAAGCCCCACCACAGAGGCTGTCTCAGGAGGAAGAATGCCAGCGGCAGCCCACCACCCTGCCATTCGAGTAGATACTGCAGGTGCTGCCAGGGTTCCACTCAGTGTCAGTTCGACCAGGACAGCAATGAAGGGACTTATTCAATACAGACTCAGCCAGGAAAGGGAAATAAACATTCGTTTGTGAAGAGGGAGAATGCTAGGAAACACTTGAGAGCATGCCTCTATTTGGAATGTGCCTGAGATTTGATGCTCCGTCAAGTCAGGGTTTCAGTCCCACGCGTGGCACTGTACCTTAACCCGCAATTTCTTCAAAATGCCCAAAGCCTTGTTTCCTCTTACCTCAGGCTGCAACCCAGTCTAAGGAAGTCTGTGGGAAAGCAGCATTTTCAGTTTTTAAAAGAAAAAGAAATGTTTTTTTCTTTGTTTCAGTGTTTGGAGATTTTCGTTATTCTCCCCCTTCCCTGAATCCAGTTCGGAACCAATCTGTAGTAATACAATTAGTGTTAATCTGAGGGTTACTCAGCACAATCGTTGCCGTCATCTTTATAGGTGAATAAATAAAAGCAACTGCATCAATGTTCCTATGTATCACAGCAGCAAGTGACTTTATTATCTCTCTCTTTGGCCCTCGCAGGTAGAAGTCCCATGGACAATTTGTTCTGTGCTTAAATGACAGGACTGGTATTAGAACCAAATTAAACTGTGAAAGCCAGGATGAGCAATTGTGGCTATCCCTTGTAGGAAAGGCTCATTGGCTAAGGAATGGTGACTTTCAGAGCAGACACCACAACTGCCAGCTGCTCTCCCAGCTTCTGGAGATATATATTGGTGTCCCTCTCTCCAGTTCCCTGTCCCTTGACAGGAGTAGTGGCATGTAGTAAGTGACACTGGTGCCAGACACATCCGCCTCCCTCTCCCCAGTGTCTGTGATAATAGCACTGTTCCTGCTGCATGTTTTCTCCCAAGCCCAGAACCCTGCTGCCTCAGGGCCTCCCCTGGCTCTCATTGGAGTAGAGCGGCCAGAGTTCAGGATGGCTGGAGAAGGAGAGGAGGAGGGGAGGGAGAAGGGAAACAGACTTACTGAGAATGAGATTGACTTACAGTTTAAAAAAACAGCAGTCACAAGTACTGTGAAAGTTGTATTCCTAGGGACTGACCACCATGTACCCCCAGGCCTCAAGAGAAAGCCCTCCCTTCTTGGTAATTGCTTTATACTTTACAGGAATCCAGAGACTAAAATGATCCCTGAGGTCTAAGATAGCATAGCTGCCTAATTTTATTTTCTTTTTCATAAAAAGAGATCATATTGTCTATTTGGGCCTCTCCTTTTTAGCCACATTGCAATTTTACCTTTTTGGGGTTTTTTGTTGTTGTTGTTGTTTGTTTTTGTTTTGTTTTGTTTGCTTGTTTGTTTGCTTTTTTTATTTATTTATTATGTATACAGTGTTCTACCTGTTTGTATCCCTGCAGCCAGAAGAGGGCACCAGATCTCAGTACAGATGACTGTGATCCACCATGTGGTTGCTGGGAATTGAACTCAGGACCTCTGGAAGAGCAATTAGGGTTTTTTTGTTTGTTTTTGTGTTTGTTTGTTTGTTTGTTTTTTGAGACAGGATTTCTCTGTATTGCTTTGGAGATTGTCCTGGAACTCGCTCTTTAGACCAGGCTGGCCTCGAACTCACAGAGATCGGCCTGCCTCTGCCACCTGAGTGCTAGGATTAAAGGTGCGCACCATCACCAACGCCCTGCAAGTTTTTGCTCGTTTTTTTTTGTTTTTTTGTTTTTTTTTTTAATATTTATTTATTATATATACGGTGTTCTGCCTGCATGTGTGCCTATCGCCTAAAGAGGGCACCAAATCTCATTATATACGGCTGTGAGCCACCATGTGGATGCTGGGAATTGAGCTCAATCTCTGGAAGAGCAGCCAGTGCTCTTAACCTCTGAGCCATCTCTCCAGCTGTCTCTCCAGCCATCAACCCCTTGTTTGGTTTGTTTTTTTTTTTTAACCTAGAGGTTAAATCTAAGGCCTCACATGTAGGCAAGTGTCTACCACTGAAATACGTACCTTCAGCTCCCTTTGAAATTTTTATTTTGAGATATAGTCTCCTAAGTTGCACTGGCAGGCTTTGTGCTTTATGCTTGTCTTGGAGCAAGCTGAGACTATAAATATGTGTCACTATGCCTAGTAATAATTTTAACTTTTGAAAAAAATAGGGGGCTCCGGAGAAATGGCTCAGTAGTAAGGTGATTGTTTTTGCAAGCATGTGGACCTGAGTTCAGTTCCCCAGCCAGACACTACAATGCATACTGGGAATCCCAGAGCTGGCGAGGCAATGACAGATGGATCTCAGGGATTCCAGCCAGTCAGCAGGCCAAGTTCAGTCTCTCACTGAACTTGGCCTGCTGACTCAAAGTGGGGGGGGAGTGGGAGGGCTGGAGAGAGTGTGTAGTGGTTAGGACCACTTGCTGTTGTTCAGAGGATCTGGGTTTGATTCCCAGCACCCATGTTGGGTGGTTCACAACCACCTGCAACTTCTGCTCCAGAGACTCCAACATCCTCTTTCTGACTCCACAAGCACCAGCACACTCATGGCCCAGGAGTTGGCTCAGAGGTTAAGAGCACTTTCTGCTCAGACAGAGGATGTGGGTTCATGTTTCACAGCCATCTGTAACTCCAGTTCCACATTTGGTATACATTCATACATACATGCAGGCAAAACAAAACAAATCTAACTTGAAGAAAAAAAAAAAGATGTGAACTGGTAGAAGACAACTTCTGGCATCAACTTTTTGACCTCTGTGCATATGCCCCTGCATATTCCACAGAGTGCGTGCGTGCGCGTGTGCGCGCGCGCGTGTATGCGTGCGCATGGGCATGCATGTGTGCTAGCTGGATGGAGTGGCAAATGCTCATAAGCCTTGCACTCAGGAGGCCTGTCACCACTGAGTCAAGGCCAGCCTGGTGTACATAGTCCTACACTAGCTAAGACTAAATAGTGAGATCCTTCCTTCCTGGGAAAAAAAAAAAAAACCTTTAAAAGATGGGCAATGTTTTAACAATGAGGAGTGTAGCCAGTGGTAGAATGTTGGCCTGTCATAAGCAAGGAAGGCCCTGGGTTCAGACCCTAGCACCAAACCAAAACAATATATGGTAAAAAGGAAAAAGAAGTCTACTTTCTACCTTATCCTAATCCCAGAAGAGAGATCATTGATGAGTTTTTTATATAGTCTAGAAAAAGTAGTGTGCATGTGTGTGCATATGTTGTGTGTGAGGTCAGAGGTCAACCTCAGGTGTTGATTCTCATACACTGACCAAAAACCTGTTTGGTTTTTTTTTTTTTTTTTTTAAACTTTTTAAGACTTTTGTTTTGAGAGAGAGAGAGAGAGAGAGTTCCAGAAAGCCAGCAGGGGGCATCATATTTCACCCTCACTTGGAGCTGAAGTTACAGTTGTTAACCAGTGTGAGTGCTAGAAACCCCACTCTAGTCCTCTGCAAGATCAGCAAGCACTCTTAACCTCTAAGCCATCTCTGTAATCCCCCACCTTATTGTTTTGAAAAATGGTCTCTCACTGGCCTGGAGCTATTTGGGCTAGGATAGCCATCCAGTGAGGCCCATGTCTCACTAAGGGGTGGGGAGGAAGAAGAGGAGGAGGAGGAGGAGGAGAAGGAGGAGGAGGAGGAGGAGAAAAACCTTAAATCAAGTCTGTATCACTGTAATCCAGTATGTAGGAGGTGCAGGAAGGAGGGCCAACAGTTCAAGGCTGTCCTCAGCTACTTAGTGAGGTACTAGGTTTAAGGCTACAGAAGACTATTGTTTCCACCCACCCCGCACAAAAAGACCACCTCAAGACCAGCCTGGGCTTTGTAATGAGACCTGTCTCAAAAACAACAAACTTTTAAAATGAAAAGTTAAAACGTGTAGGTGTTTGGGGTGCTAAATTTGTGTATGTGCTCATGTTTATGTATACACATAAAGGCCAGAGGTCAGCCTTGGGTGTTCCTCAGTTTTTGAGACATGGTCTGTCAGTGTAACTGAGCTCTGAGCACCCAATGGCTTTGAATTTGTTCTGCCTGCCTCTGCCTCCTGAGTGTTGGCAGTAAAACCGGCTCCACACAGCCTGCTCTAGTTGTCTATCCGCAGCTGTCAGGCACTCACACATTAGTGGTGTGGGTGTGTATCTAGACCACTATCACTAGTAGAGGGACCAGCTGGGCACAGTGGCACACACCCATAGTCCCAACACTCAGGAAGCTCAAGCAGGAGGATGGCAGGTTTGATGTCAGCATCGGCTATGGGACAGTAAGTTGTCTCGAGAGAAGCCTGTCAAGAACTATGTGCTCCCACAGTTCTGTTTCTAGTCTTTTGTCCTTCAGATGTGTCCTCACAAGTGAGAAATGGTTCCTATGTTATTGAGTATTCATTGCAATGTAGCAATAATTATAAATAGAAAGCGAGCAACCTACACAAACTCTGAAAACCATTACCAGGAACTGGTTCACCTCATTACATCAGATTCATACAGCAGAATACTATGTAGCCATAGGAAGAACAAGATGTTTAGCTGGGCTCATAAATACTGGCATGGAGTGAGGTATCCAGACTTGCATTCTTATGATATTCTTGTTTTAGCAGAGATCTGTAGTTTACTAGAAACCTCAGGATGCCTCCTCCAAAGGAGCCAACAGTGCAAAGTAGTTTACTTTCCATCACATTTCAGAATTTTCGGGCTTTTCTTTAAACAAAACAAATGCTTGCAGGGCTAGGGCCATAGCTCAGTCAGTGAAGTGCTTGCCTGATTTTAATCCCCAGAACCTATGTAAGAGAGACACAGGCAGACTCCTGGGGCTCACTGGTCGACCAACCACATCTACTTGGCAAGTTCCAGGCCAGTGAGAGACCTTGTCTTAGAAACGAAGGGACCTGAGGAATGATGACTGAGGTTAACCTCTGGCCTCCACATGTATGTACAATTTCCAAAACATCAACATAAAGACACACACAAAAAGAAAAACAAAAACAAAAGAAAAAACAGTTTTGTCTCTCTAGTCACTGACAAACTGATTAAGGGGCTGGAGTTGAGGCTCAGTGCTGGAGAGGAGGATGGGAGGCAGCTGAGATACAATGCAGAGCAAGTGATGGATGGACGAAGGCCATGATATCGCAGTGTGTAAAGTGAGAGGAAGTACTGCCAGAAGCACTAGGTCGTGAGTGTGTGAGTGTGTGTGTGTGTGTGTGTGTCCTCTCGTCATCGTCGCCCGTGCCCCACCCCGTGCCCCCCCCCCCAGCTAGACCTGTATATGTTCTCAGGTAAGGACAGTCTTGTAAATATGTAGGGCGAAGCATTTTGAGCTTAGATGTGACCTAGGATATCTGAGATGCACGGTCATCAACCTGCCAGCCAACCTGTGTATTCTTGGAAAGGGTTGGTAGAGCAGTGGTTTGTGGGAATTCACCTGGCCTACCAAAAGTGAAGGAAGGCTTGGTTTGTCTGGTTTGTAGAGGACAGTCTCTCAATGAGGATTACTGTGTCTGTGTGGCAGCATGCTTCCTGAAAAGATTGGGTTTCTAAAGCAGAGCCTGCGTTGAGCCAGTAAGTTCAGGGAGCTAAGGATGCTGGTAGTAGGCTGAAGCCACTGTGGTTTGTTGGCTACCTGCTGTGTCCTAGGCATCCCACTGAGTTCTAAGGCAAGGAAAATGGCTTCACCCTTCCCCTTAATCAGCAAAACCCTGCCTGGCAGCCAGTAGGGTCAAGTAGAGAGATTATGTACTTGGTTTTTACTCTGTTTCCTAGCGTGGCAGCTGCCCATAGAACACCATAATAAAACACCTCCAAAGCTCTACTGTAGTGATGTGGACACAGGTGTGAGTACTTTAGGCATACTGAGCCAGGTGCTGCAGAACAGCACCCTGGGTGTCTCAGCTGATCTGTGACAAGGAGGATACCCACTTACACGATCCTCAGCTTCTCGTTCCCCTGCCCTACACCTGTGAAAAGGAAGAAATCAGAAACAGCACTGTCCATTGTCTCCCAGGGAACACAGTCCTCCCATAGTGTGGGCTCTGCCCTATTTGCCAGGACAGCATGCTCTGGCCCATCTTCAGGGTGGTGTGGGTGGGACAGTCACCACAGCCTGCAGGAATGACCCTTAGGTCAGAAGGACTCCCCAAGGAATCTTATTTCCATATGGGTGATGAGGAAATTTTATAATAATGAGGAAGCCTATCCAAAGATGTTTCTGGAAGGGGAAACTCACCCACCATCGTCAGCACACCGGCTCTGCCCACCCACCCCTTCGTTGCCGTCAAAACAGCAGGAGCAAATGCCTCCCACTCCCTACTCCTCAAGGAAACTTCAGGTCTCCTTCTATGTCTCTTCATCTTAACCTGACTTAGGCTTTCCCTCTAACCAGGTTTTAAAAAGACCTTGTGACTGATGCTTCCAGAACATGGGGTTTGGGGAAATGAGGTTCCTCAGAGGTCTGGTCCTCCTCTCTGGGGAGCTGCAGTCAAGGGCTGTCTTCTGGCGCATTCTATAGGTTATTGTCAGACTACCCATCAAAATGAGTACCTTCCCTCCCTTTCCATAGGTTGTTTACTGAAAGGCACTCTGGGAGCATGGTAGGAGCAAACTGTCACCAGCCTGCCAAATCTTTATCTGATCTGGCTCCTCTGCATAGTGCATCTATATTAGGTTTCTCTAACAAAATCATGGACCTTCTATGATTCCTTGTTGACTACTTACTGTACTCTAGCTAGATCCTCCATTTAAGAGAAGGGATGCTTGTTGAAAAACAGCTGAAAGGTGGCCAAGAACTCCAGTGTCTGTCTGCTTCAATGAGGATCCAGCCAGGCCTTAGCCTGAGTTCACCTCCGTGGTCTCAGCACCACATGTAAAGAACCTGTATAACTAGACTTTACTTTTTTTGAGACAGGGTCTCATGTAGCTCAGGTTGTCCTCAAATTCTCTATGTATGGGAGGGTGACCTGGAACTTTTGATCTTCCTGCCTCCCCAAGTGCTAGGATTATAGGCATGTGCCACCATATCCAGTATATGTGGTACTGGGGATGCAATCCAGGCCTTCATGGGTGAATGGCAAGTCCTCTACCTATTTAGTTCTTCCCCCCCTTACAACATTCTTTATAAGTTTCATGTTACAAGGACACACACACACACACACACACACACACACACTCACACACACACACACACACACACACACACACACACACACACACGTACAATTCCCCCATCCCACCCCAGGTCCTGCTGGTTCATGTCAGGACCCAGACCTTCCCATTGTACAGGAGCAGGAGCAGTGACTGGATGCATTGGCAGGTAGCCAGGATCCATCAGGTCTGGGGACCTCCCTAAGGGAGTGGGAAGATGGGAGGAGTCCTGGGGCCCTGTTCCTCGACAGCCACCTGTTCCCACCCCCTGCACACAGCGTCTGACTCTGCCTGCTCTCTGGGGTTGGGAGGAGGGCTTTCTCCATCTTTTGTGTCTTGAACAGTTTTTTCCCCCTGCTCTGCTCTTCTTTGCTCTCTCTTCTTGTTCCTTTTTGTAGATAATACTCCCACAGGCCTCCCACGGCAGCTCCAAAATGCAGCCTCCTGAGTTTCTTCTTGTTGACAAAGGTTTTGAGCTGTCTCTGAGTAGGGCTCCCCCTCAGCCTCACCCCTCCCCAAACCTTCCAAGCAGGGCCCAGAATGAGTCCAGGATTGGGGAGAGGAGGATGGGGAAAACAGTGCTTTGACCTGATACTCTCATCCATTTTATACAGTGTAACCTCCCTCTTGCTGGCTCCTAACCAGAGGTCCCTATCCCTTCAGTGTAAGTGTGTCTTCAGGATGGTGGAAGGAGGGTTAGGGAATTAATCACTAAAAGTCAAGGAAACCGATATAAACAAACAGATGCTAGATCTGAGCAGATCTGAGAGGCTGGATAGGCGGAAAGAAGCCCTGTCTGATCTATTGAATGCATCCTTTAAACAGGCCAGGCTGCAGGGAAGGATACATCTACCTCTTACATGTAGATATGCTGAGAGGTGGTGGGTTGAAGGAATGCAAGGCACATCAGACTGCAATTTCATTCTGAGGGCAGTGGTAGCCCACACCTTTAATCCCAGCACTTGGGAGGCAGAAGCAAGCAGATCTCTGTGAGTTCCAGGCCAGACTGGTCTACAGAGTGAATTCCAGGATAGCCAGAGCTGTTACACAGAGAAACTCTGTCTCCCAAAACAAAACAAACAACCTGTCACAAAAACAAGCAAGAAAAGTAGTCAGCCAGGTGGTGGTGGCACATGCCTTTAGTCCCAACAGTGGGAAGGCAAAGGCAGGCAGATCTATGTGAGTTTGAGATCAACCTGGTCTACAAGAGCTAGTTCCAGGAAAGACTCCAAAGCTACATAGAGAAACCCTAACTTGAAAAACAAAAACAAAACAAACAACAACAAAGAGTGGTTGTAACATGTCCAGTACATATCTCCTGGAAATGGGGCCAGGCATGGTGCCAACGTAGGCAGTGCACCTTAGACAAAGTCGGTAACCTAATTGCTGCAGGGTTTCCATCTGCACACTGGCAGCTGCAAATAGGAACTGCTTCTGAGTATTAGGATTAATAGGGGGAATCCAAGTGATGTATTTAGCACAGTGCTTGCCTCAGTAAATGCAACCCTCTGTAATTCCCATCCCATCTACCCTGCTCATTCTAACCCAATGTCTCTGGCTTCACCTGCTGCCCCAAGCCAACCCAGTCAGGTCAGGGAGCTGGAAGTCTGAGAGTGAACACCTTTTGACCTCACAGGAATGACTTGGACCAGTTGGATCTGTGGACACTGGTGCTGATGTACACACAGCCTCAGCTATTCTGGAGACAGGATCTGGACCTGGAGAGGGAGAGAGAGCGTCAGGGATACAAACTGGCCTTGTCTCCCTTTTTACTTCCTTCTTCCTTTCCTTCTTCTCCCTTCTCCCTATGTGAAATGACTACCCTGGCTTTCTCAGGGTCCCTCTGAGACCCCAAATCAGAAAATAAACATTTGCATGAAGCATCATCACACACTGCCCTTAGATCTTTTATATGTCCCCTTATTTCTTCCTCAGAGTCCCCAGAGGTAGTTATTGTCATTCCCATTTCACAGATAAGAGCACTGAATCACAGAAATGTTAGTAAAGCTGCCTTTTAAAAAATCTCTGGGCAGCAAGCGGCAGAGAGTACTTAAAGCTGGCTAGTCTATTTCCCCAGATTTGGGGGCGGAGGGGGGCGGTTTCTACAACAGCCTCCCTGTGGGTTAAAGTCAACTAAAAAAATGTCCCCTGCTTAGTGGGATGCTGACTAGCTCCTGGTTATTCTTTAGCCCTGGGCCCAACAGGAGTGGGGGACATGTTCTGCGGACTTTGTTAGGCTCGCCACGGCTCTTGGGAGTCGGATTCCGGGGTGCAGCGGACTGGGGGAGGGGACTGATTCCTCCCTTTCTTCCCAAAGCGCCTGCTCGTTTAAATACAGCTGCCTTGAGCTTAGCCTTTGCTAACTGCTGATGGGTCGTCGTTGGAGCAGGGTACACTCCTCTTTCCGACGCTGGTGGCAGTGGGTGTGTCTCCTCCAGGGGAGCAGTGCTGAGCTCCGGTTTCACCCATTGGAGATCAAATTGCAGTTTTGGCCCCGGTGGCTCTTCTGGCGCGGGCGGCAGCCGCGCTCACTGGCAAACCGTAGGAGGGAGGAGGAGCGGCGCTGGCAGGAGAGGCCGCGGGGACGGTCGTGGCGCGCGGGGACAGGAGACGGCCGTCCGCCCCTGCTCTCCGCCCCCTCGCTGGAGGTGCGGACTCCAGGGAGAACCGAGCTCTGCGACTGAAGCAGGCTGGGGCTGGGGGCAAAGGCGAGCACACGCACAGGGGTGGGAAGTTTTTCCTAGTGTTCGACCTCTAGCAGTCTCCGACCCTCGTGCAGTCTAGAAACTTGAGAGGATGCGAGAGGCGAGGCGGAGGGCTTGGAGTTCGCGTGTCCAGCGCGCTCTCTGCGCTCCGGGGTCTCACCCAAGATGTCTGGACTTCACTCCTGGGGCTCCCCACCCTCGGGGTTCCTCGGCACCTGCCTGTACTTTTCAGGGGTCAAGCAGAGTCGCGGGGAAGCTTTTCCCCCTTTCGGAGGACTCTGCGTAGTTAGACTTCCTCAGGGGGCCCAAACCTCCAACTACTGGACCTTCCCCGCCACCTGGTCGCCAATTCCCTTTCTCACGACAATTTCTCGTCCCGAAGCACATCTACAACGCACACATACACGCGCACGCACATGTCCCCAAGTCCTCCTCTGGTCCCTCTGGAGAAGAAGGAGCGCCCCAGGCTGCTCCCGAGGCTGTCCAGTCAGTCTGAGCCCACCCGGCAAAGGTTGGCTCTCGACTCGGGGAGCTTGACAGCGCTAGGGGGCGACAGCGTTCCCTGCCCCCCACCAAGGTCCCTAGGGGAGGGGGATCCCTCCGCGGGAGACCTGTCCCTTTAAGGAGGCGGCCCTGACTGGGTGTGCCCCGTCTCCATGGTTACCCCGGTGCAGGCGGCGGCGGTGCGGGAGGTAGGCTGCCGCTTCTCCCCGACAGACGGAGGGAGCTGCGGGGACCCGGCGCCGAGCCGAGCCGAGCCCAAGCGGGAGCCACCCCGCCAGCCGAAACGGGAGCCGCGGGCGGGTGGACGGAAGGTGCTGAGTGCGTGGTGGCCGCGGGGCCTGCAGCCCGGAATCCGTGGGCGGCGAGGGTCGCTCGCCATGCGCCCAGCCCCGACGGCGCGGACGCCCCCTTGCGCGCCGGCAGCTGGTGGGGCCTGCGAGCCTGGGCCGGGCATTGCCCCCCGACGGCTACTCTAGGGGGCCCGCGGGGCCCGGCGGGGGGCAGCCGAGCCAGGCGCCCTCCCCGGGCGCTGAGTCCCCGCGCCCCCGGAGGGATGGGGCGGGCGTCCACCGCCGCCTAAGATGCCGGCCATGCGGGGGCTCCTAGCGCCGCAGAACACCTTCCTGGACACCATCGCCACGCGCTTCGACGGGACGCGTGAGTCAGGCTTTAGCCCCCTAGCTTCAGGGGAGCAGTCCGCTGTCCGAACTGCCACCTGCTGCTTGGCGCCAACCGGTCTCCCTTCTTCCTCACCCCTCTTGAAGCTGGGCCCATTCTCTCCTTCCAGTCACTTCAGGTTTCTCAGAGGTTTTCAGGGTCAACACTGCTAGCAGATGTCCCTAGGAGCAGGGGGTCTGGGATGAGTCAATCAATAACCCATTACCCTTCTCAGACCAGGCGCTGTTGCAAGGGCCGAATCCATCCGGTGAAGCCCGGGATCAGAGCCGGTGGACAGCGCAGAGGGCTCAAAACCCAGATTTAGAAATAAGATTTGCAAAGGAAGATAGAGTAGGCGGGATTCAGCAGATACTGTGTGTGCAAGCCCATCGCACAGCCTAAACACATCTCTTGGAATGCCTACCCAGCCCCAAAGATGAGCTTGGGGACTCCCATCGGGACTGGGCAAGTTTGGAAAAGGCAACGTGAGCTCCCAGATTCTGGATTCCTCTGCTCTGAACACAGGGAAACATAAAAACAGGGACCCTCCCCCTCTCACTCCCAGCGGGGCTTCCCAGTTCTAACTAGCACCCTCCCTCCTGGTGTAGACAGCTAGTAGAACTCATCACTGAGCTCTCCCTCCCCCCCACCCCAGACTTCTCCATCTGCTTTGGGCTTGAAGCCTGCTGATTCAGCACCCCTCATTCCCCCAAAACATGCTTGCCTCCAGGCTCTGTTCAGTCACTATCCATACACCCCCTTCTTGATAGCATCCACTAGTCCCTGAGCCAGGGCATGCAGCGAGGGTGCAAATAGCCCAGGATGGACAGTGGCCTGGGTTGCTTCTCGGGCCAAGTGGGTCTCCGTGGGAGGAGCCATACAGCCAACCTACTTATCCAATTGGTGGGTGAGCCCGGCAGAAGCACAGGCGGGGCCTAGAGCAGGTGCAGTCTTTGGGAAACCCCTAACCCCACCCCTTATTCAAATGCTCACCAAGGCACAATGTTACACAGGACTGCACTTAAGAGGCTACATTGACATGTGCTGATCCTCAAACACACCCACACACATTCAGCCAGGAGTTGACCCTTGGGGATATTGATGCACAGACATGCTTCATTCATGAACAGGTCCTGGCCAGTACACACGCCCCTCTGGGATGGGTTTTTCTGTGTTCTGGGAAGCAGGGCTGGTAGGTGAAGGTGCCCTTCAGTTCATGCTTTCCTCTGAGGGGTGTGT
The DNA here is from genome assembly GCA_030556225.1 of Cricetiscus sungorus. Taxonomy (NCBI): domain Eukaryota; kingdom Metazoa; phylum Chordata; class Mammalia; order Rodentia; family Cricetidae; genus Cricetiscus; species Cricetiscus sungorus. The sequence goes on along the minus strand of JANBXA010000031.1, from coordinate 4,312,816 downwards.
TGTCTTGCAGACAGTAACTTCGTGCTGGGCAACGCCCAGGTGGCAGGGCTCTTCCCTGTAGTCTACTGCTCAGATGGCTTCTGTGACCTCACGGGCTTCTCCAGGGCCGAGGTCATGCAGCGGGGCTGTGCCTGTTCCTTCCTCTATGGGCCAGATACCAGCGAGCTGGTCCGTCAACAGATCCGCAAGGCCCTGGATGAGCACAAAGAATTCAAGGCAGAGCTGATCCTGTACCGGAAGAGCGGTAAGGCGCCACGGTGCCAATTCACCTCGCTTCGGTGTCACCACTTACTTCCTATCTTGAGTTTCTCCTATTCAGAAGGGGGGGATGCACCCATCTCAGTGTGCCTGGCAGTCATGTCTGCTCTCCTTTGCTTCCTCTCCTAAACCCTGTCCTGAGTGAACCCACACGCTGCTCCCTCCCCAGGAAGCTGTTTCAGCTTGCTTCTGTTGTTACCTTAGGTGGGGCAGAGAATGGACGGTAGCTAAGTCTCTTTTCCTAGGGCTTCCATTCTGGTGTCTCCTGGATGTGATACCTATAAAAAATGAGAAAGGGGAAGTGGCCCTCTTCTTGGTCTCTCACAAAGACATCAGTGATACCAAGAACCGAGGAGGCCCTGACAACTGGAAGGAAAGAGGTGGGTGCCATGCCCTGTTGATTTAGTCACCTAGGCTTGGACACTGCATGCCTTCAGCCCAGGTGGGGCTGTGACACCTAGCCCCCCAACGCATCCTGTGCTCACTCACTGAGTCCCACTCTCTGACAGAGTGGCCCGGGCTGCTCTGATATCCTGGGATGGGAATCTTGTCAAAATCCAGTGGTTGAAACAAAGTTGAAGTTGTTAAATCAATGTTACTCAGCAAACAAACTCTAGGAAGCCCTCCTGTGCCACTAACTAGCAATGCCACACATACTCACCTGCGTCCTTCCCTCACAGCATGCCTGATGGCAAAGCCCCTCCAAAGGCTGGAGGCCTTCCAGGTCACAGAGCTGTGTTAGACAGTGGCATCTGGGCATGCTGGGAGTTCAGTCCCTTCCCATGCTCTATCCTCACTCGGCCCAGGGTTTGCATCTTCCCAGTGTCAATCTTTAGAATGGGCTCTTCTGAGCTCCCACACCTCTGCTGAAAGCATCCCACTGGCTCTGCATCTTGAGACCTTCTCAGGAACTTCCTCTCCCGGGCCTTTCTCCATTGACTGTTTTTATTGTCTTGCTGGATCCAGAGCAGCAGCCGATCCTGGAGCTCGTGTACTTTTTGAGTGCCCCTGGGACCGCACGCTCTGATTGACAAGTGACACAGTGATGTGAGGAATGCCCAACCCCTCACTCTGAATAGACAAAAGGGTCAATGAGCAGATCAGTCCACAGACTAACAGCTACTGTCCTATACGAAGTATTCTATTACCATAACAGGACCCTCTTTCTCTGCAGGTGGTGGCCGGCGACGATATGGTCGGGCAGGATCCAAAGGCTTTAATGCCAATCGGCGGCGGAGCCGAGCTGTTCTCTACCACCTCTCTGGCCACCTACAGAAGCAGCCTAAGGGCAAGCACAAGCTCAATAAGGTGGATTGAGCACCTGTGTGTGTGTGTGTGTGTGTGTGTGTGTGTGTGTGTGTGTGTGAGTGTGTGTGAGTGTGTCTGTGTGTGTGTCTGTGTGTGTGTCTGTGTGTGTGTGTGTGAGTGTGTGTGTGTGTGTCTGTGTGTGTGTGTCTGTGTGTGTGTGTCTGTGTGTGTGTGTGTGTCTGTGTGTGTGTGTGTGTGTGTCTGTGTGTGTGTGTCTGTGTGTGTGTGTCTGCTGTGTGTGTGTCTGTGTGTGTGTGAGTGTGTGTGTGTGTCTGTGTGTGTGTGTCTGTGTGTGTGTGTCTGTGTGTGTGTGTGTGTCTGTGTGTGTGTGTCTGTGTGTGTGTCTGTGTGTGTGTGTCTGTGTGTGTGTGTGTCTGTGTGTGTGTCTGTGTGTGTGTGTCTGTGTGTGTGTGTGTCTGTGTGTGTGTGTGAGTGTGTGTGTGTGTCTGTGTGTGTGTGTGTCTGTGTGTGTGTGTCTGTGTGTGTGTGTGTGTCTGTGTGTCTGTGTGTGGGGGGGTGTGGGGGCAGGGTCAGACTGGCTGAGGAGAGCCGGGAGGGTAACTAAGCTGCCTCAGAGTGAATGCTCCAAAGCTACTCAGGTCCCATGAGCCCTTTATGGGTGGAACCAAAAGAGGAAATGTGTCATGTCTGAGCCATCTGAGGTTCTAAGGAACTCCTTGGCTTTGGAGTCATGGGCCAGGGTTCAATCCTGGCTCTACTCCTGAGCAATTTTTTGGCCTTGGCTAAGTCGGCTAACCCTGTCCTCAGCTCTCTGGTCTATAAGTAAGGCTCATGTCAGGGACATGTTGAGAGTGCAGAGAGAGAAAGGAGATGAATGCTCGCCTAAACATGCTCCTGAGTTAACCTCTGTCCAATCCTTTCTTCTCTACCTGGACCTGCCCCTCCTCACTCAGGGAGTGTTTGGAGAGAAGCCAAATTTGCCTGAATATAAAGTCGCTGCCATCCGGAAGTCACCCTTCATCTTGCTGCACTGTGGTGCTCTGAGAGCCACCTGGGATGGTTTCATCCTGCTTGCCACACTCTATGTGGCCGTCACTGTGCCATACAGCGTGTGTGTGAGCACAGCACGTGAGCCCAGTGCTGCGCGTGGCCCACCTAGTGTCTGTGACCTGGCCGTAGAGGTCCTCTTCATCCTTGGTATGTGTAGCGTGTGCCTGCGGCTCCACTCAGAGCCAGCCCCTTGCCCCAGGCTTTTGTAGGGATCACTCCTTGTGGTTTTCAGTGCTCCACAAGCTTAGTCAGGCCACCAATGTGAAGGGCCTGGGGCAGGACCAAGCATTGAGCGTGTAGGTACCCAGTGATAAAGAGCTGCATCCTACTGATGTCTGCCCCTTTCCCAACAGATATTGTGCTGAATTTCCGTACCACATTTGTGTCCAAGTCAGGCCAGGTGGTATTTGCCCCCAAGTCTATTTGCCTCCACTATGTCACCACCTGGTTCCTGTTGGATGTCATAGCAGCGCTGCCCTTTGACTTACTACACGCCTTCAAGGTCAACGTGGTCAGTGTGGCTGGGCTGGGTGGCGAGCTTTGGACTGGTACCGGCAGGGCTAGAGTTGGCCTGGGATGACCCCCCTTCCCCGATCTTAGTACGTTGGGGCTCACCTGCTGAAGACGGTGAGGCTGCTGCGTCTGCTGCGCCTGCTGCCAAGACTGGACCGGTACTCGCAGTACAGCGCCGTTGTGCTCACCTTGCTCATGGCTGTGTTCGCTCTGCTCGCCCACTGGGTGGCCTGCGTCTGGTTCTACATCGGCCAGCAGGAGATTGAGAGCAGCGAATCGGAGCTGCCTGAGATCGGTACAGCAGGCTGAGAGGAGGGTTGCATGCATGCCAGAGGAAGAATGGCAGGTGCCTGGATATGATCATCTGCATGTGGGAATGTCAGAGAAAGGGTGTGCATGTATGTGATGGCCACCACCATGTGGGGACAGCCCAGTGACTACCCGGGGAGTCTCAGTTGCCCATAGTGTCCTACTGATGACCAGACCGAGGTCACATTTCTCAAGCTCTTGCCCAGCTGTAGAAGGCCAGGTAAGGTCCTGCTGGCCTCCAGGTTTCCTTCAAAATGCCACCTTCTTTGAAGCTCGTCCCCACAGGTTCTCCAGGCCATCACATGACTTTTGCCACCTCCAGCTTGTCTGTCTTTCATATGTATCTGAATCCTTGCCCCCCCCCAGCCTAAAAAACAGCCTTTTTATCCCAGCACCGCCCTCCTTCATTTCACCTCCAGCTTCTGCTCCCCTTCCACTACACACCCACTCAGTTTTAACTCCTGCTGTGCCTTCCCACCCTCACCCTCCGTGTCTCCCACAAGGTTGTGATTTTCTAGGACTAAACCCCAGTAAGTTCCTTACTGCCAGCCACACTCTTGCTGTGTGAGGTGTGGCCCCAGGCTGAGCCCCGCTTCCCAGCAAGTCCCACAGACTCCAGACAGGTTTTGTTTGTTTGTTTTCAAGACAGTTTTTCTGTGTAGCTCTAGCTGTCCTGGAATTCACTCTGTAGACCAGGCTGGCCTCGAACTCAGAGATCCGACTACCTCTGCCTCCTGAGTGTTGGGATTAAAGGCATGAGCCACCATTGCCCAGCTTCCAGACAGGTTTTATTTGCATCTCTCCTCCTTCCTTATGGGTGACAGCCCATGGTGTCACCCATAAGGACATCACAACTCTCAACCTTCCCATTTAGCCATCCTATTCCAGTCAATCTAACAACTGGTGCATTCCAAACTGAGCATGCCTTTCTTCCATGCCTCTAGTCTTCTGTCAGCTTCTCAGTAACTGAAATTTGTTGAGTTTCCAGCTGCTTGAGTGACCTCTCATGTCCAGAGACCTCAGTGGGTTCACCATTCAGTCTTAGAACTTGCTCTGATGGGTTCCCCTGAGATGCCAAGGTTCCTGCGAACCTTCTCCTTGCTGGGTGCGTGGAGACAGCGTATGCCCAGAGGAGCCACTTGGCAGCTCCCCTGAGTCCTCTAGTTGCTGAGCATGTGGAAACAGGAACACACCAGCTCCTTGGCATTTACCTTTCCCAGGGGAGTCTATAGTACAGGCAGCGCTGGGTCAGCAACCACCCCAACCCTGTCACCTCCAACTGGCCCTGAAATACCAAATTCCCTGTGAACCCTATTCTTTGCAACTGATCCAGACACCCTTGGTCCTGAACCCATACAAGATGGCTCAGTGAGCGACGGTGTTTGCTGCCAAGCCTGGCAGACCGGAGTTTGCTCACCAGGCCAACATGGTGGAAGGAAAGAACCGACTCTCACAAGTTGTCCTCTGACTACACATGCACACCATGACATGTATACACACGGAAGAAAGGACAGAAGGAAGGATAGAAGGAAGGAAGAAAAGAAGGGAGAGAGAGAGAGAGGGAGAGAGAAAGTACGCAGGCTTAAAAAAAAAATACCCTCCGTATCTTTTAAGGTTAAGTACACAAATCTCTTCTTCCAGGGAGCTGTTGAGCCCCTACCCAGTAACCCTTAGGTTTAAACTCCCCTCCCTGGTATAGCTCCAATACAACCTCTGTCCCTCTGCCAAAGCCCTGCCACCTTGTGCAATCAGCTGCTGAGGGGATGGGTGTGGATGAGAGGAGAGGTTTGAGAACCTCCAATACTGTGCAAAAACAAAACAAAAGCAAAGGGCTGGGGGTGTGGCCCAGGGTCTGTAGCTGGCCTTGTGAACTAGCACTTGCTCTCCTCTCCGGTGCCCAGAGGAGACTGGGTAAGTTCAGTCCATCCCAACAGTCCGTCCCGGCCGTGTGTGTGCAAGGAAGTCTGTCTGTTTGGGAGGCTGTGTGGGTGTGAGCGCACACGTCTGTGTGAGTATGCAAGTATATATAGACTCATCTGTGTGCAAGTGTCCCCCCACCCCTGCCTGTGTGTGAGTGTGGTCATTAGCACACAAAGGCCTTTTTTGTGCAAGTGGGCATGGTTGTGGCTGGGCATCTGCAGGGTGTGTACATGCGTGTCCTTGCCTCTCTGCTATGTGGGGCGTGTGTGTGCACACATCCATGTGGGCATGTTGGTGACAGCATGTGTGAGACTGGGTAGTTTGTGAGGTTAAGGGGCAGGGTTTTCAGTAGCAGATGGCTTGGACAAAGAAAAAATAGTGTGAGTGGACAGGGCAGAAGAGGTGGCCTCAGCCACCTCCAAACTTGGGGACTAGGCTGAGGCTAAATGCAGTGAGATGCCACCTGCACCCCCAGCCTCTGCCTGGCCACCCCATCCTCCTATTGGCTGCATTCTGTGAGACTGACAGCAGCCTTGGAGAAATGGGTGTGATCCTCCTTACTCTGTCAGTGGCACCAACAGGATCTGGCTGTGGAGCCTGACCTCCTTTCTCCCATGCTGTCCTGCTCAGAGTTGAAGGGATAGATAAGGATGTGCTGTGTTAGTGGAGAAGAGATAAGGTGACAGAAGCCACAGGGGTGAGCCTGCATTTCCATGCTTCCCACTTTCAGGGTGGCAGATATGTCTTCAGAGTAGCAAAACCATCCCACTCAGTCACTCCTCCCCTCCCCCAGGCTGGCTGCAGGAGCTGGCACGCAGGCTGGAGACCCCCTATTACCTTGTGAGCCGGACTTCAGATGGACGGAACAGCTCTGGCCAGAGTGAAAACTGCAGCAGGAGCAGCAGTGAAGTCAACGGGACTGGGCTGGAGCTTCTGGGTGGCCCGTCCCTACGCAGCGCCTACATCACGTCCCTGTACTTCGCGCTCAGCAGTCTCACCAGTGTGGGCTTTGGCAATGTGTCCGCTAACACAGACACGGAGAAGATCTTCTCCATCTGCACCATGCTGATTGGAGGTGAGGCTGGGCCGTGGCTTTCTGGGCCCCTCTATGCCTACCTCTCTCAGGGTCCCCAGAGCTAGGAACTCTTCTACCTTTGGTGGTCCGCCAGACCAGGGCTGGGAGGGATGCCCGCGAAGCCCGCCGAGAAACACGGGACAGGCAGAGAGCAGAGGACAGGTTCCTAGCCAGGCCTGCAGGTGACCCTTCCTCTCCACTCTTCCCCAGCCTTGATGCATGCGGTGGTGTTTGGGAATGTGACAGCCATTATCCAGCGCATGTATGCTCGCCGCTTTCTGTACCACAGCCGCACCCGTGACCTGCGAGACTACATCCGAATCCACCGAATCCCCAAGCCCCTCAAGCAGCGCATGCTTGAGTACTTCCAAGCCACCTGGGCGGTGAACAATGGCATCGACACCACTGAGGTGTGGTGGCCTCCTAGGCTGCTCCTTCTAAACTTTTGCTTCCTCAAGGGGTTTGTGCTTGGCCTCAACAACCAGGAGTGGAGGTGTGGGTGGGTGGGGAATGCAGGAGTTGGGTTTTTCCTGGTTCTCTTGCAGGGACAGCACCAACACGTGAGACAGACAGAACCCCCACTGGGTCTGTGGGTCCTGTGCTCACTGATGTCAGAGTCTGAGGCCAGGAGGAGGAAAAGGGCAGGGAGGGGGCTGCAAAGAGCTTTCTTCCATTGACTGCCCCCTGCACACCTTAGTGCTATTCAGGAGGCCCAGGCTCCTTCCATTTCCCCCCTCTTTCTCCTGAGGTTGGAAATGGTGGAGAAGAGCTGGTTGGAGGGGGGCTCCTCCCCTGCTGCCGTAACTCTCCCCTACTGCCTGCTCCCAGCTGCTGCAGAGCCTCCCGGATGAGCTTCGAGCAGACATCGCCATGCACCTGCACAAGGAGGTCCTGCAGCTGCCGTTGTTTGAGGCCGCAAGCCGGGGCTGCCTGCGGGCGCTGTCGCTGGCACTGAGGCCCGCCTTCTGCACACCTGGCGAGTACCTCATTCACCAAGGCGACGCCCTCCAGGCCCTCTATTTTGTCTGCTCAGGTTCCATGGAGGTCCTTAAAGGAGGCACCGTGCTCGCCATTCTAGGTTTGTGTGAGGGGGAAAGGGGGCTTGATTGGGGGGCTGGGGCTCGTGTGCCTAGGGAACTCATGGCCATTCTGCAGAAAGAAATCAGAGAGGGGAACACACAAAGTCACCAAGGGGAGAAATTGATAGAATAATCAGGAACCAGAGCCCTACAAAAAGTGCAAAGATGAGCCAGTGACCACAGGGTCTCACCGGAGGAGATGGCAACCTTGAGGTTCTTCCTAAGATGAGGTCAGTGAGGAGTCTGGCTTTTTAGGGAAGCCAGTGTATGACAGGATGGAGAAGCAGTAAAGTGCAGAGGACAGTTCTCTAGTACGGTGGAAAGGAGGCTGGGCACAGCAGACCCAAAGCCCAGATGTGTGACAGCAGAGCCCTGCCTCTGGGTGACAGGGTAGACTCACTCAGATGAAGAGCAGAAGAGAGAGGGGAAGAGGACAAGGGATCATCTCTATAGAAGGGACAGTGCTAAGCACAGCGCCTCGCAGTGGACGTCTGCCCAGCTCTTCCATGCCAAGAGTTTGAAAACTCTCGGAAAGGACGTGAGCACAGAAAAGTGACAGAGTGAGGCGTTGACCAGCGAGGCTGGAACCCAGCTGTCTGACTCAGTGTCACGAGTGTTACATGGCCTACAGGTGCCCAGAGAGCGATGGCCACAAAAGGAAGGCATTTCAGGAGGGCTGGGTGCGTACACAGGTCCAGGGGCTCTGGGAAGCACAGGCCTGCGTTCACGAAAAGCCAGTTAAGGAGCTGTGCTGTGCAGCCGTGGCAGACTCTTGGCGGTAACCTTGAAGGGCAAGGAACTGCGACCAGCCTGAACAATCCAGGTGGGGTCACGTGGTAACAGGGAAGGGAGGTGTTGGCCAAATCCCAGCCAAGTCCTTGCTGTGGGGACAGCTAGAACCCAGAGGTTTGGGCCACAATGAAGACTAGGACATAACAGAACCCAGAAGGTGGTGGGGTGATGCTGGACATCCCAGCAGCTACTGGCTGTTAATTTTCATTCCTTGAGGAGGGCCCTCCAATGGCATTAGATAAAAGAAATGCTGCCAGGGGGCTCAGAGCCCAACCAACATGACAAACTGTTAACGAACTTGTTTTTCTCATCTTCTGAGCGCAGCTTCTGAGCCTACATGTGGTTTATACTGGGACTGAGAAAGCAGAGTTATGGCCAGATATCATGGCAAATGCCTAGAGCCCAAGCCAGGCAGAGCATTGGGGCAAGAGCATCAGTTGAGCCCAGGAGTGGGGAGGGAAAGGAAAAGCAGAGAGGGGAGAAGGAGTGAGGGAAAGAGGAAGAGAGGCAGGCAGGCAGGCAGACAGGCTTAGTGAGCTCAGGGTTAGCCTAGCACCCGTCGTTACATAAAACCAGGTGTGGAGGTACATGCTGGTCATCCCAGCACTTGGGAGGTGGAGGCAGAAGGATCAGGAGTTCAAGGTCACTCTAGATAACATAGTGAGCTTGAGGATAGTCTGGGATAAATGAAACCCTGTTTCAAAAAGCAGAAGGGAAACAAAAAAAAAAAAAAATAAGTAAGGAACAAAGATAAGATTTACATCACATAGGTGTGGCTGGAAACCCTTGAGGAACAGAGAGGCAAGTATGTCTGGGAACCCTTGAGGAACTCAAGGAGAAATTAGGAGGTGGGACGACAAAGTGTGGCAGCCGCAGACCAGTCAGAGCAGGACAGTCGAGTTGGTCACTTGGTAGTTCTGAATGTCCAAATGAGTACCTGGCTCTGGTCCTGTTGGAGAACTGACTGTTTTGTTCTGTGTGTTCTGCGTAGTCCAATCTAGCCCTCGACTTGCTGCTATTTTAGCTTCTGAGGGCTAGGAGTACATGTGCCCAGCTGTGACCTGGTTCTGCTTTGCTTTCATCCAGCCTTCCACCTGCCTCTTCAGCTGGGCATTCAGGTGCATCCAGCTGGCTCCTAGCAAGATGAGTCTGGCCCTGTAGTCTACGGTAGTGGTTCTGGCCCCAACCTATTTGTGAACTGACAAGTTCAGACAAGTGCTCCAAGACTTGTGATAAAGGGTGGCAATCGGATGAGCTGAGCCTGGAGGCCGAGGCCTGCGTGCTAGTGGAGGGTCATTGGTTGCTGTTGACTTTGTCCTTACTCCTGCTTCTCATTTTTGTATCTCTTCTTTGATGAGGACAAAATGACACCTATCTTATTTCAGATGGCGCAAAAGACAGCTCCTTCCTTAAAATATCTCATTGTAATTCAGACAGCTCTTGAAGGACCCAGGTAGCCTCAAAGCAAGAACAGAAAACTTACATCCTGCACTCAGCTTTGAGCAAAGCTCTACAGACATTTAGAGGCCTCTGGTCCCAAGGTCTTGACTGCCCTTTCTAATCTTTCTAATCACCTGGATGCTCTGACGGGCGGAGCTGCCGTGGCCCATGCCCAGGTTGAGGATGAGTAAACAAACAAGGGAGAGGAAAGCAATGAAGTTATTTCTCTGGTTGGCTCTATCGCTCACTTGACCCTCCCCCATCCAACATCCCTGAGGCTGCAGGACATGACACCCTTTTATAGTTCCTGTCAGCCAGGTGGTAGTCTCAGCCTAGGCCCCTGTGATGAGATCAAGGGGCTCCCTTCCTCACCCCTCTGTGTGAAGGAGGCAGCTCAGACCAGGGATAGTGATAGCATAGCCACCTGACATTTTCACCATGCCACGCAGGGCACTGAGTGGATACTGCCCAATTCTGGTTCATGGACAAGCCACATCTAAATCATCTGTGGGCCTTTAAGAAAATCAGATGGTGAAAATAAAGGTTTGGCCAGAGCCTGGGAGTCTGATTGGTTTAATTTCCTCAGGGGAGTCTAATTAACAGTCTGTCTTGGAACCACAGAAATTGATGACATCCCATTTAGATGCAGAGGTTTCAGCCCTTGGAAGTGCTTGAGAGCCTGGGTCCCACTGTTCTTCAGTGTGCGTGTGCATGTGTGTGTGTGCGCGTGTGCATGTGTGTGTGTGTGAGTGTGTGTGCATGTGCGTGTGTGTGCGCATGTGCATGTGTGTGTATGTGTGAGTGTGTGTGTGTGTGTGTGTGTGATGCCACAGCCAGACCCTTGTGTTTCCCCCTATCTGTTCAGTCTGCAGCCCACCTCCCCTCCCCTAGTGGCTTGCTAACCTTGGCCTCCTCTCCTCAGGAAAGGGTGATCTGATCGGCTGTGAGCTGCCCCAGCGCGAGCAAGTAGTGAAGGCCAATGCCGACGTGAAGGGGCTGACATACTGCGTCCTACAGTGTCTGCAGCTGGCTGGGCTGCATGAGAGCCTCGCCCTGTACCCCGAGTTTGCCCCACGGTTTAGCCGTGGCCTCCGAGGGGAGCTCAGCTACAACCTGGGGGCTGGGGGAGTCTCTACAGAGGTGAGGGGCTGGGGTACCAGGGAGCAGATGAAGTAAACAAAGTTGGGGGAGTAAAGAGGGGAAGTGTGGGGTTGTGTGAAAGCTGCAAGTGCATCGGCGCGCGTGCACACACACATACACACACACACACACACTCACGCACACTCTCACACACACACTCTCTCACACACACTCACACACACACACACTCACACACGCACACTCACACACACACACTCACACACACTCTCACACACACTCACACACTCACACACACTCTCACATGCACACTCTCTCACACACACACTCTCTCACACGCACACTCACACACACACTCACATACACTCTCACACACACACACACTCTCTCACACACACACTCTCTCACATGCACACTCACACACACTCACTCACACATACACTCTCTCTCACACGCACACTCACACACACACACACACTCACACACACACACTCAACACTCACACACACACTCTCACACACTCTCACACACACTCACACATACACTCTCTCACACGCACACTCACACACACACTCACACACTCACACACACTCTCTCACACACACACTCACACACACACTCTCTCACACACACACACTCACTCGCACTCTCACACACACACACATACACTCACACATACTCTCTCTCTCTCACACACACACACACTCACACACACCCTGCCTCAGAACAGGAATCCACACTCAGCCCTTTCATATCATTTAGAAGTCAGTCCAAGCCAGGAGGGCATAGTGGCACACATCTTTAATTCTGTCCTCAGAAGTCAGAGACAGATGAGTCTTTGTGGGATCAAGGCCAACCAGGTCTATGTAGTGAGTTCCAGGACAGCCAGAGCTACACAATAAAGAGACCCTGTCTTAAATAAATAAAAAATAAAAAAGAAAACACACAAAACCACCCTAAGCCAGTCCAGCTTAGTCCTCCCTGACACCTGGGCTCTGACCAAATCCAAATCTACTGTAAAGGGAGCCACATGCAATGGCTAAGGTGAGTGGCAGAACCCTGTGAGCAGCAGATGGAGGGTTAGAGACTGGCATCAACCCTGGAGGGCCTTGCCTCTTCATCGTTAAATGGCATGTTCTGAGGATGTGTTAGTTACTTTCCTGTTGCTAGAACATGACCAGGGCAACTTCCAGAATGAAGACTCATGGTTCCAAAGGGATGAGTCGGCAGCAGCAAGATGGTAGGAGCCGGAAGCTGAGGGCTCACAACTACCACAGGCAGGAAGTGGAAGGGGTAGAGACTTTTCTGTCAGAGCCTACCTACCTTCATCCAGCAAAGCCACACCTCCTAAACCTCACCAAAAGTGCCATCCATCAACTGGGGACCAACTAACTGTTGGAATGCCAGAGCCTGTGGTATGGGGAGGGGTGCATCACAGTTTGTTTGAACCACCACAGAGGTTTTGGAGGCTCCCTGGATTATCTCTAGCCCACACTGTGTAGTCCTGTTAGTCTGAAGGACCAAATAGAGGGGTGTTACATCCACATCTGGGTGGAATTTTGGGGGTGATTTCATGGCACTGCGGTGCAGCAGGTTGCATCCCCCAGGGCATTTTCCTCTTCCTGGGTTGTCTTTCCTGTGCCTTGGTAGAGGAGGTGAGTGACACACACAGCAGTGGTCATCCATGCTGAATCTGTTCCCCTCTGTCCCCAGGTGGATACCAGCTCCTTGAGTGGTGACAACACCCTCATGTCCACACTGGAGGAGAAGGAGACAGACGGGGAGCAGGGACACACAGTCTCACCAGCCCCAGCAGATGAGCCCTCCAGTCCCCTGCTGTCACCTGGCTGCACCTCCTCCTCCTCAGCTGCCAAACTACTGTCCCCACATCGAACTGCACCCCGGCCACGTCTAGGTGGCAGAGGGCGGCCAAGTAGGGCAGGGGTTTTGAAGCCTGATGCTGGCACCTCTGCTCACCCAAGGACCCTAGATGGGCTGCGGCTGCCCCCAATGCCATGGAATGTACCCCCAGACCTGAGTCCCAGGTGAGCAGGCCCTGGACTTCGTGGCAGGACTGTGGTGATAGGACAGAGGCACAGATGGACACACCCCATCTTGAGTGTCAGGCATTTTTATTTTTGAGTCTGTGTAACCAGGTTGTCCTCCATGTGGTCCTCCTGCCTCTGCCTCCTGAGTGCTGCAATGATATATGTGCACCATTCCTGGCTTCGCATCTTTTTAAAAAAGACTTTATTTTTAATGGAAGGGGGCAGAGGACTGTGCACGTGAGTACAGGTACCCATAGAGTCCAGAAGAGGGCATTGGGTCCTGCAGCTACAGGTGTTTGTGAACTGTTCTATGTGAGTTGTCTGCAAGAATGAAAGGCTTTTAACTTCAGAGGCTTCTCCAGCCCCCATACTTCCATCCAGCCTTCATGGTCCAAACCTGCCTCCTCCAAGAAGTCTTTCCTGATTCCTGCAGTACCACTACCCATTAGTAGGAGGCTGACACTGAACTCTTGCTGTTTTGTTACTCCAATTTACTCTTCAGCTAAAACCAGGTTCCCAAGAGAGGGGGTTATGTGCTAGCTTCTTAGGATGTCCAGGTCCCCCACGTAGCCCTGAACTTCTGCAGCGGACACATGTGAACACTGGAACAGGCACAGTGGCTGCCTATCATCTGATTGTTGTATGTTACGCAGGGTTGTAGATGGCATTGAGGATGGCTGTGGCTCTGACCAGCACAAGTTCTCTTTCCGAGTGGGTCAGTCTGGCCCAGAATGTAGCAGCAGCCCCTCTCCAGGACCAGGTACTGGGCTGGGGGGGCAGAGAGTGTTGGTGGGCACCCCGTTTTCCTCCCAGACCTCAATCCCTGTGGTGTCTGAGCCTGTGGTAGAGGAACTGGCAGGGGCAGCCAGCCTGGATGCCCTCTTGGGCTGGTGATGACTGGAACGCAGACTTGGATGCCTGCCCTTTTGGCTCTAACAGTGTAAGTTGCAGCATCTTGGTCCAGCTTCCTGTCTATAAAATGGGTTGTTGTGCATAGTGTCTTCCTGACTGGGAAGAGAGAAGACTGGAAAGACAGGCAGCCTGAAGAGTGAAAAGTGACAGCACACACTCTAGGACAGAATGAGGGATAGATGCAAAGGACAACTTCCAGCTAGACATGATGGCATATGCTTATAATGCCAGCACTAAGGAGGTGGAGGCAATAGGTCAAGACCAGCCTTGGTTATTCAGCAGATTTGAGAGCACCACGGGATATGAGACTGTCTCATCATCTGTCCCATGGAGGGACAACTTCCTGCAGGGAGAGCATGGGACAGGGAGGAGAGCTGCTGGGGTGTGTTTCTATGCTGCTGACAACTTAGGCAAAATTGAACAACTTGACCAAGGCCAGAAGGGTGCTTGCTGGGTGAACCTGGCCAGTGTTCTAAGAGGCTGGGCCTGGACCCTAAACTATCTCTTTTAGCAGCTCTGGCTGATAACCCCATCCTTTTCAGAGAGTGGCCTGCTCACCGTCCCCTTGGGGCCCAGTGAAGCCAGGAGCACAGACACCCTGGACAAGCTGCGGCAGGCGGTGGGTGGATGAGATGGGAGCAGGGAGGGAAAAGCAGGCCCTGCAGAAATGGCTGGCCCATTGACCTTGTGACTCCCACCCTCCACCCCCAAAGGTGATGGAGCTGTCTGAACAGGTGCTGCAGATGCGAGAAGGACTTCAGTCACTTCGCCAGGCTGTGCAACTCATCCTGGTGCCCCAAGGGGAAGGCCAGTGTCCCCGGGTATCAGGAGAGGGGCCATGCCCAGCGACTGCCTCTGGGCTCCTACAGCCGCTGCGTGTGGACACTGGGGCATCCTCCTACTGCCTGCAGCCCCCAGCAAGTTCTGTCTTGAGTGGGACCTGGCCTCACCCTCGTCCAGGGCATCCCCCTCCCCTCATGGCACCCTGGCCCTGGGGTCCCCCAGCATCTCAGAGCTCCCCCTGGCCTCGAGCCACAGCTTTATGGACCTCCACCTCAGACTCGGAGCCCCCTGGCTCTGGAGACCTCTGCTCTGAGCCAAGCACCCCAGCATCACCTCCTCCTTCTGAGGAAGGGGCTAGGACTGGGACCCCAGCACCTGTGAGCCAGGCTGAGGCTAACAGTACTGGAGAGCCCCCTCCGGGGTCAGGGAGCCGGGCCTTGCCATGGGATCCCCACAGCCTAGAGATGGTGCTCATTGGCTGCCACGGCCCTGGCACAGTTCAGTGGACCCAGGAAGAAGGCACAGGGGTCTGACTGCTGGCTGGAGGTCAGTTCTGCAAAATTCCACCACCTGCTGCTCTGCGTAGCCTCACAGCTGTGCACGACCCGCTGGCTCAGTGCAGGGAGCCGGGGAAAGGAAGAGGCTTAGCCTAGCTTCAGAGGGTGAGCTGGAGCCTCCGGCAGGCCCCAGACCAGGGGTCCACAGGTTCTGCTCCACTGACCTGCTTGTCCCCCCTCCACCAGCTGGGGGCAGAGGCCTGAGGACAAGGAGGGATTCTGCCATTCCTTGCATGTGCTCATCTCCACCTGTCCTCATGTTTTTTATATTAAAAAACATAAAAAATAAAAGAAACTACTTTGGAACTTGGTGCTTTTTATTTACAAAAAGAAAAACAAAAAGGGAGGAGACTAAAGCTGATTCCCCTGGAGACACAGGAGTGATGTGGCAATGATGGGGCTCTGGCTCTGGGGAGGCACAGGGGTCCCAGCCTCTCCTGGCTTCCCCATGGTGACCCCACCTTGCTTCAGAGGCTCAAACCAATGGGCCAGCAGTTGGGCCTCCACTACCCACCCTGGGCAGAAGAGTTTTCCAGGAGCCTGAGTTCCCAGCTCAAGGGAGCTGGAATGACAGGGGAAACTGAGGCCAAAGAATGCCCTGGTTTCTGCTACCCGCCTCATTGTGGTGTGATCTTGGCAGCCTCAGCCCGGATGAGGGCAATGAGGTCCTGGTTGATGAGGAAGACGAATCGCAGGCTGGCGATCTGGGCAGGAGACAAAGATGTCTCAGTGCACAGGTAGGACAGGACATCCATGAACTAGTCTTTCATGTACTAGGTGACATACACCCTTGTGGTAGAATATTATTTTAAGGTGTGTGACTTTTGTTTATGCTGCATTTGTGTAACTCCATGGAGCTGTGTTACTTTGCCTGTCTAAAACACCTATTGATCCTAATAAAGAGCTGAATGGCCAACAGCAAAGCAGGAGCAAGGATAGGCGGGGCTGGCAGGCAGAGAGGATAAACAGGAGAAACGAGGAAGAGGAAGAGCAGCAAGAGAACAAGGAGAGCACATCGGGGGCCAGTTGGCCAGCCCCCCAGCAACGAAGGCAGCCACAGAGTAAGAAGAAAGTAAGCTATACAGAAGGAAGGAAGAAAAGCCCAGAGGGAAAACATAGACAGGTTAATTTAAGAAACACTGGCTAGATATAAGCCATGCTAAGGCTAGACATTCATAACTAAGATAAGCCCCCAAGTATGATTTATTTGGTAGCTGGGTGGCAGGCCCCTCAAAAAGGCCAAAGAGTAAAACTTCACACTACATGCCCTAGCATTCTCCACCCCCAACTCACCTCCACCACAGAGTTGTTGCTAAGCCGCCACTTGGAGCCACATAGCACAGGCCGGCCATCGATATAGATGGGCCGCCGGCCCTCATTGGCAATGAAGAAGTCACCATTGTTTTTCAGCTTGATGACACCTGTAGAGGAAGAAAGGAAAAGGGGTGACAACATAGAGACAACCCAGAGAAAGCTAAGCACCTTTCTGCTCCTGGGAATGAAAGGCTTGAAGGTGCCTGAGACCCCCTGGGTGGAGCTCTCAAGTACCAGCTCGTTTGGCCTGCCTCACTAATTCATGAGGGTTCCCTAGGCCCAGGGCTGGAAGGGCCAGTGAGAGGATGGGAGGAAGCCCCCACACGGTTTACTGTTAAAGTGGCAGGAAGGTATACCTTGCTTTCGGGAGATCTTCCAGGCTGGACCTTCTAGAGACAGGTCCACATCAATCTGGTTGTCCTTGGTTGCTCTGCCCAGGGTGATCTGGGAAAATGGGGGATGTGAGGGCTCAGATAGGGAATGAGGGAAAAGAGCCTCACACAGGCCAGGGAAAGAGGAGAAAACAAGAAAGGGGAAGAGAAAGGGACAACAGACGAAAGTGCCTAGGCAGAGTGGAACAGTGCTTGCCTGTCTTACCTCACGAGAGCGCATTAGGTATCGCACCATGCGGCCCCGCAACACTGCCAGGGTCTGGTTGTCAAAGTCTGGAGAGCTCATGCCTGAGAGAAGGAGGGTCAGCAATGTACAAAAGGCCCAGCCCTGAGTTGGGGCAGGGAGTCAGGGAGAGGTCCAGCAAACAGCATACCCAAATAGGCAAAAGAGAGGCCCAATGGGACAATGACTGCCAGAGTACACTCCCTGGTCCCTGAGCCTCCTCACCTGTGATACTGTCCACTAGCACCTGCCATTTATGCAATTCCTGTTCCAGCTGCCGGATCTCTCGTTTCTGGCGCCGGTCAGCCACCGTCAGCTCTGAGGTGAGGTTAAGTGGTTAAGAAGAAGGGACACTTTGATGCCACTAGCACCTTCCACTGGCCCCCTCCGTTTCAGCAAGAGCTCCCTTTTCCACTGTCCCCAGCAGGGTAGACTTACCATGTTCCAGGACTTCATCTCGCATGTCCCTGAGTGGTGAAAAGGATGAATCAGGCCCACTATCAGGCTCCGCTACCTGGCCCACTAGGGCACCCCAGGCTCTTCAGCCAAGGGGCTCAGGAAGTTGTCTAAGCCCTGCCTGGCCCTGGGACTGGGGTGGGGAGAAGGGGAAGGCAGTGAGCTTAAGTGGCCCCCATAGGAGAGGGTGCAGCAGGGTGGCTAGACCCAGCAGCTACACCTGAAGCTGTGTCTGCTGGGCAGCCTGGGGTGCCCAACAAATTGGAGTCGACCCTCTCCGGGAACTCACTTGAGCTTACTGTCGTCAATCAGGTCCTCTGCATCAGAGAAGTTTAGCACTTGGTCCCCCTTGGGCAGTGGCTGCACTGAACAAACAACAGAGGAAGCGTCAATGTCCCAGTTCCATCCCAGCCCCAGTGCCCAGCAGCCAGGTGAGCTAAGTGGCCGGGCTGCGAGGACACAAACTTCTGGAGCCAGAGCCACAGAGAGCACAGTCCCAAGTCACTGGCTCTCTGACTTGACATAACTTGGGGCAGAGTTGGTTCAGGACCAGGGAATTGTAGCTGCCCTGCATGGGCTTGTGGCACACAGCAGGCTTATTCCTAAGGCCTCAAACTAAGAAGGGGGGACTGCTCAATTCCCTGTACATGTGAGGGGACAGACATCAGAGGGCAGACGAGCCTCTGACCCTCGTTGGGAGCCAAGCTACTCCCCAGCCTTTGGGCCCCCTGAGGCATGCACCAGAAAAGCATGGGCCAAGAGCAGCTTTACTGCAGTCTGTGGGGAATGACCTCCTCATGGGACACGAAATTAACTTTATGCTTTTAAAAGATGAAACGGAGCAGGGTAATTAATATTAGAACCCACCAAGTATATTCTGGAAAAATACTGTTTCATGGAAGTTTCACCTATTTCTGTTGAGAATGAAAGAAACCAAGGTGCCCAGGATGTCAGAACTTAGGATTTCTGGCCAGCTGTGCCAAGACTCCAATGGTGCTCTATAGCAGGGAAGCCTGCAGTTGCCAGCTTGTGGGGTGTGAGGGCTGCACAGGAGGCAAGAGACTGTGGAGACAGAGGAGTGGGCTCTCTGGTCACTGCCACCAAGCTGCCTTCCTTCAGGTCTGCCTGAAATCCATGACTCTGAATGTATGACTAACCTGCTGGAAACTAAGCCAAGGAAACCGCTGATCCTTGGGATACCCGGCTCTAAGCAACGAGAAAATAATTCCCACACAGAGACTCTTGGAGGAAAAAATTTATATAACCTTTAAGATAAGGCTTTTAGATCGACTACTAAAATGACAAAGAAGCAGGATCTGGTGGCACAACCCCAGAATTCCAGTTCTTGGGAGATAAAGGCAGGAGGTCAGCCTGGACTGTAGAAAACCAAGACTTAAAAAAAAAAAAAAAAATTCCACCAAAAAAAACCAAACAAAAAAAAAAAAAAAAAAAAAAAACAAAAACAAAAACAAAAACAAAAACAAAAGCCAGGTGGTAGGGCATGCCTTTAATCCAAGCACTGGAAGATGGATCTCTGAGTTTGAGACCAACCTGATCTACAGAGTGAAATCCAGTATAGCCAGGGCTACACACAAAAACCCTTTCTTGACCCCACCACCACCACCACCAAAAAAAAAAAAAAAAAAAAAAAAGACAAGCTGGTTTTAAAACAGTAAAAATAAATGTCATCTAGCAAATGTTCTGGGGGGGGGGGGATTAAGTGATGGGTAAGGCATCAAGCTCCTGGACTGCTATCTATAGGACAGATTTCCTACAATCCTCCTGCAGGAGGCGATCTTTTGGAACTAGAGCTGCAGGAACACACTAATGCAGGGAAGGGCCTTACTTTCAGAGTGTGAAAGTAAGAGCTATGGCGGTGTGGTGCGCCATGCAGCAGGCAGTGGATTCAGGCATGAAGAGTGTGCCTAAGCACTGACACCACAACCTGGGTCACCAGTCCTCCTACAGGTTTCCTCAAGCCTAACCAGATGGCTTTCCTAGCACTTGTCCTCCAGAGAAGGGGAGCTCGATGATGAGGGGGTGGCAGAAGGCACTCCAGCCCTCGTGGAAGAAAAAAGATGGGGGCCTAGGTATGAAGTCTCCTGGGGTGTCCTGGGCCTAAGCTACCTGGCAACACAGACTCCCTGGTCCACGGATGGAGGAGGATACAGAATGGTGACAGGGCAACTTTAAAGATAGTCATTACCTCTGGGGTGAGAAACATGGGGAAGAGTTGACTAAAAATGGACATGTCCAGTTTGCTCCAGTTTTAATGCTATCTATAAATAATATACTAATGTATTGTTTATGTGACAGCAAACTATGCCAAGAAATAAAACAAAAGACCCTGAAACAAGAAGTAGGAATAACTGCTGTTAGGACCTTTGGCCCAGGATACCAGGCAAGCTGGCTTCCCTTCCCACAATGCCAAAGGCCCTACAGCTCTACAAGGAAGCAAGTTTTGTTGCTGCTGTTTCTTTGCAAACTGAGGTGAAGAGGACACTGAGGGCTGCTGAGGACTCTATTACAGGGCTCAGGCAGGCAACTCTCACACCTCAACACCTGGCTGCTCACGATGCAGCTCCTGGGGTGTTACCTGTCTGGTCCTCGAGTAGGTAATACTGTCTCATGAGCTGCCAGTGGGCCTGCAGAGCCTTGGCAGTACGGGTCAGGTAGAAGGCATCGGGGTGTCTGTGCAGCAAGTCCTGGAAGGTTTCCAAGGTGGGCTGGCTGGTCTGGGAACATGAAATATGCTCTTCATGCCAGGGCTTTTTCATTCCCACCCCATCTCTGTCCCCAAGCCCTCCTAAGAACGTCACCCAAGGGGCCAGACATGAACGTGCGGCAGGCGGACTCCCCACACTGGTGGTTTTCTAAGTAGTCCAGCCTGTGCCCTGTCCCAGTCCTCAACCTTACCGATCCTACTTTGCTCAGCAGCTGCTCCTCAGCCTTGCTGAACAGGGCCTTGCTCTGAATGGCTGCAATGGCTTCTGGGTGCAACTGCCTCATGGCCTGGCAAGCCAGCCTGAACATGGAAAGGAATGAAGGGCAGAGCTGAAAGGAGTCCAGTAACCTGGGGTTCCTACTCCCCCTAAAACTATAAGCCTTTGGAACTTAGAGATCCTCAGCCTACAGGTCCTTGGTAGAAATAACCTAAGGCCTAGCATAGCACCAAGACATGTTCCAATGAATGAAGAAGAGGCAATTCACTAGATGGAGCCATATTCTCTGAAGACCCAAGTGTGGTGGCACATGCCTGGAGCTCCAGCCTGCAGGAGATGGAGGCAGGAGGGCCCAAAGTTCAAAGCCAGTCTGGGCTATACAGTAAGCTCCAAATCAGCCAGGTATACATTGTAAAACCTGGGCTCAAAACAAGAGAACAAGAAAGGCGTTGGGGGGTTGGAGAGGGGCCTGGATCCAAGATACCTCCTGGAACCAGCTGTAACTCTCTTTCCAGTCCTTCCTCAGTACCCAGCTAAAGCTGCCACTCATTAACCACTGCCTATTGCCTCCTTTCCCCAGGAGGAGGCCAGCTTGTTTTCTGGTGTCTTCGGGCTATGGCTACAGCTTAAGTGGGAGGATGGCAGGGCTGTGTAGGAGTAGAAGGTGGCATTCAGCATCAAACCAAGCATTGAGGACACTGAATTAAGTGACTGAGGAGGAGTATACTGCCTATGTACATGAGCTTATTTCAAACTCTGCTAAAACTAGACAAGTCTTGGGGCTCTTTTGTTTCAGTTCTCTCTCTCTCTCTCTCTCTCTCTCTCTCTCTCTCTCTCTCTCTCTCTCTCTCTCTCTCTCTCAAGACAGAATTTTGACTCTAAGAGGCCGGTGTGGAAAGCTGGGAGGTGACACTGGTGGGCCTGGGGTCCCTGGCACTTGTGGGCATTTGTTTCCTACGCTGCCTTCTTCTCAACCTTCAGACTCTGCTGCTCCCCCCCTCTATCTAGGACTAGAAGGAACTAGAGGAAAGAGCTTCTTTGTAAAACTTGGCAGGTCCCCAATTATCCCAGAGGACGCAAGGCACCCAGCCCTGCCTCCCAAGCCCTTCCTGTGGGCTCTGGAAGAGTTTGGCTCTCCTATACCTAGTTCCTTATTTGGGTAGCCCCCAGCAACCCCCACCCCTGCCCCGGAGCCAGCCCACTCACTTGGAGATGACAGGGTCGTAGAGCAGGGCGTACCAACGCTCTTGAACCTCCCGAAGGGTGAAGCGGCAGCTGAACTTCACACCCAGGTGGACAGATGTCAGGTCATTGGTCTGCAAGACCCAGATTGGTTTGCTCCAGCCTCAGCAATAGGAAGAATCTTTCCCTTGGAAGCCATAGAGTCCTACAAAGCTAGTATGGGGGTTGAAATTTGGGGGTAGGGGAGATGGAAGCCCCAGTCCCATGGTGGGTGAACTACCTGCAACACAGCATTGATGAGTAGGAGGTCATCTGCAGGCTTCCATCGGCCCAGATCCTTTGTCACCTGAAGTGGCTGTTTGCTTTTCTTCACACGCTTAGTGAGTCCAGGGGTTGGGGCAGGACTGGGTGGCACAGGAGTACTAGGAGCCTTGGACACCTGGGTACAGGACAGGACCACCATAAACTCAAAGCTGGTATCAGAAAAGCTGAGGCTTCAAACCTACTGCCTCACATACCGTGACAGCTGCAAGCTCAGGCAATACCAGGGAGCCAAGCTGAGAGCTTAGCTTTCCAATACCCACCCCCACCAAATTACTTCTACATAATTCTTGACCAGATGGGGTCTTCTCTCTGCTTGTGGTACCCTCAAGTTGAGAATGGAGGGTGGGTGGGGAGGATACCAGGGAACTACTCTTGCTGGTGCACTGTCTGGGGCCAGAGCAATGCCACCTGGGGGTTATTTTTACACCCTGCAATGCTGGGAACAAGCTGTCTGCTCCCAGAATAGATACATGCTCCCTGCCTCCCACACCGAATGTGATACAGGATGCACTAGCAGAGCGAGGAGTGCAGCAAGAAAGGGAGGAGGGAAAGATAGGAGGGAGGGGTCTAGAGTGGGACAGGGCAGCCTCTCCATCTGGGGAAACACACACCCCAGCACACTCTGGCCCCAAGATGCACCAGTCCTTACCTTCTTCTTCTCACTAGAGGAGGGCTCGCTCCCTGAGCAGCGGCCTGACTCCACTCCGCTGGTCCCTTTCACCCGGGTACAGGATTTGGCCAGACTGCTCTCTACCAGCTCATCATCAAATTTTTTCCGTTTGATGAACCTGTAGGAGGTCCTTCCCTGTTAGCCACTGGTACCCCAGCCAACCTCAAAGAGCAGGCTCCCAGTGGGAGCTAACTGCCCAGTTGTCTTCACTTTCCACCAGTGCCTGGCTCAGTGGACAGGAAATAACCAATGCTAGTCCTGAGATGACAGGCCAGAGACTGAAACTGCCACGAGGAGGGATCAGTAGGGAAAAGAAAGCTCAGGCTGTTTGAACCCCCGGCAGGCTCAGATGGCCATTTCCAACAGAGGTTAAGGCATGTGGTACCTCATCCCATGAGCCTACCCCTTCCCAGTCCCTCTGAAACCGGATTACCTGGAAGAGCTTCTGCGTTTAGGGATAGTACCCAGGGCCTGGGATGAAGCTCGCTTCTGTCCTGCCAGTGACTCTTCATCCTCTGAACGGCTAGCAGTGCCTGATGCCATCAGGGATGAATCTAGCAACCCCTGGGAATCTAGAAAAAGAGAAACAGTGAACTCAGGCTTCCCAAATACCCTCTGCACATGGGACCCCCCTTTTTCAGCCGTCTCTCTGCCTCCTTGAGGCTTGAGGTTTTTAAGGTGGGAGCTCCTTGGCCATCCAGATCCCATCTGGGCTCAGATCTGGCCCAGACCTTCCACAACGGGCAGTTCTCCTGGTGCCATGTGTCATGCCGTGCAGCACATGGTGCTCAGGCCAGACTGGTGATACCGACACACCGGGCTCTGGGAATAACTGCTCCCTCTGCCACCAAAATGCAGTGTGCCAAGAGTAACAGCTCAATAGCAAGTCAGTCAATTGTGGCTCTGCCGAAAGGTGCATGGGTGGTGCTAGCCCAGGGGGAGGTGGCAATGCCCAGCCAAGACGGAAAAGACACTTGTACAAAGCCTGGGGTAGAATCAGCAGATGCTCAGTGCATCTGGGGAGCGGATCTGGCCTCATACTACCTTTGTCCATCCTCTCACAGTCCCAAAGCCACTGGCTCCAAACCACGGGGCTAGGAAGAAGGGTCCCACGGGCTCATCCAAGGTTTCTGACCAAGTGAGCTTAAATGCTGAGAAGAGAGTCTGAAAAGGAGAAACAGAGCTCCCTCAGGCTCAGATCTAACGGGCCAAACCTACTTCCCACCTCCTTATACTGGATCAACTTCCCTATCTCCTAAGGTAGGGAGGACATACGTAGTGGAAAGAGGCATAAAGCCCTACTCTCAGTTACACTGAACAATCAGTAGCTACGACCTGATGTGATGGCTCCTACCTTTAATCCCAGTACCGGGAGGCAGAGGCAGGTGGATCCCTGTCGAGTTTGAGGCCACCTTGGCCTAGCCAGCAAGCCAAGACTATGTAGTGAGACCCTGCTTCAAATAATAAAAACAAAAATATAAGTAGCTATGTGGAAGTCACTGAGACTTTGGAGAGTATGACAAATGGTGTAGACAAAAAACATACTAGGTTCAGAGACCCCGCTAGTTTTACCAGCAAGTCCCAAACGAAGCATCTTGACTGTCAAGCAGAAAGAGCCAAGGGGTTCTTGGCTCATTATTTTCTTCAGCTGCCCACTCACATCACCAGCACTAACCCTTCTCCCAGGCCGCAGCCAGGCAGAGTAGAGAGAATCCCAGTGTCTCACTACATCTTTCCCCCCTTCCATTTGCAGTTTTTACGTAAGTGGGTGGTATCTTCTGAAAATCAAAAACAGTGGTTTGGGAACTGTGTGAATACCCACCACCTTGGGAGACCCGCTAGTAACCCACTGTACTCAGGTACAGACTTCCTGGAGGACTGTGTCTGCAGACCCCGCCCCTTCGGACTCGGGGGTCTCCCAGAGGCAAGTTCCGGCTCTGCGTCCGAGGCCGCTCCTCGCCTCGCTCCGTAGGCTACGGCTGGGAAAGGCGGGCACCACCGGAGAGGATGAAGGTGCCCAGTCCCACAAGCAACTGAGGCCGAGTCTCTGCCTACCTTCCTGTCCCTACATCCCTCCTCCCGCCAGAGCCCACCCAAGGCGAGGGATCAGTCCACGTCTGTTTCGGGAACTCTGGGAAGGAGTGGTAATTTAGTCAGCTCTGCAACTCCTAGCATTGCACCGATAAACCACGATGCGCTCTGGCTCTGAGCCCCAGGGGCTGGTGACAGTGAACCAGGACCAACTCCCAGCAATGCTCACCCCACCTCAAGCATGCCATCTTTGCGCATGCGTAACGCCGTAGGCCAGATTCCAGCCCAGTCCGACTCACGCATGCGCAGACCCTTCGGAGCGATACCGGGGCGGGGCCCTGAGACTCGTTGGTTGGGGAGGAGAGTTGTGCCCCGCGGCACATTGTGAAACTCCATTTCACCCCCATCTCTACTCAGAACACAAGGAGACGAACCGCGAGGTCTCACCATTCCTAGGCTGCCAGCTCCAACAATTTCTCCGCGGCGACAGGAGGAGCCGCAGGGCCAAAGCCGGCTTCCGTGAGATACATCTACTTCCGGGTTGCGAACGAGAGGCCTGCGTGATCTTTTCCGGTTCGTCCTGGCAACGTGAGCGAAAGGGGCGTGGCTGGGCGGCCTAGTCGAAACCATCTTGCCGGAAACCGGAAGTAAGACTTTCCCGATTGGAAAAGGCACGCAGGGAGGCATTAGGCATTAATAGTAGGAACCTGAGAAGTTTCCCGGTTCAAAGAGTAGCGGGGAGGGCGGGGCTTGCAGTGAGACCTAGTCCAGGCGACGCTGGGAGCCGCGGTACTGCTGTATGAATTTGAGCTCCGTAATGAACACTAAGCTTGCAGAGTCTCCCAGGACCGAATTTTGTATTGTTTGTATTGTTTTTAGATAAAGTATTCTGTCA
Organism: Cricetiscus sungorus; assembly: GCA_030556225.1. Lineage (NCBI taxonomy): Eukaryota > Metazoa > Chordata > Mammalia > Rodentia > Cricetidae > Cricetiscus > Cricetiscus sungorus. The sequence continues at coordinate 4,287,284 of JANBXA010000031.1, read as the reverse complement.
GGCCCTTTGGTAAGCACAAGACTTGCTATAGCAGAGGAGATATGACGTACAGGAAGATCAGGAAGATGCATGTCTAAGGAGGATATGCAGGATGGTGGCCGAGTTTCCAAGGAAACGCCCCGGGACAAGGAGATGTGCCAGTCGGTTACATCAGATGGACTCCGTCCACCTAGACATTTGAGGGCAGTGGTGGGCGCCAGGAAACCAACCGAACCACTATCTGAGGACAGTGTTCTTAAGAGAGAACTAACTATTGGGAGGAACTAAGGGTTGTGAGAGATGCCTGGGAAAACTAGGGAAACCGGAATTTAATGGTTCTGTTTGTTTCGTGCCCTCAAGGGGTCACGAAAGCGTAGGAGCTATGGCAGGCGTAGCTCCTTGAAGAAACGCGTCTTGACGTCCTGAATTCAGGTGTCAGATGGACGACTTGCCCCCATCTTGCCCATGACAGTTTTATGGTTAACTCTTAGCTTCAAGTCCCCACTTAATTTACTGAATGAGTGTGTACCTGTTTTATCTCCTCAGAAACATTAAGTTTTCTGGTACAGTGTGCTGGTTAGAGTTTTGTCAACTTGACATTAGGTAGAGTCATCTGAGGAGAGGGAACCTCGATTGAGAAAAATATCTCCTGCAGGCAGGACTGTGGGACATTTTCTTGACTGAATAAATGTGTGAGGGCTCAGCCAGTGTGGGCAGGTGGTCTTGTTTTGTAAATGAAAGCAGGGTGAACAAGCTACAGAGAGCCTGCCAGTAAAGTTTCCTGTCCCTTCCCGTCCCCCGATTGCCCAGCGCTTCTGTTTCAGTGCCTGCCTTGAGGTCCCTGCCCTGGTTTTCCTCGGTAATGGAGTGTGACATGAAAGTGTAAGGTGCTTTTAGTTGTAATGTTTTGGTCTTGGCAATAGGAAGCCTGGTGGACTGCGCTAGATGTAGTGTAGTTTAGTATCTATACTAGATGAGAATTAATTGGGTACTCTTTTCTAAAGGGGGTGTTTTCTTTTTAAACTAGGAATCTAACACTTGGTGCATGCCACGCAAGCCTTGTACCACCAAGCCACAACACCAGTTCTAGCAAAGGATCGGTCTGGTGAAAAGCCAGATTGGTAGGTCCAGTGTTTGTTAGTCGTTTTTCTCCTTATTGTGACAAAATCCCTGGGAAAAGCAGCTTATGGAAGGGGTGTTATTTTAGCTTACAGTTTTGTGGGGAGCAGGATACAAAACATCATGGCAGGAAAGGTGGTGGCAGGAGTGTGAGGTGAGTGCTCGTGTTGTGCCCACAGTTTGGAAGTGCAGAGAGATGAAGTATTGGTGGCCTAACCCAGGGAAGGATGTCACCTGCATTTAGGGAAGGTCTTTCCATCTCAGTTAAACCTCCAGAAACTGCCTCACAGACACACCCAGAGTGTCATCTTCTAGGTGACTCTATGTGAGACTAAGATGACAAAATTAACTATCACTAATCCATTTCTGACACCTAAGCTTATCGCATTGGTTTTGTTTTTTGTTCTTTTATTTTAAAGATGTATTTATTTTGTATACAATGTTCTGTCTACATGTATCCTTGCAGGCCAGAAGGGGACACCAGATCTCATTACACTATGTGATTGCTGGGAATTGAACTTAGGTCCTGGTCCTCTAAAAGAACAACTGGTGCTCATAACCTCTGAGCCATCTCTCCAGCCCTGGTTTTTGTTTTTTTGAGACAGGGTTTCTCTATGTAGACTTTGAGCCTGTCCTGGAACTCGGTAGATCAGACTGGCCTCAAACTCACAGAGATCCACCTGCCTCTGCCTCCCAAGTGCTAAGATTAAAGGCATACACCACCACTGCCTGGCTGTTTTTGTTTCTATTTTGTTTTGTTATTTATTTATTTATTTATTTATTTGTTTGTTTGTTTGTTTGTTTATTTTGAGGCAGAGTTTCTCTATGTAGCCCTGGCTGTTCTAGAATTCACTAGGTAGACCAGGTTGGTGGTAGTGGCTCACACCTTTAATCCCAAAACTCAGGAGGCAGAGGCAGGGGGATCTCTGTGAGTTTCAATCCATCCTGATTGAGTTTTAGGACAGCTGATCTGTTATACAGAGAAACCCTGTCTTGAACCCCCTCATACATAAAAATAAATAAATTATAACATTCTCTAAACTCTAATGCTCATTTTTTTGACTGGATGTGAGATTAATTCTGAATATGATTTAGTGGGGTGTAGAAGAGCACAGTGGAAGCCATCAGAACTGCAGGGTCAGCCACTTGTCTGGGAGACCATGATTGGGGATGATGTATTTGACCC